>CM020217.1:74132684-74666776 GCA_009819775.1 Phoenicopterus ruber ruber
TTAGACTAGACATAAGGAAGAAATTTTTTACAATGAGGGTAGTGAAGCACTGGCACAGGTTGCCCAGAGAGGTGGTAAATGCCGCATCCCTGGAAACATTCAAGGTCAGGCTGGACGGGGCTCTGGGCAACCTGATCTAGTTGCGGATGTCCCTGCTCATTGCAGGGGTGTTGGACTAGATGACCTTTAAAGGTCCCTTTCAACCCAAACTATTCTATGATTCTATCATTCTATGATTTCACACTGCAGCAATGAGTTACAAATGTTCCAGCTGCAGGAAAAGATTCAGTTGGGTATGCAGGAAAGCATACTCCACTTCATTGTTTCTCCTTTTCATTTTAATACCAGAAACAAATCACCATGTTGGGTGTGCTATCTGAAAGCACTTCCACAGTGGCACCTACAGATTAAGGCTGTCTTCCTAGACTATCTTTTTGGTGTTCTGCCCAGCCATGTAGTACATCACTCTTCTGCTCTGCTTTACAGGTGTGTGGTACGTCACTCTTCTGTTCTGCTTTGCAAACTCACTGAAGTGGTTGCTGAAGAAGAGCTACTGGGGATAGTACCTTCTCTCCACCTCTGAGGAGAGTGACTGATGTAGACATATTAATATGTCTGTATCAATTCTCTCATGCAGACCTTTTCATTTCACCAGGCTTGAGTGACTTGTGCAGACTAAAAGAGTAGCAGATGAATCAGAGGAGCAGCAACCTGCAATTTATCTGCAAGTGTTGAAGCAGCCAGTGGCATTGCTGGAAGTCAAGCCAAGGCATGGGGAGAGCCAGCTGGAGAGCTAGTTTCTCCTCCAGAAAATTGTCCTATGATTCTTTTCTTTCCTGGTTGATTGGTTGGGGGTTTTTTTGGGTGTTTTTGTTTGGTTTGGTTTGGGTTGGGTTTTTGTGGGGTTTTTTTGTTTGCTTTTTGTTTTTTTTTTCTTTTTCTTTTTGGGAGAGTGTTTGTGTGTGTCTTGTTTTTATGTAATTTTTGTGACATTCTGCTGTATAAATTAAATATGAAAAGATAGAAGCAATAGCACAGCTATCTTTAGGTGAGATTGCATCTCTGTGTATTAGTCTAGGAGACAGAGGAGAGAGGAATGAATATGCTTCTTTAAAGCTTTAGTTTAATTTCACTACTTCACAGAATTTATTCATAAAAAACTAATAGCGTGTATCTGCTTCCCTAGCAAACAATTTTCTTCTCTGTTTTGTCAAACCACGATTTTTGTTTCAGGAAACAATTGTAATGGCTTTCCCAACAATTGAGACATATGCTATTAGGTAGATGTCCAAAGGAGAAATTCATCTGTAAATCTGCTTATCTCTCTTTTCCTTTCAAACACAATGCTGAATCGTGTTTATACACCTTGATAGCACAAAGTATTAACACAGGCTATTTTCATTAAGTTGTGAAAAAGCATGTGAGATGTCTTTGGCAACATTGCTTAGTCCAAATGCAGATACCCTGATGGAAAGAGTGGTAACTCTGTGGAAAATTCCAGGAACACTGACAAATGAAACTTGTCACAATGCCCAAGAATTAGCACTTGTTAACAGTGAAAGAACATGATGTCTATCACTGCGTTCAACAACAAGGCTTACAAATGAACAGATTAATCATTGCTCATTTTAAAGGATTATTAAGGGTTTAACGAAATTGTCGGAACAGTGGGATACCCAGGCTAGCAGAGCCAATGGTATTTCACACCCTGTATTGAAGGAACTATTATAAATGGTATTTAAAAGATGATTTTGGCTACAGACAATTATTGGCACAGTTGTTTTGGCTTTTCTAATTGAAGATCATATCACACAGCTTCTTGCTTTGGATGACTTTGACTCAGGGCTATAGCTAGGAAGCGGGATGCCTCATGCTTCAGCATGCTGACTTCTGGACATTAAATACGTGTAATCCTTCTCAGTCAAGAGCAAATGGTAAAAACACTAGCTCAGTGATCTGGAGTGAAATTGTCCTGGTTTCAGCTGGGATAGAGTTAATTTTCTGCCCAGTAGCTGGTATAGTGCTCTGGATTTAGTATGAGAAAAATGTTGATAACACACTGTTTTCAGTTGTTGCTAAGAAGTGCTTATACTAAGGCAAGGACTTTTCAGCTTCCCATGCTCTGCCGGCGAGGAGGTGCACAAGAAGCTGGGAGGGGGCACGGCCAGGACAGCTGACCCAGACTGGCCAAAGGGATATTCCATACCATATGACGTCATGTTCAGTATATAAAAGTGGTGGAAGTTGGCTGGGGTGAATCGCTGCTTGGGGATGAGCTGAGCATCTGTCAGTGGGTGGTGAGCAACTGCATTTTGCACCACTTGTTTTGTATATTCTCTTGTCATTATTATTATTATTACTATTGTCCCTTCCTTTGCGAGGTGCTCTTCTCCCTTCCTGTTGAATCAGGCGATGAAACATTACAAGCAAGAGACAGGGAAAGAGTGAGCATCACTCTCACATATTAGCATCTTCAGCAACACGTCTGGGAGTGGTGAAGGAAGGAAAGAGGATGGTTCAGCTGCCACCTCCTCCAGTGTTTTAGACAGAGGCTATCTAATACAAAGATAAGGCAGTGGCCTGTTGGTCTGAGAATTGCCAAGAGAGAGTCTAGGAGTAAGCCCTTTTTTCAATAATATTTCGGTTTTCTGAATATGGATGAATATTGGATGTATATACGGATGAATATCTATTCCTTTCCAACTGCCTTCTTTTTTTCCTTGGACAGCATTTTTTGACAGCTTCAGGAGGAGTTTCTAGACTGTTCCCTGATATCTTCATCACGGCACAAACTAACGTGTGTTCTTCTTTCACTGCAGTGGACAGGTTTACTCATCTGGAAAGTATCCATCTCTTTGTGTAAAATAACACTTTCATCTGTTACACTGAATATGTTCCTCTGTACATCTGGTGGAGGAGCTTGAAAGGATCATTGTGGGAAGGGCAATTAACTTTAAAACTGCAAAACTACCTAAATTCAAGTCAGCTGTATGCCTGACATTGTCCTGAAGGCAAATTTACTTTTTTTCCATTAAGATTCTTGTTTTGTCTGATATGTATACAACCTGGTATATATAAATAGTAACATGTTAAAATAATTAGTAAAATCTCAGTTTCATAAAATATACAGCAAAAGGAGACAAAGAAGAATTCAGATAAGATAAACCATGTTTCGGACAGCAGCTGACTATTTGAAATGATCTTGCACAAAATGACAAGTCCTAACAGCAGTTCTTGCAAAAGACAGATAAATAGATTTAATGGTCTTTATTATAAAGTGTCATTTTCCCATGAACCTCCATCTATTTCAAAATTACTCAGAAGCAGGGACATGTGGAGATATTTCTCTTTACACACTTCCACACTCTCACACTAGACTAATAAGGTCTTAGAGCACCTTAATGAAGCGATTCTTTAAAACTGAGGTAAAAGAAAAGGAAAAGAAAATAACATGAATATTTCAGTACCTAAACAAGGACATTATGACTTGTCAGGTTAAGTTTGAGGAAGATGGGTCTTAAATAACCGATGAAGGAGGCATTTAGGAACTAATTGTAGAGGAGTTCTGTGTTGAATTGTATTTATCAACTTACTTGCCACAGTCTTTTATTCCTTGTAAGAATTATTCCCTATGCAGGGATGCTTATATCAAACCCGCTGTGTGGAATTTATATTGAAAGATGAATGTATGCAGCTGTATGAGCGTTTGTGTGCGCACACAGAGGTCTATAAAGAAAACTAAAAGCAAATAGATTCGTTTGGGATTCAAGATAGAAAAAAGTGGAGAATCTACATAAAAGGAGCATGAAAATTAGCATTAACACTAAAAATATTGCAACAAATCTTATTTAGAATTTTTATCCCCATCTTTATTAGAATTCAGAATGAGTACTGAAAGCCAGCAGAATGGTCTCATAAACTACGTAAAACTACACAGCAATAAAAGGAATTGGACAGATTTTCTTCCTCAATAGATACCTTTTGTGGACAGAATATTTGTATTTTATACACCTACATGGGGTTCGGCCATGTGTATACACCTCACTGCAAAAGACAAGTATTGTAGCAGTTCATGTCTATCAATACACAATTTTATACAAAATTGTAGAAAATGTGTTACTTAACATTCATATACAAATTGCATTAACACTTTCCCACATGGTTCATTATTATTTAGAACATGTTGCAGTCAGACATAACAACTGTAGGGAGGAGACAGAGTCACTGACAGGTACATGAAGAAAAATATTTTTGGCAGACTTTATCAAGTCTGTTACAGCTTCAGAGCAGCGGATGAGATCACAATGTGCTAATGTCTGTACCAGCCGATGATTTCCCATCTCACTTCCCTCCTCCTCTCACCTGACCTACTTTGCATCACTTTACCCTGACGGGCTGTATAAAGGACCTGAAATCCTTCAAACCGTGGAGATCTGGTAATGCTCCAGATACAAATCCTCAGTTATTACTGTCCATCATTTATACGCTAGAAACATCCCAGTGGCCGTTCCCAGGCATAAATTACCATTCTGTGTCAGGCAAGAGTTTTAGTCCCAGAAGCACTGTACTGTTAAGGGAGTTCCTGCTGTCCTGTACTATTAGTTGCAGATGAGAGTTTGAGCAAAGACTTCAAGAAACTGTCTCCTCCTCTCTGGTTAGTATTCTCTGGGCTACTACCACCCTCTGATAGAACATAAGAGAGATTATTGTGCAGAGGAGAGCTATAGAACTCCTCACATAAACTATTGGTATAAAAGACTTTTTAAAAAAGAAATGTAGAAATAAATTGCATTGTTCTTAATCAACTCATTTTAAAATGTCAAAGAGTTAGGCTGGTTAAAGGAATATGTACATAATCTCTGCCTCTTATTAGTACAGAATAAGTACCTCAAAATAGAAAATGTCAATTGATAGGAAATAAAAAATAAAAATGAGAAAAACTTTGGAAAATTATTTCTGCCTTCTAGGAAGCTGAGTGCAACAGATGATATAAATGTGTATTTATAAACAAATATCTTCACAAAAATGTTGTGAAATGGTTAAAATATTACACACAGTACACATTCAGAAAAAAACAAATTAAAAAGCAATCAAATGAATAGTTATTAGCTGCATTATGTTCCCTCCACTCCTTTACCCACAGGCATTGTACTGTTATTGCAGTTATTGTATATCACAAATTACAGACCAGCTTCAGTATTTGCTACCATAGAATTACAGCTTACTGGAGTGCCAAGTTTTCTGTCATCAGATATTCAGGACACTACCTTTGCGTGGATAACAAGAGAAACCAAAGCAGGCAGTCAACAATGTGGGAAAACTGCAGAGAATTACAGCATAAAACATGCTACTTCCAAGCTATTATAAAACCCAAGGCTGTACTTATACATTATGCAGTTTGAGGTTCCTAAGCGTGCAGCGCCGGCAGCACCGAGAGGCACACCTGTAGGGTCCATTTACAGGCACCCACGGCAGGCGTGCTTCAGCTCACTTTACACTCCAAAGCTGCATGACCAAGGAAGAGAATCATCAAGCCGGAGCTGATATAACTTGCTGGAAACCTTCACTTCAGGGCCCTACCAGCCCAGTCACACTCCTTTTTATTTTGTTGGTGTGCGGTGGGGGGGAAGTCATGAAGTGCTACCAACAGCTCTTGAAGGACTCTCTGCCCTGGGACCAGCGAGGAAGCAGCAGTGAGTTTTCCAGAGACCGACATGAGACAGAGGCTTAGTCTTTTGCCTAAGGGGCCTTGGAAACCCAGGATGGTAGTTGGCCCTGGGTAAGACTGGCTTTTCAGTGCTGTTCTTCAGGCAAATACGCCCCACATTTCTTTGCATGTACTAAATCTTGTGGAAGAGAGGAAAGACTTCCTAAAAATGTGCAGCCTCAGACCAACAGCTGTGTAGAAGATAAAGTCCGCTGTCCTGTGACTCTCCAGATGCAAAAATGGGTGCCAGTAGCAGGGAAGAGAAGGGAAGGGAAAGGAAAGGAAGGGAAGGGAAGGCAAGGCAAGGCAAGGCAAGGCAAGGCAAGGGAAGATCTGGTTATTAAACAGAAAACTATGTTGGATGGCTTACCAGTAAAAAACAACGGGGAAGTTTGGAGAAAAAGGGCTATTTCCCTCAAAGCCTTTATGTACAAAAATTTATGATTTCATCCAGTAGAGGTCATTTGAGAGTGTATCTATGAAGTGATACAGAGTACTACTGTGACGCAGAGTGTGTTTTCCTATGAAGCAGCAGTCCAGGACTTCTTTCACAAGCCACATTCATCTTGCACACAGAGTAGGAGAGGGTAAGGAGTGAGGCACTACACAGAGATGGGTAGGTGGTACCAGAAACCTATTCCAGAATTAGGATTAGCCTGTAGTTTTGCCCTTTATCACTTCATATATGGCAGATTTCATAAGAAATGTATATAGTACATTTCTATACTTTAAATCAATAAATAACTCTATATTTCTGAGGTGTGTTCAGTCTATTAGAGGAGAGAGAGCGGGGTTTTGCCTTCCCCAGAAATGATGAGAACAATTTCTTTCTAATTTTTGCTGCCACTGTCACAAGCTACATTATTAAGAAATAGCTATTCTGGATAGTGGAATGAAAACGAGAAATATTCCCTCTCTGAAGGTAATGGTTGCTATTAAACCTAAAACCCCAGAGCAATGTGAAAGTCTAGGATGATCATGTAATATGATCACTGTATCTCTCCTAATGTCTAAGGAGTGATTTTCATGTGTTCAAACAAGCCCTGATTTTTTTCAGTATCTGCCACATTACTATATTTTGGACAACTGCATACCTTAATGATCAAGTCTCTGACTTGTAATTTATATCTCCTTACTACTCATGAGTGGGATTCAACCTCCTTGTTAGGTACAGACGTCTATTTACAAGTGACTAAGTATTACACAGATTTATCTTGCCAGTCCACTCCTTCCCCATTCCCAAAGCTCATTTAATGTTTAAATTCATCTGCGGAATTGAGATGTAAAGTTTTATCTATTGCTTATGGTGAGGGCTTGGCTTTTAAAGTGTGGTGTGTTGGATATACAGAGGTACTGGTCACCTAGCTGTCGATGAAAACTCTTCAAAAGGAATATGGTGATTTGAATTTCTGTCACTAAGATTCACACTCAGCAAAGATGGTTTTAACATTCACAGACAACTGCATCTTTATGATAGTTCTGCTGTCCAACAGTGGTTTGATTAATTTCTCAGGCTCCGTAAGGGGTGATTCTTTGCTGGAGTTTGGCCTCTCTTTCCAAAAATTTCACAAAAAAAAAGACCGACTCGTGTCTGATTAGGGTATAAATGCAAGTGAAAAACTAAAATAGCCATTTCATTCCCTGCACACACACTTATTTGAAATCAGTAGGCTCAGATCCTTCTTTCACATGACACACAATTAACATTCATTAACAAAACACTAGAAATGCAGGACACAGGAGTTTGGCTTCTGAAGCCAATGGCATTTTTGTCATTAATTCCCAAGAGCGACAATTTTTATTGCTACTCTAGTGAATGTTGAGTGCTTTCCTGAATTCCACACCAGAGGCCCACCTCTATAGCCCACTTGTTCCTACAAGTCTGAACGAATTAACAGGAGGAAAGACTGAACTGTCTTTGACTTGCAAATCATTATCCTTATCTCCAGGATATGGTGCCCCTGACTGAGAGTACCTGGAATGATGACTATTCCAGCTCATGTTCCCCGAGCTGAACTTGTTTCAGAATTCAGTCTGTGATTAGTAGCTTCTGTGCTGTGTTTCAAGTCCTCCTTTCTAAAGGTAATTGTAGTGAATTCTTCTGGCATCTCCTTGCTGTACATCAAATTTGGTGAGGAATTTCCTCACATAGAAGCAAAAGCTGAAGATGTTGGTGCTCCAAAATTCTCTTGCATCAAAGCTGTTGGGCTCTCAAGCATGGTCATAAGCAAGGTGGGAAACCCTTCTGAAGCAGAAGAACAGAAGTTTTTCTGAGATTCTTGATTCAAGTTCATGCTTATGGAGCTTCATAAGCTTATGGAGAGTAAAAATCCAGACATGCATCAGCTATTTACTCTTATACAGAACTTTGCTTTCTGTGGGGGTGTAGTCCTGGCTTGGGAATCTCAAGGGGGCCTTCAGCACTGCATTCTCAGTGTTTGAGTAGGAATACTTCCAACTTTTGTTCCTCAACGCTAAGAGTCAGGGTAGCAGGATACCCTACTTGATCAGTGCAGCCATGCAACAGGCAGCCATGAAGACTTTTTACTCTGGAATTGGTAACAAGAGGAAGAATCAAGGAAACAGGTCTTCTACCTCTGGTGTCCATACACTGAGTAATAGTGGTTGCAATTCAAAACTAACTCCTTGTTGTATGCTACTTTTAACGACTTAATGTTGAAAAACAAATTGGTCCAAGATGCTTTCTTCTCTTTTTACTTAAAAGAAAATAAAAAAAAATCTTGGTCTCTGCTTTTTTAAAAAAATTTCTTTCTGTTTGGCTTTTGCCCCAATCCTTTACCATTTGAAACTTGGCAGGTAGCAAAACAGGGCTATTCTAAATGTCAAATGAATTTCTTAAGTGTACTGAAAATCACGTCATGTCTAAAATGGGCTAGTGTGCAAGTAGAGACTATTTTTGACATTCTGTTGGTCCTGGGTAACAGTTTGGTAATAAACAAATATAGCAGCCAAATTTATTTCAGTCAACTGTTTTATCGACCATCTTTTAAAGAAAAAAAAAAAACGGAAATCAAAACCTTTAAATAAGAACAGTAGTTTATTAGAAACAGAAAACACTTATTGTTACAAATAGGGTATCTAAAAGAAAATTAGGTACTGCCTTCTATAGCGACACAGCACTCAGGTGTAATAAAATTGATGAGCCCATATAATAAAATTTATGGAACTACGGTGAATTCAATTTATTTGAATATGCTCAGTTATGTTTTTGTTTATTCCCATAGCAGATGTTTAATTTACAAACCAGGCAATTGCTACAGCTCTTCCAAACAAATAAGAACAGATTAGTCAAACGTTCACATCAGTTTTTATGTTTATCATTAGTTTTATGACGCATCATGAATATTCAGTGTTAAGAAAAAACTATCATTATGATACCTGGAAAACCTTAAAATGATGTTTTGCATCTCCAAATGGTGTTTCACCCTATTTGAAAAAGCTGCTAATGTGTGTTACTACGAGCTGGGCTTATATGTTAATAGGGAATGCTCAAATATCTTCCTGATGTTTCACACAGATTAGCTTTGCATTCACAATACTTCAGTATAGATGCGTTCAACTTTGTTATATTTTCCTTACATAAATAAAGGAATTTTTGTTTCCCTTTCAGAGAGAATTCTTGAGACTGAAGTGGTTTTCTTTAACAAGACAAAGCAAACCTATCAAAAAAACCCGTCTTCCTCTCTCCCCCAAAATAACTACCTAGATATTTGTCTTGCAGTTTCAGGTAAAATCAGTGTCATACGGCTGGACTTTGGCTTGCTTCATGTTTCCTGGAATACATGCCATGGTAGAAGGAAATAATTCTATCAGCAGAGATGACATGTTGCATGCTGCATACTCATTATAAATGCATCCTGGCTGATGGGTAGGAAGCTGTTACTCAGCAGTTTGATGTATGTTTGTTTGTTTTTTCTTATTGTTAAACTGATGGGAATTTCGTCAGAAAAAACATAGCGTCTGTCTATCATGGAGGGTGTGTGCATACATGCCCACATGTGCATGAGCACAGACATGCCCTAGAAAGAAAAGATATCCCCTGTCTCATTTCCTTTAAAAGAATTACAGTCTGCTGAGTTTTATATTAGGAGAACAGAAAATAAACCTCAGTTTCTTCTCCAAATTCCTATAATACATCATTCGCTTCAATCATTTTGACAATGTGTCGTTTTCATTAATTGCCAAGCTAAGAGAAGGTTTTAGGGTTAGATCAATTTACTAAGATAAATTCTTGTGGGAATATTCTCGCTAGGAATATGCTTTGCAGCACAAGATGTATGAAATGGTGTAAAAGATTTCAGTGGAAAAAAAGCATCTATTGTTAAAGGTGGTTGCTATTGTAAAAAATTAGTCTTCATGCACTTTGTTGACAACAACAGTCTTTGTTGACAACACTCTCTTCACAACAACAAAACAACATCTGCTTCCTCTTCATTAGTTACAGTACAAATTTGATTAGAAACTTTCACTTTCAAAATAGTTTCAGAATAAACTCGTGTAGCATTGTTATATAGCCTTCAGATCTATAAAATTACAGGATTCTTTGGATGTGAAAATTATAATTTTTGGTCTTTTCATACCTCCCAGGTTCTAAGTAGAATTTCTAAGACCTTTGTCACTACAAAAATACAAATAAAAGACTGCTTGCTGCATCAGAAGCACTGGAACAGGCTGCCCGGAGAAGTGGTGGAGTCACCATCCCTGGAGGTATTTAAAACACGTGTAGATGTGGCACTTAGGGACATGGTTTAGTGGTGGACTTGGCAGTGCTAGGTTTACGGTTGGACTTGATGGTCTTAAAGGTCTTTTCCAACCTAAATGATTTTATGATTCTATTCTATGATTTACCCAATATACCTTGAGCATAGCTGCTCCACATAGCATTTGTATATTCTTCCCGGAGCAAATATAGGTGGTTGAAGAGATTTTCTTGCTTAAACTGAAACCTGAGGATTTCCAGGACAACAAACTCCTGCCAATTCATACTAAAACCCTCCTCTTTCCTCCTCTGAAAGTTCCAACAAATATCGTTTCTTGATTTCACAGAGAATTTCACAGAGAGGAAGGTATGTTATAAATAATATATCATGATGCCAAGCTGCAGATCTGGAACATTAAGACCACATTATGCAAATAGCCATAACATCAAAAAGGAGGAACTGTGCTGACAAACAAGTGCGCATAACTATTGGATTTCCTCTGGAACAAAGCAAACCACTCTAATGAGAAACAGTTCATTGGCAATTTAATTTTCAGTAAGTAGTGGGGTGTGAGTACATTTACTTCCCAAAGCGTGCTTTCTGAGAGTAAGTACATATTATACTACATGGAAAAAATATATGTGTACATTCTGGCAGCCGGGAACGTTTACAGGTTTGCGTAAGAACGCAGACAAAATCACCCCACAAATAATGCCAAGTCACAGTATGAGACCGAACTGGGAGGGATAAGCATTGATCAGCAACTTTGTTCCACAACTCACTGCTAATTATTCTAATACTACAACCACTCCCATCGTTTCAGTCTGTTTCCATGGTAGCTGAGCCTCTGAACACTATAAAAATGATCAATTACTTAGAATGTCTTAATGAAGAAAATGCAAAGGTTGCAAAGCTAAGCACTCCAGTCAAGAAATTAACAGCCAAGGTTGCTTGCACAATCTTAACTCTTGCCCTTTATGAATACATATTATAGTCCTTACCTGTAGATTGCTTCTTAATGTATTTTGCACTTTTTTTCAGGTTTTATACTTTGCAGTGATAATGTGCTATCCATTGAACAAGCTATTTTTGTTTTGTTATTTATGCAACCTAACTCTTGACAGGAATGCATTATTTTAGCATTTCAACAGTTGTTTCTGGAACAAATACCATTAGCAACATAATTGTTAGCACTTTTCTTTCAATGTAGCTAGTTTGATTTTTTCCCTGTGGTTTGCCCTCAGTTTTCTTCCTCTTAAGACTTGATATACTTCCATTAAAGCACTGCACTGAGTTCTATTCACAAAACTTTTTTTTAATTATTTATTCAAAAAATCTTTCTTTAAAATGCAAACAGCAGACTTAGCTGTGGAATTCTGTCAATGTAATGGTCAGAGGTAGGGCCACTTTTTTTTTTCCTGCATAATATCTGTCTGCTTATACACCCAAGGAACGTGCTAGTCGCTGCAGCATGTCATTGCCAGGGAGCAAAGAGGTTACTCTCCTACAGCAAATACACTCTATAGAGAGAGACGTAGCAGCAATGAAAAGAGGAAGAAAGAATAAAACCACAAAAACACATTCTGATCAGTATAGAGGTTTTGTCTGTTCTCTCCAAAGAAAGAACTCTGATTTAATTTCATGTATATCGAGCTTCATCCCAGATGTCTCAAATTGATGAAAGATTTTTTAATTGAATGGGTCAGCTGTATGGTTAACTCTTTGGGGAAAGACTGCAGCCTGTAAAATGCATAGAAAAAAATATAATTTTCATTAAAAGAGCTTAATGAGCTGTGCAACCTCAAATCTTAAAATCTCTTCAATTTGCATGCTGGTTCCAGCTAGTCCCCTTCACAACGGGGGGTTTGACGCTGCAGTAATAGTACTTCTTTTTCTCTGGCTGCCGTGCTCTGCAGGGCTCATCAAGGACAGGATGGACATACAAAGCCAGTTTCTAAATAGTGCCAGTCGGTGTAGTGCCTTAAAGTATGTGGAGCTATAATGAATGCCAGCAGCTGTTCAATAATCTCTATTTTTTCCTCTGGAGATTATAAAAATGACCTCATTGCTGTAGTCCTCACTGGAGGGTGTTTGCAATGTTACTACTGCTGTGGCTAGTTTTATACTGGGCTTTCCCTGCCTGGAGATCTAAATACAGACCATGGTACTTAAAACCAGAATCATTTAATGACTGACCGACGTGAGTAAGGAAATTTCATTCCAGTACTGCTCAAGGGATGCTGAAACTGAGACAGCCCTTTAGCACTGATGACCATCATGTACACTTCCTTCTGAAGATCTTGTGGAAAATGACTGTAGGAAAATTTATTAGACTGCGACACAGGTGTGCCCTTCCTCAGCAAAGGCGCTTCAAAGAAACTGAGTTTCATCCTTCCCATTAAACTATGTGAACAATCCTAAGGCAACAGAGGAAAAGCAAACAGCCCCTTTCGTGGCTCTGCGTAGCGAGCTCTCTCGACAAGCTGACCCCAGAGCAGCTGCCAGGTCCCCAGCCTGGCTGCCGCCCCGTCCGCCTGCTCTCTGCTCTGTACCAGGCTCCCGCTGACCGGATCACAAAGGAACGGCCAGGTGTTCGCTGCCTGCTGGCCTGCCCACATGTTGGCTGCCAGTTACCAGGCTCCTGCTGCCCTGCTCACCTGCTGGCATCAGGCTGCTTTCCTGATGCCCCGAATTCCCTGCTGAGTGGCAGGTGGTATCCTCTCACCCTCTTCACCTTTTTCTACATTTCTTTTCTCAATTCATGACTCTGCTTTTTTTCTTTTGCTTTTCTGAATGCAAAATATACATAACGCGCGCGCACACACGCACACATACAGTCACATCTCTGCCCCTCTGCCTGCTTTTTTCCTGCCCGTGAATGTGCTTGAATAAGCTGGTGTGGAGCAGCAGGTTCCATTTAAGGTCCCAGCTGCACACTGACATTATCACTGGTGTCAGTTTGTAAGCACATCTACAGTAATTGTTGCTGAGACAGCAGGTTTTGCTGTGAGATTCAGCAAGCCCCATGATTCTTTCCACACGAGAGCTTCAGAAGCAACGCTTTGAGTAATTGCAATTTTTTGATTCCCTATAGAATCCAAAAAGTACCTCTGGGATTTTTCCACTCTGTGTACCTCAGGGTGGAGATTTCTCCTATGAACACAGCTATTTAGAAAGGAAATTAAAGCAAACTAGAACAGATCTCACTGAACAAACAGCATTGCCATTTTTTTTTTATTGCTGACAGAATGAAAAAACAAAACAGGCACACACACTGTGTTCTATACACCAATACAGTTTATCAAGTTGAGTGGCCTTTATCCAGAGAAGCTAAATCCTACTGTGAAAATAGGAGTAGATTTGTACTTCTCCAGCCATGGACACAGTTGCATGTGAAGCAGAAAAGTGAAAAGGAGTAAGCTAGTGTTAATGTAAGATATGCAGCTTGAACATGAGTATTAACATTAGATTGACTGTTCTTCCTTTCCATGAAACCTAAGTTAAAGTCATCTTTGCTGGAGCAAGAACGTGTTGCACAGTCCTCTGTGGATGCAATGAACAGCCCATATGGTTAACACTAGAAATATTGTACTGCCTGTGTTATGAGAGGTACTATGGAGCCCAAAGACAGACTTGTTTCAACTGATACATGCATCTCTACATCGTATATGCTGTGGAAATCTATGGGGCTCTTTGCAGAGTGAAATGCTACTCAACATGACAGAGTGAGTCCTAGGAACGAAATACAAAAGCTAGATAAGTGAGGGTATTTAATACTAGGCTGCAGTGTGTATAATATTTCAGGCTGCTTGCAAATATGATTGATTTCAGATACAAAGCTTAAGCTGCACATTGGGAGATTAGTATTTTGGCTAGCTGGCCATTACTGTAATTTCTGATAAGAACCAGCTTAATTAACCTATGAGATTTCTAGTGTACCTAGAGCCACAGGAATGGTTAGAAAAGCTTTAAAGGGCACAGCAAGCACAGAAAATATATAGATATTAGACCAGACCTAAAGTACAAATTATCTTTGATTCTATTTGTTGGCAGGTTTTTTGGTTTGGTTTTGTGTTGGGTTTTTTTAATAGTTTGTTTTTTTTTTTTCTATGACCAGTTGAGTGAAGAGCTTTCATAGGTATTAAATTTATTAGTCATCAAATAGAGTTGTTCACAAACTGCAAGTTCCTGCCAAGCCTGGAGAAGAATACATCCGTCCAGCCTTCTGGAATTTTGTGGTATGGATACAGATAATTATCACAGCCTTGATTCGGTGTTTAGGCTGTAAGGGTCAAATTTATAATGATCTCAGAGCCAATATCAAGTAGTTTTCCACAAAGAGCTATCACTGCGTGCAAATAGTCCTCGGAAGAGGGCCTTCCATGCTGGATCAGAAAAAGGAAGAGCGAAGTGCAAGGTTGCAAGGAACGTCATGGCCATGTGCTGGGTCACGCAGTCAAAGCTTGTCTACATCTGGGCTGCTCTCCATCTCTGCGAGTGCAACGACTTTACGGCTGTGGCCTTAAGATGCCCTGTTGTGGATGTAGACGGGACCATTTAAGCACCTGTTAGTTTAAAAATGGGAAGCTCTGCAATCTCTCTGAATTGGCGTCTGTGTCTGACAGATTTGTTTACAGGTGTTTTACAAGCCAAAAGTCACCTAGAGTGCAGAAGCAGCTGCTTTAATCAGGTAAAGACAGATGACTGCTTTAATGGCTAGGGCAACCGAAACTGTGAGAAGCTTGTAGGAACTTTTATTTTATTATCCATTGTGTTATTCCACATCCAGAGAAGGTTTTTAGAAATATCGGTAAGAGAATGAAGCTACTTTGTGCTGGATGTTGTGATGGGAATTAATGATTTCTTAAACATGACCTCAGAAAATTACTTTCTACAAGACATCTCTGACTAAGCATTTTTTGACAGTTCATTTAACCTTTATAAATAAACATTAAATAGAATTTTGGCAAACTGCAACATCACCTCTAACTAAAAGAGGTATTTGTCTCATTTAAAAAAGCAGGAGATGAGAATCTTGACTGAATAATTTATATATCTTTAAACAGCTATTGTCATGTAAAAATGCAAACAGTGCTGCTGTCTATGAGGAAATTCCAAATCCCCACAAAACTGTGGGGTTTTTCCCAAAGTAATGAATCTCATGAATTTATAATTTTCCCTCAGAGCAGATTTGGGGGTTTCTGAATTACATTGCTCCATTTATAAAGCTGTGCTAGGAGACTAGCACTTGTTCTTTCAGCCACTTGAGTTAAAAATAAAGCTAGAACAAGGAATGACTATACACGTATGTCCTGCTGCCTGCACCGAGTGCGTACGGTTTATTAAGTGTTAGGGATAAATTAAATTTCCAAGCAGTAATTAAAAAAGGAAAAATAACGCCCAAACGTCTATTACTAGTATTATATGTAAAAAAGACCCCTTTTCAGAGTTTTTGAGTTCAGAATTCAGCCTTCTGTCATTTGAATCTCAAATTTGCACAAGCAATGGCTACTTGTATATACTGGCCACCTCTCACTCGTATTGACTGATAGTGAGGAAAGATTACTGGCTGTTTAGAATGGATGCAATTAATGATCGCATCCTAATTTATGACTGCAAAATTGAAGGGAAAAAAACTGAAACAAACCCCAAGCAAATGGCCTTTAAATGTGCATATGGCATGCACATATATGCATAAAGACTAGGTAGCCTGATCTCGCTTCTGTTAAAACCCCCTGTTGCACATATGTTGGTGATTCTGTACGCAACAGAAATGATGCGGTGGATCCTTAAATATTAATGAGAACTAGCTGTTACGGTGTCTTGCTGCAGTACCTCCTACTTGCTCCACAGATACAGAGAGGTATTAGATTTGAAAACAGATATAAGCTGATGAAAACCAAAACAATCTCTCCAAGTTGCCCCCACCTCTAACTACCAAAATATCTATATGTCATTCTATATTTTTAATTTCCCTAAGCAAACCACGCAATTTTACTTGTTATTGATTGCCAATATCATTTGACATTTTTCTTTTTAACTGTGAAATAGTAAAAAATATTTTAAAAACCAAACAGTTTCATAGTGGTTCAGAATTCACATCTCTGTTCATGCTCATGTTCCCTGCTCATCTCTGTGAACTTTACAATAGTCATAACCACCTTACTCATACCTCCACTAGTTTTCCATCTGTAAAGGCTTTAAATGTTGACTGATGGTCTGTCACTCCTAATCCTCTAGATTACCTTTATACCATTCCTCTCTCAGTGGATTTTTCTTTCTAATATATTGCAGCAAGTTATTTCAGAAGAGTTTCTTATGATAGATTTAGGTGTTTTACATGAAAAAGAATTTATTTTTTAGCATAAGATACCTGAGAGACAGAAGTGTCTTTGGGAAAAGAGACAAAGGAAAAGATCAGCATTCAATATCTTAGCAGCAGCACTGCAGGAGGAACCTTATGTTCCTAAGTTTATACTTAATCCTCAGTGGATCTTAATCAAATGGTGTAGATATGTTGTGCTTGGATTCTGGGCTTGTAACGAAAAGGGCTTTGTGCAGGCAGAATTTAGATTAAAATCACCTTCTTTTTTTCCCTGATAATATTTGGAGTTGTCATTTCAGCAGAAAGTGAGCCTAAACTCAAGTTTGTAATAGAAACACAAAAATACTGTATTCGATAACAAAGACTGTGATGCTATTGAAATGTAACTTCGTAAAAGGGAGCATTTTCCTTCCCCTCCCACACACAAGGAGAGATGTGCTTTCCCTTGAACGCCCCCTATTCTCTCACCCCCCGAGCCCTGGAGGCTCTGTTCTCCACTACCTGGAAATCTGGAATGACGGGCGGAAGGTCAAAACTTGCATCATCAGAAATATAAAAAGAGGATCTTTTATCTGTGGATTAACATTTAAAATGTCTGCATTGTTTTTTGGCATTTTAAAATGGGAACCTCATCGTATCCTGAGAGTTTCTTTAATGAATTTTTCTGGCACTGAGACTCTTTTATGCTTGCAGGTTTTTTCTTTTCTTGACTCCCAGGGTATAAAGACACTCCCAAGGTTACAACAGGCTGTAAAGACACAGTGTAACCAGCTCCTATTAAAAGACAAGTATTGTGCTGGCTGAGGAACAGAGCAGGGTGATTCCTCAGTGTCCTGGTTTAGGCCAGGACGGAGCTAGTTTTGTTTTCAGCAGCTCCTGTGTTTTGGCTTTAGTGTGAGAAGAATGGTGACAGCACACTGATGTTGCTGGTTGCTGCTGAACCACCAAGGACATTTTGCTGTTTTCCAGGTTTTGCTAAGATGCAAGGGCAAATACTTGGGAGGGGTAGAGACAGGATAGTTGATCCAAACTGGCCAAAGAGAGTATTCCATACCATAGACGTCATGCCCGATATAAGCGAGGGTCGGTCGGTGGGCCACTAGATCTTTTGAAGCTTTTAGGCTTTTAAACCCCTAACTTGCCTTAATCGTTAAGCTTCCCTCTGGGTTGCTTTTTGTTTCCCTATTTTTACCTTTTGTTTTTTTCGTTTGTTCAGCTGTTTGTTCCCTGGCCTGCTCTCTCTGGAACTGGCTGTTCTGGGATAGCTGGGGGGGGATACCCCTGCTCCCTGCCTGCTGCTCGGGAAGGGCTGTATCGGTCATCGGGTGGTGAGAAATTGTGTATCGTTTGTTTTATATATTCTATTATCCTTGTATATATTATCATTATTATCATTATTAATATATTTTCATATTTTTCCTTTGCTGTCCTGGTGAGCTGTTTTTATCTCAACCCGTGAGTTTTCCTTTCTCTCCAATTCTCCTCCCCACCCCAACAGGGACGGGGGGAGTGAGCGAGCGGCTGCGTGGTATTGGGTTACAATTTGGTGTTAAACCACGACACTCAGGAAAGAAGTGTTGGCTCTTCCCTGACTTCCCTCTCCATAGCAGCTCCATCGCATGTCCTGGGCTCTACCATTCCTCTCCCCAGATGTCTCTGTGAAGTGCCGGCCCCCCTGTAAAGACAGACAGACCTTGGATGGTCACACACCACTCATCCAGAAAGTGAATGGCTGTGGAGTGGTGCTGCAAGTGTGAAAATGCAGCCCTTTACTGTGCGAGCAGCCCAAACTGGCACTTTGCTCCACTGCGGGGTACTGAGCACTGCCTCATGATGACCTTCAAGGAGTAAAAATAACAAGCCCTAGGGAAAAAAAAAAAAAAAAAAAGAAGATGTTGTTTCCTGGAAATTGCTTTCATAAACTAAAAGCTAGAAGCAGGGGGCAAAGCAAACTTTATGTTGGAATTTTAAGGGTTTGATTGTCTTATTTACTTGCATAGTTATGAGGATCAAGTTATAACACCTGTATTTACTTGACCTCTAACAATAGATATTCTCACTATACCCTTAACTATTCCTTTATTGCTGTTACTCTTCACCTGTAAATGTACCTACTCTTCTGGTTGCTGCTGGAACACGAAGAACATCATTCATTCTGTGATTACAAACCCTCTTAAAGCTTTTAGCTTAAATGTATCCAGGATAGTTTATGTTCATTTGCTTTTGCACCAGAATTATCTGTTTGCTTAAATATCACTCTTCCAGTATTTACCCTCTGTTTTGTTTAAAAACAGCAGTTATAGCTCATTTAGGCCCCTTTCTAGGCTCGATAAACCAATATATTTTAATCTCCTCACAAGACAGAATCTCCTTCTGCCCAAGACTTTGCTAGTGTTTCTCTACTACTTTTTTCTGTCAAAGTTCATTCTTCTTGATTCAAAATGTTTTCTGATGATGTCAATTCACAGAATCATAGAGCCATAGAACAGCCTAGGTTGGACAGGACCTCCAAAGATCATCTAGTCCAATCTTTCATGGGAAAGGGAGCCCAGACAAGGTTATCCAGCACCCTGTCCACTTGTGTCTTGAAAACCTCCAGTGACGGGGACTCTACCATGTCCCTGAGCAGGTTGTTCCAGTGAATGATTGCCGTAAAAAATTTCTTTCTTGTATCAAGATGAAACCTCTCCTGGTTTAACTTGTACGCATTGCTCCTTGTCTTCTCCATGTGGCTCCTTGTGAAGGAGAGCCTCTGTCCTCTTTGTAGCCGCTCTTCAAGTACTGGAAAACTGTGATGAGGTCCCCCTCATGATCCTTCTCTTCTCCAGGGAGAAAAGACTTGATAGACTTAATTTACAAAAGGATGATTAGAGTATGTTCAGCTACATATATTTCTTCCTTTATGGCTACTAAAATCCATCCATTGCTTTATTGTTTCTTTTCATTCTTCAGAGAAGGTTTTGTATCACATCCCCGACTGCTAAGAGAAGCTATAACAAATGCAAAAGGAAAAAGGTTTAAAGAAAATCTATACTACTTATTCTCAACACTGAAAAGTCCTGAAAGAGTCCTAAAATAGACCTTGAACCTAGATTATAGAGGCTTACAGATATTCAAAGAATGTCCTAAGTTTTTCTCAAGAGGTTACAAGAAATCAGTTTTTGAGTCCAAGAAACATGAGTCTCTCATGCATATGGGGAAAAATGAGAAATGTTCAGATTGAACTAATTTTCCTTGATCATGTTAATTACCACTTTTTTCCATCTAAGCTTTCTACATCAAACATTTAATTGAAAGACATTATTTGAGCATGCAGAGATGTATGTACTGTTCTGATAGTTATTTTCAACATATGGAATTTAACCAATACATATTTCCAATTAATCTATTTATATTTACATTGATATACTGAACAATATTTGCCAGTCTTACTTTGGCTATAAAGACACCGTTACAGGATTTGGAGGACATACTCTTTAATATTGAATGGAAATAAAGAAACATTAGTGTAACATTTAGTCTGAGTAATCAAGCATACACAAGTCAGGAGATTCAAAAGATGAAGGTATACAGTGCTAACTCTATTTAAATTGCCCATCTTGCAGTTTTATGTATGTCATGCGTTATTCAGATTCATACTTAACGGTGAAAACAACAATGTAAAATACAATTGTTCAAATGGGCCATATAGACAGAGTAATGTTGCTTCACAATCTAGAAGAGAACTAAAAGGCAATGCTCAAATCTACAAGGTTAAATTCAGATTAGAGAATGGAGTTTAGAATCACTGTAGGAATTAAAGTTTATGACACTGAGATGTCTGGATCATTCCTAGGAGATTTCTGCCCAAGCTGTCAGATAGCTTATATTTATAAAGATCCTATACAAAATTTGAAAACAAAGAAAGTGTAGTTTTTTAGATAATCTAAGCTTTCTCAAGTATCGTTGAATCTAATATGCAAAGTGGAATGTAGCCTTTAACTACTTAGAAAACATTGTAATGTCACCTTCTGTCCTGGTTCCGGCTGGGATAGAGTTAATTTTCACAAGAAGCTGGGAGGGGACACAGCCAGGACAGCTGACCCAAACTGGCCAAAGGGATATTCCATACCATATGACGTCATGCTCAGTATGAAAAGGGGGGACAGCGCTGGGGGGTGGGATCACTGCTCAGGAGCGGGCTGGGCATCGGGTTCCAGGCAGTCAACAATATGTACTGTGAACCACACGCTTAGTATATTCTATTATTGTTGTTGGGTTTTTTCATGTTTTCTCTTCCTTTGCTGTCCTGTTAAACTGTTTTTATCCCAGCCCACGTGTTTTTCCTTTCTTTTTCCTGATTCTCTACCTCATCCCACTGCCGGGGGGGGAGTGAGCAAGCGGCCACGTGGTGCTTAGCTACTGGCAGGGGCTAAACCATGATACCTTCTTTTATGCCTTAGAAGTAATTATCCAAGAATATTATCTTGTTATTGGAATAAGTCAATTTCAGTAAAGCCAAACCTTCTTTGAACATTACCATGTCAAAAATCAAATCAAAATTACCTCTGCTAAAAAATACCAAATGTCTAAAACTCACTTAACAGAGGTAGGGTTTCAATTGCCCATATATAGGCAATTAATAGCAGTTTAGATGCCCTGGAATATTTTCCTTCCTTCTCAGCTGATTCTTTACAGCAGCATGAGTCTTTCATAGGTCCCAGGTCATATCTGTCAGAACTTTGGCATGTTTCGGATACACTGGAGCATCTGAAGAGATTTCTTCATACTAGCACAGGATGAATCCTTCTCTGGATGTTAAACTTAGGACAAATTCCTACAACCAGCCTTCGTTCTTTCAGACATTCATTTTGTAACTTAAGTCTTAGGATGAGATTCATATCATCTATTTTAGAAGTTGTGTGATATGTGTTTTAGACCCTCAATTTCTCAGCTGAAATGAAGACAAGATGATTGAAAGAAGCTTGAACATTTCCATACCACATTCTTTCTCACACAGCAACACGCATAAAAAAGCATTGATAGTTTCCTAAACACTGTTGGGTCTGTGTACTTGATAAAGCCAATGGAACCTCTAGCCACTCTTCAGGCTTATTTAAGGCTTAATACTATGTTCGTACTTTCCTTTTACATCCTCTTTCCCTCTTCATAATCATTACCAGAACTCTGGAGCTGAAAGGACACTGAAAAAGGCCATGGCAGAGCTAAATTCTTTGCCCTCACAGACGGATTCAATCTGATTAATTCCAGGGAAATTTCTTAACTGATTTGAACTGTTATTCTGCAATTATATTGGTGAGTAACAGACCAGCATGTAATCCAGTATTTATTGTTTGTGCACATACTGCAGCAAAAAGCATGGTGATGTTACTGCTCTGTATGAAGGTACCATAGACTATTAAGTCACCTGATAGTCCTGTAGCTTCATGATCTGCAGAATATTTAGATAACAGCAAACAATTTTTTGAAATCAAAGTGCTACTGCCTGCTTTTACGGTTGTCATCTACCCTTCTCATTCAAGGAAACATAATTTTCTCCTGTAAGGCAGCAGACTTTCTGCCTCAGGCTGAGCGTGAATCAACAACAAATGTTATAGCACATACTATGATTTTATAAACTATCATGTTGTGGAAAATTGAGTTTAAGCTATAATCTATGATGAAGTTACTATTCCTCCAAGGAAAGACTCAGTAATGGTCAACTTCAGGAGCCTTTGGGTGATTTCAGTATTCCTGGACATCTGAAGTAATAGAGTTGTCCAAGAAACTTCTGCTGGAGAAATGAATTGATTAATATAATTTCCTCCCACAAAAGCAGTTTAGTTGGATGGGCTTAGGAAAGCCTGGAATGATACTTGCCATTCTAACTCATAAGAGTCAGGTTTAAATGTATCCCTAAAACAATTTAATAAAATAGATTGCTCAGGTATGCTAGAAAATATTAATATATTTTACAGAGCTGGTCTTGCATTCATCATCATTTATAATAATATTTTATCACAGGGGAAACTTCAGACACGTCTGTGTTATTAGCAGTTTGGTAAGAGAAAAAGAAAAGTTGTTTCAGCCTAGCCTAGCCTAAAAAGTGGAATATCATAACTTCATTAAGACAATAAGGTTTATACGTATTTATCAAAGACTGCCCCTGTATTATAGGTATCTACTGATTACCCTTTTCTCACTGTCAGACTTGGTATACCCTGGCATTACCATCTGTTATTATATATTCTCTTTCATGAAAATCATATGCAAATATTACGTAGTAAGTATATCTGCCTGAAACACTTTAACAATATTTCAATTTTGATTGAAATAAGTCAGTGTTGAAACACTTTGTAGCTGAAAAATCGTTTCACTAAAACATTCTTAATAGTTAATGCTGAAACACTTCACAGAGGCTCTTCAAGTTTTATTAAAACCTCCCTCAGAAGGATTTGATCCTGGACTCTTTTTTTCACATGATGATACGAGTACTGACCTGAGGTACATCTATGTTTAAACCTCTTAACGGTTGAATTAGGGGAGTCTAACCCCAAAATGCCTTGAAGCATAGCAACAACTTCAACAGAGATGTGCCAAGGCCCAAGCTAATGCATCCACTGTTAAAAAAATATACTCCGGTAAATAGAGAAGCTGTGATCTAAAAGCCTTCTCCTATGAAGAGATGTAAACTTATTTCTGAAGTTACCCATTTCAGCATGATTCCTTTTTTAAAAAGAGGAATAAAGGAAAAGCTCAATCAAGGGCCCAGCAATAGCAAAAGTTATTTTTCATTTTCACGCCAATGCAAAATCACATTCTGATACCTTGATGACTGACGTGGAATTCAGTACTTATCCTCTAGCCATTTGTAATAACAATCACAACAAGTTCATAAAATAAATTAAGAACATAAAAATTGCGTTGGCTGCAAGTCATATTAGTTAGCCTTAGCTCTCAAAGACAAGAGCTCATTATGTTCAGTGAAATTTGCAGAACTATGCAATTTTTAGATCAATGGACATTTCTTGCTCCCTGAAGCAGCTCTGTAGGATCTTTCTTTAACTCTGTGGTGGATCTGCGACGTGAAGCCTGTGGCTGATGTTGCTGCTATTGTTCACTGTATTTTGGTAATTAGTATTACCTTAATTCTGTGGAGTAGCAATGTCAAAAGCATGCAAGGCATTCTCAGAGAGGCGGTTGGCTTCACAGCTCTTTACAGATGACTTCTGCCCCTGTGATGCCTTGCCCCACACCCCAAGATATGTATAAGTATTACCCCAGTTCAAAAGTTTTAGGTTTCAGAGATAAAGTGCTACGTCCTGCAGCTGTTGCTGTAGTAAGGCAGTCTTTCTGTCTGCTCCAAGATCTCAGAACAAGCCAAGTAGTATCAATAAAAAGACTGGATCGTCAGTTAATTGTTTTGGCTGTTAGGTGTTAATTTTGAGGAGTGCATAATGAAAATTGATTTCCAGTTTTGAAAAGCATCCATTACCATGTTTACTGTGTTCCCCTAGCTCTAATAATGGCTAATAATGGGTAACTTCTGATTTTTGCTGACCGCCATGTAACGCATTCCTTGTCATCAGAGTACGTTGCAGTTCAAGTTCTTCTTCGAGGAGTGCAGTTGAATGGAAACAAATGGATCTTCTGAATACCAGAAAAGGAGTAATTAATACCCAAATAGGATTAAAAAGCTGCATAAAAGAAGAAACACTTTATTTTAAGTGACTGGTTTAATTAATTTGTCTAGTTTTCATGACAACAGCATTGATCATAAAGGATTAATTTGATATTAATGCAGATGTCATATGTACTTCTGTTGGAACTCCTCTGTAATTCAGTATTAGCTAAATGTACCATTAAAAGAAAATGTTACTCATAAAAAAGGTTGGGTTAGTGAATTTGAGTTTACTTTATATTCTTCTTTTGCCATTATAGAATATTTATAGCTGAAAAGAAAATGAAAGGTTTAAAGCTGTTAAGGCGGCATAAAATGTATCCATTTGCAAATTTAACATTCCTTAAATTGGTCAGATTTTGCCCTTTCATAATCTAAATCTTGGAGAATTAGCTAAAATAGGTTGTATTTAGAACAATCAAGGCAGTAAAAGAAATGCATTAAATTGCTGTAATATGTGATCAGCACTGAATTTTGTACCACAACTGTGCTCTCCAGCCAGCTTCTTTCCTGCTATAATAGACATATACTTTTCTCTCCTTTCTCTGAAAGCATTAAGAAAAATTATACATTTGCTAAGAATAGAAGTTTGGAATTGTCAATACCATACTTCACAGGTGAGTCAAATTCCCATTATATATGGATTACAGTAACAATAATCTTTTCAAGCAATCAAGGACAAAACCTGGAGTGATGTAACTCAGCATCTTTCCATTGCCTTCAGTGGAACCGTACTAGTTTATAAATCACTTCTCTAGTGATTTTAGTGTTTGAAGTTTTAAAACTTATGTTAGTTGAACACTATTTATACCTACATAGGCTCTACCTCATATCCTATTAGCATATATAAAGGGAACATATTCAATCCTACAAGAATTTGGGACTTTCCTGGTTTTGGCTGGGATAGAGTTAATTTTCTTCCTAGTAGCTGTGTTTTAGATTTAGTATGAGAATAATGTTGATAACACACGGATGTTTTTAGCTGTTGCTAAGCAGTGCTTATACTAAGGCAAGGACTTTTCAGCTTCCCATGCCCTGCCAGGGAGGAGGTGTACAAGAGGCTGGGAGGGGGGACAGCCAGAACAGCTGACCCAGACTGGCCAAAGGGATATTCCATACCATGTAATCTCATGTTCAGTATATAAAATTGGAGTTGGCGGGGGGCAGGAATTGCTGCTCGGGGACAGGTTATTGATCACCTGGTGGCGAGCAATTGTCGCATTGTGCGTCACTTGTTTTTGTATATTCCTTTATCAGTAGTAGTATTATTATTATTTCCTCTTCCTTTGCTGTCTTATTAAACTGTTTTTATCTCAACCCATGAGGTTTTTTCCCAATTCTCTCCCCCATCCCACCTGGGGGGAAGGCGAGTGAGCGGCTGTGTGGTACTTAGCTGCCAGCTGGGGCTAAACCACGACAGGGACATATCTGCTAAAGTCAATGTCAGAATAATTCTTAAAAATCTGTTTTCTTTTTCATTGCAGGAAGAATGACCTTGTATGAAATAAGACTGGTTATTAGGATGTTTAAAACCGACTAAGGTTTGGTTTCTGTTTGTTTCTTGAAGATTTTATCATACACTTTCCATTTAAGAGTCATTGGACAGTATACATAAGTAAAAAGTATTGGATACTGAACCCAGAAGCAAGGGCTGTGTGATCTCAGGGGACCTTACATGGACTCAATACCCTAAATCCCAAAAGGATCACTATCCTGTAGCCAGGTACAAATCTATTCAGGAATGCTCTTACACCCACTGTTTTCTGATAGCTAATTTTAGTCGCTGTTCACTGGTTAGAGCACTACTTTAAGGGGTTGACTATGCAGGTAACAGAAAGAGTATTTGAATAATATAATACAGACTGTACTGTATTATATCCACCTGAACCACTCTTCAAGGACATCTCTCTGCTGAGTGTGCAAGTCTGATTCAACAAGTCTTTGCCTGAAGGAAGGATATTATATCAGTCTAGTAGTGTTCTGTGTAGGCCAAAAGGCAAGGAGAAGGAATCAAGCTAAAGGAAGAAATTCAATATTTGTTTATATTTATATTTAACGCATGACCCTTTGCTAATTCATGCAGTCATCTTTTGCAGAAGGATTATTTTGCCACATACTTTCCACATTTGCAAGCAAATAACCCAGGCAACAACATACAAATATGTATGTCAGTCACTATATGTTTATTCAGATGGTACTTACTACTGTGATTTCACTCAACTATTTTCCTGTATATTTCCAAAGACTCAGACGTGTCGCCTCCTAAGAAGAATTTGTGTGAATAATGGCACCCTGCAAAACAACTACCCAAAAGAGCAGCTCCTAGAAAAAGAAGCTGCCATGTAAGCGTCGCAGTACCGAACACAAGGGACTGTGCCTGCAGGAAGATGGGTGGCTGCATGGGAACGCTTGTGTAGTCCTCTGCCTCTCCTAAAGTCTCCACCGTGGATTTCACATGTGATAAATAGATCATAAAAGTGTTAACTCCATATAAGATTTAAGTGTTTAGTTTAAAATAATTATTTGAAGCACTCTGTTTATCCTAGGTTCCTTTTATAATCTGCCACAAAGAGAGAGGGTTTAGCTGAGCTGATTTACCGTGATGGAGGGTGGGGCTCAGAACACCCAGTTTCAAATCATTCAGATATTAGGTGTAAGAAAAACCTTCCACTGAGTTCGCATTGGGATGAACTGCCTCTGTGAGGTGCCTTTCTCTTCCATTTGTCACCAGATGGAGCCTAAGCCCCTCAGTGAAACGTTGATTTTGGGTCAGATGAATTATGACTTCGTATGTAAATATTTTACACATTAATATAAACTGAAACTTTCTGACAACAGTAACCATTTTTTTTAATTTTAAGGTGAATAATTCTGAGCTAATGAAGAGGACTTTCGATGTAGTAAATGCCTATTATTGAAAGAAAAAACATTATCCAGATAAAAACAGACAGAGAAAATAAAAAAGATTCTGAGCACTTATTTAAAATTTAAAACTTTTTTCCTTAAATTTGTCATTTAACATTAACATTCTGAAAGTTAGCTGTCTGGTCCATGCTGTCACCTCTCCTCTAGTGCTCATCTAATGAGGAGAGACAAGCATCTCCAGGGGGTGTTTCATCCCAGCTATCCAGGTTCCTGTACTAGTGAGGATGATTCATTACTACAGTTCCTTCAGCTTGCAGCCTCGTTATGGCAAAAGCACTACAGAAACCCATTACGAAGACAGACGCTGTCCCAAAGAACTTGCCCTGTCTACACACTCTCTAGACTATTCTGCATCCAAAAGGTAGAGAACTTCCAATACCTATAACTGTTCACATACAGAAAATCAAAAACTCTTTAAAATAGAGCATAACTGTGAGTAAGGAATCTATCCAAGGAACACTGAAATACATTTCCAGAAAGCCAATAACCAGAAAAATGAGGAGCAATTATAGAAGATATTAATTGGGGGGGTTGACCCTGGCTGGATGCCAGGTGCCCACCAAAGCCGCTCCATCACTCCCCTCCTCAGCTGGACAGGGGAGAGAAAATATAACAAAAGGCTCATGGGTCGAGACAAGGACAGGGAGATCCCTCAGCAATTACTGTCATGGGCAAAACAGACTCGACTTGGGGAAACTAGTTTAATTTATTATCAATCAAATCAGAGTAGGACAATGAAAAATAAAACCAAATCTTAAAACACCTTCCCCCCACCCCTCCCTTCTTCCTGGGATTAACTTTACTCTCAATTTTTTCTCCCTCCTCCCCCCCAGCGACACAGGGGGATGGGGAACGGGGGTTGCGGTCAGTTCATCACGTGTTGTCTCTGCTGCTCCTTCCTCCTTAGGGTGAGGACTCCTCACACTCTTCCCCTGTTCCAGCGTGGGGTCCCTCCCATGGGAGACAGTCCTCCATGAACTTCTCCAACGTGAGTCCTTCCCATGGGCTGCAAGTTCTTCATGAACTGCTCCAGCGTGGGTCCCTTCCATGGGGTGCAGTCCTTCAGGAACAGACTGCTCCAGCGTAGGTCCCCTGTGGGGTCACAAGTCCTGCCAGCAAACCTGCTCCACCGTGGGCTCCTCTGTCTCCACGGGGCCACAGGTCCCGCATGGGCTGCTCCACTGTGTCCTTCCCACAGGGTCACAGCCTCCTTCAGGCATCCACCTGCTCCGGTGTGGGGTCCTCCATGGGCTGCGGTTGGGTATCTGCTCCACCGTGGACCTCCATGGGCTGCAGGGGGACAGCCTGCCTCACCGTGGTCTTCCCCACGGGCTGCAGGGGAATCTCTGCTCTGGCACCTGGAGCACCTTCTCCCCCTCCTTCTTCACTGACCTCGGTGTCTGCAGAGCTGTTGCTCTCACATATTCTCACTCCTCTCTTCGGCTGCAATTGCTGTTGCACAGACTTTTTTTCACAGTCTTAACTGTGTTATCCCAGAGGTGCTACCACCGTCGCTGACGGGCTCGGCCTTGGCCAGTGGCAGGTCTGTCTTGTAGCCGGCTGGCGTTGGCTCTGTCGGACACAGGGGAAGCTTCTAGCAGCTTCTCACAGAAGCCACCCCTGTAGCCCTCCCGCTACCAAAACCTTGACATGCAAACCCAATATATTAATTTACAAATTCTTTCCACGGCATTCTTCGGGGCCTTCTGCGTATCTCTGTTAATTTTTCTCAAAGGAAGAGCTTTTACCAGTGTTAAATTCCTAACAGATGGAGAAAAAAATTTAAGTATATATTCATATGAAAAAATTACTAGCACTATTCCACATATTTGTGCAGGAAAGACATAAATGTATCAAATGATTTACAAAAGCAATTTTATCTTTTGTATATAGGGTTTTGCAAGACTACAATGAAATATGAGTGTATTAAACATTCCTTTTTTTATACAGACTTTGATCGCAAAAAGTACAGCTACTGAACTTTTAGAAATACTTGTAAGTGTTTGCATCCATGAGTTGAAATTTCTCAAGAAAAGATCATCATAAAACATTTTGGAGAAATCCTTATCGAGTAATTGGGTCCTTAAATTCCATAGCCTAACCTAAAATCTGCATCATGAAGCTGAATATATAGACTGGATTTCAAGGTGATTGAACGGCAGACTTATGGTTTGTCTTTATTAAACCTAAAACACACAACTTCTTATTGTATTTCTCCTTGGATGAACAGCTGTTCAATACTATCTAGGTTATGAAATTGTAAATATCATTTAGCATGACCATTTAAAATACTACTGCAAATTATATCCCTTGCAATATCGTGCTAAATCTCTTTAAATGAGGAAACTATGAAATCTATTTAGAAATGGCAAGCAAAATATGATGAAATTAAAATATCCTTTTGGTTAGAACAGCTGCACATCACACACAGTTGAACACTTGCTGCAAAACTACCTTAAAAGAGCCTGATATATTCACATTTGCTATGAAAGAGCTCAGAGCTCCATTGGTCAAAAGCCCTCCAGGGAAGGAAATGTTTCCCTATATTTGATTTCACTTTTTTTCAGCTGCCTTAACCATTTTCTTTAGATCTTAAATATTAATCAGATGATACAGTATTCAAAAGCCTGCCTACATGTCTCGGGGCATCTCTGTCATATAAGTAGAGCAACTCTGAATACATATTCTAGAATATATTGAAAGATCCTTAAAAATGAGATGAGCCTGCTTTTCTGGCAATGTACCTATAAGTGTGATTAATATTCATACATTTTAAGAATGCATATTGAATATGTTATATATTCCCTGAAGCAAAACTACGCATTCAGTGCTGTTGGAATAGCCATGTATCTCACAAACAAGCGTTCTGGCTCTGGCAAGTGAGGCCATCTGCACGCCTTTGTACCTGGTGTTGAGCAACCAATTCAGTGAGCAAATAATATACTCAGGTCATTTAGGTTCTTTTCCAAAATCACAGGCTGTCCATGATTAACTTGAATATTTATTCAGGCTTATTATTTAGCAAATTTTGTATTTGGACTTCACTCATTGTCTGATATTTGAATCATGTTCATTGTCTTTTGGTACTGACAACTGTAGGGTACTATTTCAGCATCCTACTTGGTTCATCTAAACAAAAAATAACTTAAGAGGAAACTTGAGAAGGCAGCTGAATCTTTAAGTATTTTGGAGAGGGACGGTGAAAGTAAGTAAATAGAGTGGAGGAAATGAAATAGCAAGAGGGAGGAACTGAAAGGGCGATAAATGACTTCTTTCTCTCGTACAGAGCACTTGCACAAATATCTTCCTAGGAAAAAGAAAAAAAAAAAAAAAAGAACTAAAACTTAATTCACTTTATATACATTTTAATATTCTTTTTTTTTTTTTCCCCAAAGTCACAGAAAGAAATATCAGGTGTTTACCAATTTCCACAACGCTTGAAAACAGAGACTGCAATCAGATTTCTGCCTGGTTTAATAACTTTTTTTGTTAGTATGGAAACACAGGGAGGTGGGGAAAATGTATTGCTTGGATCTTTCAGGCAGTGGTCTATCTTATAATAAATAAATATTAAAAAAAAAGTCCATTGTTGAAATTGTTACAAGAAAATACAGGAAGCACACAATAAGGGAAAAAAGGGACTTGCTGAATACTTGTAAGATGTTTGAATGTTGTCTTGCAGCTCAGGAAATCAAATAGTGAATTTCAATCATGTTCAAATAGAAAACAGTACAGCATACATGTATATAGGCCCACAGCCTCGGCTTGTATAAACTTAGGAAAACTCCACTGATGTCAATGGAGTTTATTCAATTTGTACTGGACGCCAATCTTCACTGAAATACTTTATAAATAAAATTCATTAGCAAAACCAGAAACAAAGAGGGTTAGAACATTTTCTTATAGAGGCTCTTGTAGAGGATTGCAGCGTGGCTGGAGAATACTCAACCCAGACAGGGCAAATAAGCCCTTGTAAACTGCGGTCAGTAGCTTACCAGGGGTTTGCACTAACTAAAGATGTAGACTAGTGGGTTTAATTTCTGCTGGACTTCAATGTCTCTACATATAACAGAAAAAGATTGTGTTTTCTAAATCCTTTGCCTTGAAGTCGTTTAATGGCAAAGCTGTGAACACTTACTAGTTAACAAAGGCATTAAAGGCAGTTTGGGTAGACGTAGGTATTTTCATGATTTCATTATACACTCAACTACTGCTCCATGAGTAAGAGTTTGTTTGTAAGGGTCTGCATTGTGCAATATCAACTTGAACCGAAACATTAAATATGTAGTCACCCTTAAGCTTATGGAACTATCACCTTAAGACTCGTATGAAATGCAACAGTAGAATTTGATTTTGTCAGGAAAGCTATTTCTCAGGAAGAATCTGCTTACTAAAATCACCTAAAAAAATTAGGTTTGCCATTTTCTTGTGCAATTACCAAGTGATATTTTTTGGGGGAAAAGATATCACTATTTCACATTTTGCTTTTTGTATGACTACAGGAAGGATGACTTTAATATAATGGAGTAGCCGTCAAACAAATGGCCTGCTATTTCATTTTCAAATAGTTTTGCTCCTTCCAAAAAGGGAGGAATCAAATTCATTTTGAATTACATTACCAACTTTATTAGGGCAGAGATGATTACTCACCTGTGCAAAGCTGCAGGTTTACAACAGATGAAACAGCCCTAGATACCGGATTTTGAAGATATATAGATGTAGTCCTGTGGCCTGGGAGCTGTTTTCCTTTGAGATTGTGAAGAGTCTTAAGGGATGAGCAAATCAGATCAGAGGATTTCAAAGATGAAACCCAAAATGAGAAATGTTTCAAATTAAATCTGAAAGCCTTGTGTTGATTTCTTTGACTTGTGTGAAGTCAAGAGAGGACAGCTTTACAACGAAGGGAAAAAAAAAAAGATCAAAAAGGCCAGACACACGGCAACAACAAAGCTGAAAGTAATACTGCATTTTCAAAGGGGTACAGTAGTTCTGTGCGTAGATGAGTTTAGTGGGAATTTCAACTTCATTTACTTGCAGAAAAGGCACAGTTGTGCCTGATTTTATAGGCGCTAACCCAGAAGTAGTCTTCAGCTTCCATTTCCTGCGTCCCAAGTTCATGCTTCTGTGGCAGCCAGCTTCCTCATCAGGCAATGACAGCAACATCCCTTTCCTACCAGTTCCTTCCCACCACTCCCTTTTCCTTCTTCTGGAAGGAAAGTAGAGCATGGAGAGTAAAGTGGAGTAACGCTGCTTCCCACGAACCCTCTAGGAAGCTGAGAAAGTTTGAGATGGATGAGATGTGGGCGAAACACTGATGAGGGCAGGAGATGTCTCCTGGAAACTCTAGTTTGTGCTGCCCAAATACCTGAGAGCTTTCCTCCACAGAGGTAACATTTTTGCTGCCAAACCACTCTGCCTGGCTCCTTTGCATATGCAGGAGGTACTATTCTGACAGTTTGTTTCTACCAGTCTTCATCAGCGTGCAAGGGAGGTGTTAAAACACAAGAGCTGCATCAGATGGGAGAGTGCACTCCCAGGTTCTTCAGTACCAGACATTACGCTGACTCCCATTCATCTGTCTTACCCGCATGAAACACAAACTCCGCTGTCAACAGAAATGTAACTGTATGAAATGAGATGTTACCACTTTGTGAATAAGTATTCCTATTGTCTTCTGCCTGTTTGATGCAAACACCCATGCTATATTTTATGTTTAATCCTAGTTGTTCTTTATAAAGCACAATTTGCTTCAGTTCTATTGCAATCAAGTATTTGCAGATGTTATCAGGTGGAGGAAGACTTCAATAGGCAGCAGACTGGATAAACTCTGCATTATGATGCCAACTACGTAAATAAATCAAAAAATAAAGTAGTGAGTTACCTTGTAGTGCCTGAATTGAAACCAGAATCAAGAGTAATTACATAAATCTCAGTGAATGCAAGTTAGAGCTATCAAAGAACAGTGACACATATACCTAAAATGTTCGTAAAATCTTCCTAACAAATTCATTTTTAATCCACATGTTTTGTTTACACTCTCTGAAGTTAGATGACCAATTTCTCTCTTAAACATTGCGTAATATGTATTATTTATACAAATCCTTGCCCATATGCATAACAAATATCAACAATTATACCTTAGTCCTAATTCATTTTTCTGCCTTTTAAAAGGTTCAAACACACAGTCAAAGAAAAGAAACACGCTGACTTGGAGGACAATTCACAGATAGGAAATACTTGGAAAAACCTCAAAATTCTTCATGTTGAAGTAAGGCATGTATCTTTAAAATAGGAAATTCAGAATCGGCACACATTTAGAAAGTGGATTATGTATGAATATGAAAAAAATGAAGGTGGCAGTTTACACTGGATCTTGATCACTGAATTTTTTCCACTAAATTCAATTAAAAATATTACTCATTTCTTAAGGAATGGATTTTAAATAATATGATATATTATAGAATAGTTGTCTTAAAATGAAGAACTGCAAGTCTTTACATGAGATGTTCACCATTTTGAAAGGCAAAACCAAAATTTGTAGCAAGGACTACGATTTTGCAACAGAAATTGACACCAAAGGAAAAACGCCATCCACAAATAAAATTAATGTGGAATAATAATGTATTAGCAAGAGCAAAACAACAAATATGCACAAACTCTGTCAAAGCCATGTTGCTTTGAATTGAACAGCAGATGTATTAGTGTGCATCTCTATGTCTCCATTATGTATATTATCTAATTAATCAGTTACTTTTGTGCCTAGGGCTGGGAGAGCTATCTGTAGCAAACAGTTGATCACTGGCTTTAATTCTTCTCACTATTAATGATTTGTCAGTAGGTTGATCAAGAATTTGCACATAGTTTAAAAACATCCAAAAACACTGTATGGAAATGTTTCTCAGGCTGGAAGTGCTTGAGAATTTTCATTTTCTTTTATACACATGCATTCTTTGAATGCATAGCTTGCAGAATATACTTACATTCCCTGATAAAATTCAACTATCTATTAAAAATGCCCAACAAGAAAAAGGGAAAGGAGGATACAAAGGGTCATGGAGAAGTGTAGAAAAAACGTGAGAAAAAAGATCATGGTTATTACCTAAAACCAAATTTTAACCCCTTTTTTTGGAAAATTGCCATCTTTAAAGTGTTCTCCAAAATCATGAAATGAAAATTGTTTGAAACTTTGCAAGTTCCCTTTGGAAGTCTGGCTTTTCTTTTTCAATAAGTTGTAATGTAAATATTACATACATTTATGTTTCTTAGTGATTCACATGGCTTATGATGGACAAATACAGGAACCCACATTCATTCCTTCCCCTATGTAATATACTGTTGACTTCAAAGCTGCTGTCATGGCTGCAGCCCATGGCAGAAATAGATGAAAATGTTTTGCTTGCCAGGATTTCATGGCAGAGAAGTCAACTGAGGGGTTTAGATTAATGTCTGTCGGTCTTGAAACCTGCGTTCTCTCTCACTGTCAGCTCACTATGCATGCAAAATCCTCTTCCGAGAGCTGAGAAGTCCATTTTGTGCAATACCTTCAATACATCGATTACATCAAATTCTATTAATGTTTCTCGTCAGATCTAACTAGTGCAACTGAATGGTTCATTCAGAGTTTTCTGCAAGTAGAATGTGACAGAAGGGAGACTGCTTGTGGCCAAAACTAGGTAAGAAAATTTCAGTTGTTAGAATGTAGAAAGAAAATGGAAAAAAATGTGGCAACTATATGAGTCATTCATCAGCACTGTTATTTAGTGGCATCCATAGGACAGAACAACGTTTGGTTTATACTTTTACATGTCAGTAGGAAAAAAGGAATGACTCTGTAAGAAGAAAAGATCGCAAAACTATAGTAGTGAGATGATCTAGAAATATCTGTTTAACAGACTCATAAATTTGCTGTTTTGATAAAGATTTCATATGAAATTCATGTTGAGGTAAAAGGACTTGCATTTGATTTTTGGTTTTGAAAAACTGAATACACACATGCACAGAAACACACATCTGTGTAATCAATTCATACAAACCTATTGATTCGGGAGCCTTTAATTCAAGTACCTGATATGAAATCCTTCAATAGGTTGAGAATTTTACAGATTGTGATACTTAGTCCTCTATTAATAACATAAGTCTATTAAATACATAAGTCATGAGTATGGACAAAAATTAAAACTGTTAGCAATCTTGAAAACTAATACTCAAATCACAACACATGCACTATCTGAAGGTATTAAACACTTCACCACGATAATCAGTGCAGCGTCTTCTCTGAGTGCTAGGGTTTTGGAGACATGTATGCTGAACACTATTTCCATCCTTTTGTAGCTTTACATCACAAGTTGATTACAATGGCACATCATGTACTTTGTACGAATATGTGAATCTAAAGCAGAAACATGTAGGAGCAGAGTGTATCTCCTGGGATCTGTTTGTGCTCTGTAACTTAGCCTGATGAACTTCTGGTTGCACTGGAGATACCTGTTTGCATTTAAATATGTATTTGATGGAAAAAGAAATACACTTTTTCAAGGTGAGAAACAGCTTTATGCATCTTTCCTTCGTAAAACTTAGCCCTGCTCTGCTGAAGGTTGTGCACATGCACAGAATACAGAAGTTGGTCTTCTGAATCTCTGACTGTTAAGATGAAACAGATGAAGTTGGGTGGTACCTGTGAAGACAAAGAGGAAATGATAGATAGACTGCATGACTGGAAGCCTGACACAGAGCCAGGTATTGACTCCAAGACATGGCCAAGTCTATGCCATATTCTCCAAGTACACCCAGCTGAACTTGACTTGAGCTGAGAACTTGCCATGTGTGGGCAAGTTACAAGCTGGAATCTGTGTGACTTCAGTAAGCCAGCAGCTGTGCCTGAGACTTGCTGAAAGCCAGGTTAGTCACTCCTGAACTTCAAAGAATGCTTTAATACACACTGTGTTCCCATTTGAAAGCCTCTCGCTCACTGAGAAATTGACATCTGCATAGACTTAGAACTAGCCAAAATTCAAGTCCCAGACAACAACAATTAATTATCTTGGGTTCATAATGAATCTGTCAGTCCCAGATGATACAGTTAATGTAAATGAAAGTATTTATATCAGCTTTAGCTCTGTAACTGAGCGAACTAAAAGAAAAAAAAATCATCAAGGATTATTGAATACTCCAATATATGACTTTCAGTCAAAATCCCCACTTCATGAATCATTAAAGAGTATATCAGAGAAGCAGCACCACAAATATGCCTTGTTCTTAAGATCTTTGCTCTGTCCTTATCTGCTACTGCCCATTTATGAAGGCGAGAATGTGGGCTGGACAAATCTCCCTCCTGAATCAGCGAAGTCATTATTATTTTCTTTGGGCTGTCAAGTAGTACTATGTCCATCACTTCAGCAGTACTTATCTCTTCCGATGTCAGAAGAGGAACTTTGTTCCGTTGCTTCTGTAGTACAAATTTGGTTTTGGCACAGTTACATAGAAAGTGGTATTCCCGATTTAAAACTAAGCCACCAATGAAATCAAAAGCAAATTGGAATGCCATTTGACAACGGAAGAGCAAATATCAGACACAGAGCACGGAGCAAAGCACAAGCATTTCCTGAGGAAAGCACCCACAAAAATCTTTCACAGAAGCAGCCAGTAGGAAACAAAAATATCACTAGCAACTTGACTGACTGTCAGTGAGTCTTTCCCGTTATCAATAAATGCAGTGAGTAACAATGACTGTAGCCATAATCTGGAGCAATTCACTATTCGACTCCTTCTTTGTTTAACTTAACCGTGTACTATCTCTACTATTGCCTTCTTTTTCCATCTCTCACTTACCTAGTTTTAAACTATTCTAGCATTTATCTTCCACCCCAGGACTATCAAGTTTTCTTCACAGTCTCCTGTGAGGCCTTATCAAAGCTATTCACGTAAATTAAATACTTATTGGAAATGCACAATTTAAAGGGCATCTAACTATAGCTGCCATATTTTTCATCTGATACTCAAAAACTGTCTAAAAATGCTTTAAGCAAGTTATTCTGCTTCTTTGCAAATTATGCATATTTGGCATTAAAAGCAGAAGGATTACCATTTATCCTGAGGCTCTGGAAAATGATATACAACACTGTCCTAATCTGCTTCTTGTTAATTTTCTCTTCTTCTTGTTCATTTTCTCTTCCATGCATGGTTTCTTCAGGACTTGGGGAGTTTTCTTTTTCTTTTTCTGTTGGCTGCTTGATAGGAATCACATTTCTTCATGTAGTCATCTGCCTGCCTACAGTTAGTGTCCTCTCCTCCTAAAGCTGTTCCCTTCACTGTGACTTTGCCTTTTCTCTGGAAGCCAGCTGCCCGGACATGTCCAAACACAGCAGTATAATACAGAAGAAGTAGTGACTCTAGGCAACATTAACTCCGCGCACCAAGAGATTGTGGTTTGGTTTTTCACACTTACTACAGTCTGTCATATTGTATTCAGTGAAATCTGTTTTTGTGAGGTTTTTTCCCCCGCTCAGAGTGCCAGGACAGATAATAGATCAATATAAATATACATTGAATCTGGCATGGTAAATGTCTGAAAGCCTATGCTGTACACATCAAGGCATTTTCATGAGAAGATTTTGACATATTTTTATTGTGTAGTATGAGGTTAATCACAAGATATGTTGATTGATGCCTTATGGCAACAAATCTCCTCCAGGAAGCTTTTCAGAGTATAATATGGAGTTTCAGAGATGCATGAAATAGTAGGATAATGAGGCAGAAGGAGCTAATTTTTAGCTGGAATTGCCTCCAGCTAAGCATGCATTCTTTATACATAGAAGCTTACAAAAAGTAATTTAAAAAAAAAAAAAAAGACAGAGAAAAATATAGTGCTAAAGTATCATGAAAATATCAATGCATTCAAAAAACCCATTACTGTTCTAGTGTCTTGTCCACAGGCAATATAACAAGAAGAAAGAATCCAAGGAAATCGAATAGGCTGAATCTGCTCCCTGGACCACAGTCCTGAGAAACGCAGACTATATAATCACACAAAGCAGCATTGTTTTCTGACATTCTCCCAGAAATCCAACAATAGGGGGTTTGGAGTTTTCTTTCCACTCTCCTGCATGTAGGGATGCTTATTACGGTCTTCTTTTCTGAATCTGATGCTGACTTACTCCGTGTGATATTCCCCAGCAGACTCAGGCAGTCTCTGAAATTTATACATGCACTTCATAACTGTGAAGAGAGGTTTCCCATCCAAAGCCTTCATTAATAGTAGGAGTTAGTAACATTGGCACATTATAGTTTTCCTAAGATTCATTTATAAACACATATAAATTACCCGATGTGTTCTCTCACATAGCCTTGGATAACTACAACACAGACAGGCAAAGAAAAGCCGGATGAAGAGTGCTAATTTTAGCTATTGACATGCACTAGTTTTAAAACATAAACCAGGAATAAAAATGAGGGGTGGAAAATAAATCAGGTCAGTAGTGCAAAAAATTAATTGCAGCTAAAAGAAAACTGAGACTTAAGAATGCAAAGTCTTAGATGAGCTACATTCATTGCCATGAAGGGGAAAAGTCTTAAGTTTTAGCACGGAAAAAATGGCGTACCTGTCTTTTCCCCTCCTGGCAGCTTTTCTATCCATTGATCTAGTGTTAGCTGCTGGAAATATTGTTCTAGTCCAGTTTTGCTTTACTATTCTGTACTTGATTCTACATACAGGATTATGCTGACTTCGATATCATACAATGCACACAAAGCTTTCTAAATATAACTGTCGTGCTCTTTGGAGTATACACATTTTTAATCTCTCAAAACATTGAATTTCATACCCAAGGGAATTTCAAATGTTTCCTTATGTTCCCTGTCTAACAATGACTTTATGTTTAACCTTAAACTGGAGCAGCCTGTATATAATTTGTGTTTTATCAATTTGCAGACATATTGCACAGTGGTTTTGCATGCTGTACTTCAGAAGTTGTTCCTTTACTGTTTCCTGATTTTAGACTATGGAATTCCTCCTTGTCATGATCAGATTTCTGTCATGTACCATTAAATTGTGTCAGGGCAAATATAAAACAAATTAAGTATTATATCTTTTCAAGCTTCTTTCTATGAACAAAACCACAGTTATTCCTGTCCTTGATGGGCACCCGGACTGTATGACAGGCAGCACAGTCCTAATTCCCTTTATTTACTCGTTCTATGGTGTATTAGTCTGCATTCTTTGGTACAATGAAACAGCTTTAAGATGAAGGACAAAGAGTGACCCATTTCGACCTTCTTCCTGCCCCTTTGTGTACTTTCCTCCAGCTTTGCTTTTAAAGGAAACTATTGACAGTCAGGAATCACAGAACCACAGGTTCAGAGAATAGTTGAGGTGGGAAAGCCCCTCTGGGGATGGTCTCATCCAAGTGCCCTGCTCAAGCAGGGTCAGCTACAGCAGGTTGCTCAGGGACCTGTTCAGCTGGGTTTTTAATATCTCCAAGGATAAAGGCTCCACAACCACTCTGGGCAGCCTATTCCCAGGGAAGGATCTTCTTCCTCAATCTGCTGGACATGCTCTTCCTAATGCAGCCCAGGAGGCTGTTGGGTTGCTTTCCTAGATGGGCACATTGCTGGCTTATGTTCAACTTGGTGTCCACCAGGACCCCCACGGCCTTTTCTGCAAAGCTGCTTTCCAGACAGTCCGTTTTCAGCCCATACTGATGTATGGGGTTATTCCTTCCCAGAACCTTGCACTCCCCCTGGTTGAACTTCATGAGGTTCTTATCAGCCCATTTCTCCAACCTGTTGAGGTCCCTGTGAATAGCAGCACAACCAAAATAGTACTGGCCCCAGTATCAACCTCTGGGGTACAGCAGTCACCCTCTTTTACTGCGAGGGTGACCAAACACCGGAACATGTTGCCCAGAGAGGTTGTGGAGTCTCCATCCTTGGAGATATATAAAAGTCACCTGGATATCTGGTGTACCAACCACTTCTCTCAGTTTTATGTCATCTGAAACTTGCTGAGCGTGTCCTCTGTCCCATCATCCAGGTCATTAACGAACATGTTAAACAGCATTGGCCCCAGTAGACACCCCAGGAGAGACCATCAGTATCCATTAGTTGATGACAGCCTTCTGAGCCCAGCAGTTGAGCCACTTTTTAAGTCTACCTCACTGCCCACTTATCTATCCTGTACTTTGTCAGGCTTTTCTGAGGATGCTATGGGAGAAAGTGTCAAGGGCCTTAGTCAAGACAAACAGCATTCACCGCGCTCACCTCATTCACCAGCTAGTCAGCTCATCATCATGTCTATCAGGTTGGTTAAGCATGATTTCCTCTTTGCTGACTACTCTCAGTCACCTTCTTGTCTTTCATGTGCTTGACAATGTTTTCTGGGGTTACTTGTTCTGTCACCTTCCCTGTGATCAAGGTGAGGTTCAACAACTTGTAGTTTCCTGAATCTTCCTCTTGTCCTTCTTTATGATAGGAGTGATATCTGCTTGCCTCCAGTCCTCAGTAACCTGATCACCAAGACCTTTCCAAGATAATTGAGAGTTGCCTTGCAATGTCATCTGCCAGCTTCCTCGGCATTTGTGGGTGCATCCCATAGAAAAATGATGTAAGGTTTGAACCCACTGGAGATACCTCTGGGCTACTTCTTCCTTAGTGAATCATGCAGCCATGAGACTATGTAGGTGTAACCTCTTCCAGCTATGTGAAGTCTGGATGTATTTACTGGATTTGGAGCATAGCAACACCTAAATTTTGTATCCAAACCTGTAGTAGAAATACTACTAAGTTACTCAGATTAGTTCTGAATCCACGACAATGGTACAAAGATAATGAAGATACATGCTTATTAGTTTACTGAAGTACTGCATGAGTTTAGATAAACTGTTTTCAGATGTGAACTGCTAAGTTTGTGTGGTACCACACCATGTGAATTTACCATATCCAGTTACGCAGACACTCTGCTGTTCCCCGCTGCTTTAAACAAAATGTAATTTCTTGGAAAATATAGAAACAGAAATTCAGAATCTTGATTGATGTTTTTAGACTCCTAAATTTAGTGTTTAAGGATTTTTAGGCACATGGCTGAAATGGCAGGAATTTTACAGCTAACAGATATGGACAGCAAACCTGTGGGAAATGTCATAATTTAACTTTCAGACTTACACACAAAATAGGAAACAGTCAAGGGACATTAACTTTTATCTTTAGTAGGTGAACAATTGTTACTATATAACCTATATAGATATACCTTCAATCACACACATCTGTAATCTGCATAGCTGTCTAACTACATAAAATTTTCACTTTTGATTCCTGCACAATTTTTCTTTTTCACTCACATACATCAGAAGGACATTTAAGTCCACAATTTTTAGTCACAAAAGAAGGTTATGTTATTTTCTATATTCTATTTTCCATCTTCTTCCTGCAAAAAGTCATGATTCAGGGAAACTATCACAAATCTTTTCTGTTCTTGCTTCACATTTCCATTTATTATACTAGTAAGCTTATCCCAGACACCAAAACCTTTTAATTCTCTTGTATGTTTTTTTTTAATGGAATTAAGCAACTGAGACTCCAGAGTCCTACAGCTTTTAAACAGACCAAGCCTGTGATTGGAAAACTGTCACTTGTAAGTTACAGAACTCTTTAGTGTGCAGTCAGATACTTTTATTGTAACAAAATCCTGTAATCGGTAAATCAGCACGATGAAGGACATTTAAATAATTTTTTTTCTTGCATGCATTCAAATTATTTGATGCAATTAATCTTCAACACTGCCTTTTCCTTGTGACAAATATTTGCCATATTTTCTCAAGCCAAGGAGAATGCTTGTTCCTATCCCCATTTTCAACATAGCAAAAATGCATATCTTGGCTGTAAGGAGAAAAAATTTATCTTCTAAAGAACTTTTTGAACTAAAATGTCCCAATAAGTATTTGGCTTTAGAGTTCAGATATTTAAAACAGAACCTCTAATGCTGATATATCTAAGCATATTTCTTCCATTATTTAATGTAAATATTATATTTATATATTTTCTTACATCATTTTTAAAAATTTCACCAGTAATCACTAAAATGTTCTTTTTAAAAAAAAAAAAAATATAGAATTACCTTAGAAACTAAAATGAATCTCAAATGAAGTACAAAATTTTTATATTACCATCACCGCATGGATTTATTAAAAGAAAGATGAGCTGGACAATGCATCTTTAGGTTCACTTGCAAAGAAACTCCAGAGCAAACAGTTTTAACAACATTGTTTGTCCAAATGTAATACTTTCAAAACAAAAATGGGGGTCTTATAATAAAATGTTATCAAGGAAAGAATATCTGGAAGAGTCTTAACAACCAAATTAGGATCAGTGAAGGTCATCTACAGAATTATAGAGATTATTGAGAGTTTAACAGAGAAAGTAATTTTTTCTTATAGGTTGAAAGTAAAAATACTGGCTGTTTTAATCAGGCATTTGGTGAAGGAAGAAGGATTCATTCAAGAGTCCCAAAGATGATTTTTTACTGTTTCAGGTTTTTTCACGTAAAGACTCTGAGCACAATTTTTGTTGTCATCTTAAGGTGATTTGGCTCCTTTTCTTAGTTTGAGGTCCAGGAAGAATAAAGGTAAATAAAAAATGAAAAACCATAATAAGGTCTATCTATTGTTTTCTAAATACCAGAAGAGTCTGGCTACACATCCAGTGAAGGGTTAGATCGTTTCTCCTTTCCAATGAAGTCACTGTTTATATTTGTACACTTGTAGGGTATAAAAAGGGTACGTCACAGGTCCCCTGCAAATACATTTACTATTAAAATAGGTTTCTATATTTCATTCCAAATGGGTGCATGTTTCTGCTTACTAAGCATTTTATAACAAAATGCACCCTCCTTAAAAAAAGGTAAATGTATTCTTACCTGTTTCAGACCCAGTTACAACTCTTCCATAGACCATTGCAAGCAATCACGCAGGTAACAGGACTCTAATCATTTAACAAACTGTTTATAATGAAATAAACCACCTTTAAAATACGTGCAGCAATTAACTATTTTTGCTGTAAATTCGCCATAAATTATTTTAAAGACATTTATGAAGTACTCTACACTGTCTACACTGTGTAATTTTATATTAATTCTGTAACTCGCTGGCAAGTGGCTTTTTAGAAGGAGAAATGGCTAGGGCCTGAAAAAGAGACACGAAGCATTGATGAGTCAGGCTAAAGCACTAATACTGATGGGCAATCAAACATTTCTGTGGAAGAAATAAGGGGTTAACTAAAGAGGTCCAGTTTCTTTCGTGTTGCAATACCTACTTCTGAGGGAGTGAGGCTGTATACACCATATGGTGAGACTTTATGCAAGAAAGTGATCTGGGACTGAATCTTCGCTTCCTGACGTTGCGCCTGGCTCCTCTCTGCTACCTCTGACATGGGCACACAAGGCCAGAAAGAGGCACTATTTATCCATGTTGCATCTTGATTTGAAGACTATTCTTCTATCCCTTCCCACAAAGACACTTCAAAGAGACCAGACCTACCCAGGGACAGTGAATAGTACATGCAGCAAAGCCTTTTATGAGGCTGATGATTGACATGCTGTTCTAACACCGCTTTTTCTGAAAAATCCAGTGTTGGAAAATCAACTAAATAGGAAAAGCCATGCAAAGCAGCCGTGGTTTGAAGTACTTGATCTTTGTCCAGTTTGACCTGCAGTCCCTTGGGGGACTTTACCTCAGACAAAGATTCAGACTGAAACTTGTGGCTCTAGCATGAAATTTTTCCTTCTCCAACACAGTGGGACAATCAATGGCAACTGGCTGGCTGGTTCTGATGACTAGGTGCACAGCGTGTATCAGAAACAACGAAGAGAATGATTTCTCTCCCTCTGCCTGACTGCCTGAATACAAGGAAACCATTTGGAGAGAACTGTAGAATCAAGTGAATGAAAAAATTAGTGGAAGAATGAAATTAAGTGGTCATTCTTGAAATTATAGTAATTCCATAATGCATAGGTATAAAACACATGCTTATGCTCAATATTTCCCTGTATTTTTTTCTTATTTAAAGACAGTGTGTGCACTTGAAATTAACTGCTTGTAGAAAATGTACAACAATTCAGATTAAAGACAGTGTGGATAAAATGAATGATACTGTCAGAAGGTACAGTCTTTTTCCACTGTAAGGAGCAATATTCGCTACTAAATGGAAAGGATCTAGGGCTGTGAAGTGTTAATATTTCATGTATGAAGTGAAGATTCATATCTCCTTACCTGTCAGGCTGCTTACACATTATATACATTTCTATCTTGAAAAACTGGATTTATTTGTCAGGTAGTTTACAGTGTCTTGTACCTGCCTCGTTTGGGTCATAGGGCAGAAATTGTTTCCTCTCTGCATCCTCCATCCTCAGGCATATTATCAAAATTCAAGAAAAGATGGAAATAATTTCTTATGCCTAGTAGATCCTTAAACGTTCTTTGTCTGTTTCACATGAATTCTAAAGCAAATGTTTAAATCCTATGTAGACAACAAGAAGTCTTCCCAGCTTAAGTTAACCTTTCCACCTGATAAAATAAGATATTATTACTTTACTATTGAATGTAGGCACCATCATTTTCCATGTAATGTAAGAGAAGTCTGTTATCCCTTAGGGAGTACACAGCATCTTCATCTACTTCTTCCATGATATATTAACCTTCTAAAGCTCTTTCTTTGCACATATTAAGTAATCATTTACAAGACTGAAACAATAGGCTGTCCCTAGCAGCAGAAGGAAAGGAAAAGGTGAAATGACAGAAGAAAATGTAGGGAAAACAATTATCTTTTTTACTGTTGGGAGTTGGGGAAAATATCACATGTACAAAAAAATTAATGAATACGGACTTAAATCATTAGAAATGATAGAAAAGTCAAGGGTAAATTTTATGTTCTCTTCTCAATGAGATATTGAAGTATATTGGGGAGGAGGAGAGAAGGGAGCTGTAAAGAGAGGATAATGAGCTTATTCTGAATGCTCTTCTTTTTTTGTAGATCTATTCGTTTCTCCTGAGAGAGAGTAATCAGTGAGTTAAAAAATTAAAATGATGCCTCATGCATCTGTTTGCCATTTCCACTTTTCTCTGACCTTAAAACCATCCATCCTGCTCCTCGAGGATTGCAATATTCATTGTTAAGAATGATCTTGTTTTTCTCTTTTGAATGAGCTTCATCCTACGCTTTGAATTTGCTGAGCATTAGTAAAGCACATTCCCCCCCCCCAAAACTAATAAATTGTAGAGACAAATACAAGTAAACATCTACTTGTGATTTAAAGAGTCAAGTGAGTATTTATATGTTGAAATATCTGTACACATATGTTCAAATTGGTCTTATGGAAAACCATGGGAGAAACAATAAAACTGCAAAATAAATTAAATACTTAAGGTCCATTGTCAGGTAAGGCTTAGGCACTTGACATTTATCTCTGATTGATTTCTTTATAAAACTCATACTAATTATCTAGGATTTTACTGAAAATGACACTTGGCCTTGAAGTCACTTTCAATTTCATTTAAATGCTTTTGAAAATTTTAGCTTGCATTTCAAGCCTCATGCCCTCATGATCACCTCAGATCATTACAGTCTAGGTTAATGGGCTAGCTTCTCCTATTATTTTTCCTTATATAAATTCATGGATGTCAGGATAAAATTTGAAATAAAGGGGTTTTTTTTATCAGTAAGTTACAGCAGATATGTTAAATAGCAAGTGCTAACCAGTATTATGTATCTCTTTCATGTGTTGCCAACACTAAAATCATTGCTATAATTCTAAATGAGATAAATCTGCTGAAATCTTATTGGAATCTGGTGTCAAAGAAGAAAATTTCATTCTACTTGAGCTTGAATGTTTGTCCTCATCACCTTAGTTTCTGATCCACAAATACACTGTAAATACCCTGTCAGATATCTGTTATTTTGGTTTTAAACCTCAACATTCAACTTCTATAACCCCTAGTATGTAAGTGTGTTAAAAAAGAAAAAGAAAGAAAGAAGAGGAAAGGCACATATTTTTTTCCTGATTTGTTATATGATGCGCATTTTTATGACCCTTCATTTCATCTGGTCTTTCTCTACAACTATTAGATTTCCCCTTAAGTTCTTTTCTTCCTGTACAGATTTGTAGATGTGATGTCAACATAACATTAGTGGGGTCAAATGTTATTGTAATTACTGGTACTTACACTCCTCATAAAGATCCCTCCGTCCAGAGTGCAAGATTGAGTCAATCCCTCACCAATACAGCAACTTGGATAAACTCAGAGAACCTTGTGCTACATAAAGTCTGTGTTTACCTCATACATGAACTTATAGTTTGACGTTATTGCTTAGAAGTCATTGACTACTACTAAATATTCAAGTTTGGTACTAGTATACTTTTTTCCTTCCACATAAGCAGGTAAAAGATTAAATTTCCTCCCTGAGAAACAGCATTTGTGCTACTCTGGGTCACAGCCAGGGCCAAGTGCTTGTTTCATAGGCTCGTCCCACCTTGTTTACGCTATTGATTTATATCTTTTGTTACTTTTTCCCCCAGGCTCCCAGGTCATCTAAGTTGATCAGCGATGCTATTTTTTGGCCCATGCAGAAATAACAGGTTTTTTATCATAGACTCATAGAATAGTTTGGGTTGAAAGGTACCTTTAAAGGCCATCTAGTCCAACCCCCCTGCAATGAGCAGGGACAACCTCACTAGATCAGGTTGCTCAGAGCCCTGTCCAGCCTGACCTTGAATGTTTCCAGGGATGGGGCTTCTACTACCTCTCTGGGCAACCTGTTCCAGTGCTTCACAACCCTCATTGTGAAAAACTTCTTTCTGATTTCCAGCCTATATCTCCCCTCCTTTAGTTTAAAACCATGACCCCTTGTCCTGTCACAACAGTCCCTGCTAAAAAGTTTCTCCCCATTTTTCCTGTAGGCCCCCTTCAAGTACTGAAAGGCTGCAATAAGGTCTCCCCGGAGCCTTCTCTTCTCCAGGCTGAACAGGCCCAAATCCCTTGGTGCTGTTTATCAAATGTCCAGTTTGGGACAGCTAACTGTAAGTAAGGTAGTCCAAATTTTCCTTAATTAGAGCTAGCGAGCAGCTCATTAAGCATACAAAGTTTTTCTCCTCCCTACAGCAGACAGTGGCCTCTAGGTATTGCTGCTGTAGGTGTTAAAGATGACATTTGTAAGTGTGATCATCCCTTGGAGAATGAATGCAATTGTGTCCTCTGCTGATCTGTGGAAGTTCAGGATGATTTCCAGTGCAGGCGAGCTTGTCTGCCAGAGCCGGTCTAGGCGGAGCTTTCACGGCATGGAGGACAGCAGCCATCAGACCCTGGCCCTTGGTTGGTGACATGTCACAGCACAAGCCATCTCACGTGCTGTAAAACATCCTGCGTGAGGCAGCTGGATGTGCTGCACCACAGCATGAGACTACACAGGCAGGCACGGCCTATCTCTGTCTAGCAGATTGCACGTGACGTCAGTAAAGCGTAAGCGAAAAAATGTGCATCGTGGATCTTAAATGAACTTAGCGTGGTTCCTGAAGGCTGTTCTGGCCTGTGTGACATGAGGAAGCTGTATCAGTTCAGGATGGACTGCATAGATTTCAGCCCACGCAAGATGAGGAAAAGTATTTGTCCACCTTTCTCATCTGAGAGGCAAAGACTGATCAGTCTGAAAAAGTAAACTCATTCCCTCCTCATAGAGCGAATCCTTCCAGAGGAGCACTGAGGACAACAGAAATCATGGAAAGAGAGCAATGCTGAGCTCTGCTATGTGACAAAGACTATCCAGGATTTCAGAGAATAATACATTCATCAAAAAGAGAAAAACTTAAGCAGCCGCTCAGGAAAAACAATATATGCTTTAGTAGAAAATATAATTAATAAGAGCAACAAGAGTTTACAGTATAAACAAGTTATTATCTAGCTGATAAAAAAAACCCTATTGCATATAATGACTAATTTGCCAGCTGTGGTTTTTATATATTCCTTACAGGAGAAAAGAAGATGAATTCCTTTGCCATCTAGCCTTAGTAAAATATCTGGACTGTAGTTTAAATGGGGTTTGATAATAACAGCATTGCTTCATGAGTATTAAGTGATCTTACTTTGTATGTGTAATCACAAAACACACAAAACCTTGCAGACTCTGCGGACATTGTATTTGAATACATTTCTTCCAGAGGCAAATGGAGCTTATAACATCAGCAGAGAAGCAGCAGTAGCTTCCTATTGTAAACTCCATTATTTTTTTGTGATGTAATATAGTGTAGTTATTAGAAATTCAATGTTAGAAAATATTGTCTCCATCCAAGTAGCACTTAATCTCTATTACCTGGAGGTTAAAAGTCAAAGAACAATCATCCATGTCAGTGATTCCTGCAGCAGATTGTTACTGAACCATGTAAGGTCGTTTAGTGGGGAGAATTAGCTCCCAGCAGCTTCACATGTCAGAGATATTATAGTTCTATTCTGCCCCAGCTCCTCTCCCTGGAAAATGATGAAGATTCTGTGGGCTTTCTCAGGAAAGGTGTCCTGTAGAAAGAAAAGAAAGGCTTATCTTTAACAGACATTTCTGCAAAGGGTGACAATGAAACGAAAAATTTTGCTGACTTTACCAGTCAGCTGTAGATGGAAGGTACACAAACATGGCCCATTACCCTCAACTTACCAAGTATATCAGTAAGACATTTCCTGTGTTTTTGTAGTTAATACACCTTCCAAATCATTGCCAGTTTATGCATAAAGAACGAAACCTTTCTCAGGAGACCATCTGAGAGACCAGGAGAGCCTAGAAAAGCCTCAGAAATGGGCCATTGATCAAAGACAGATTGGAAACTTCTGTGCTAGTGAAATTGGAAAGTTGTCAATAGTGATGTGGGCATATGGAATCAGTTTTCCTCTGGAAATGCTATAATCTGTCAAGGCAGTGAGGGTTCTGACTGTGTGGTTCAGAACAGGTCAGCAGAACAAGGTCAGGATGAAAAAGAACAAGATGCCCAAGCCCGTGGAGTTGCTGTGGCCATGACACGGAAAGATGGGCTGAAGTTGTGTAGGGAAACTAACTGGAAGGAGCCAGAAGGGCCGAAGCACATCATGTTTGAAAGGAACTTGAGGAAATGGGGAAAGACCTGGTGAAATGAAGTAATGTGAGAACATATTTTTTCCTGCAGTTTTATTTTTGATGTGAGGCTGATTTCATTTACTTATTTATTGTAATACTTTACAAAGGAAATGTTGCTTTCACCTCTCCATCTCCAGTGGGCAATGAGTGCTAATTCTAGCTGCTTGCCTTTGTTTGCAAAATAATATTGAAGAAATCAGAGTGAGATTTTAAAATCATTAAGGTACTTGGTTTGCTTTTTGTGTTTCCTAGGTCCATTTCCACAGAAACAGAAAGTGAAGCAGTAGCAGAGAGCTCACACTCTCACTTTTCTGTTTTGGTTGCTTACTTCAAGCTGGGAGTGTAAAGGATAGTTTGGCCAACAAAGCCACAGGACAGGGAAGCAGTGGAACTATTTGCTGAAGGGGTCAAATTCTTTTGGTTTTTAATCTGCATATATTTATGGTGCAGAGCAAAGGGTGAAAAGGTGCTCTTAAATGCACAGGTAGAAAAGAGATTTAATAAAAACATTTGATGTATAATATTTATCTTAAGTGAAGGAAATATGCTTTGTGTCAGATCTCTCCCTACTATTTAAAACCCATAAATGTTCCATTTCAAAATAGCACAATTTTTTGCACAATGCAGTCAGAAGCTTCATTATCCTTACATATACCCAAAAAGTGTGAATATTTTTAAGAGAATAGTTGCTAGAAAGGGAAAATTTAGGATTAGTTTCATCAGTATTAACAAACACTTCTTCTTTAGTGGGCTGCAGTCAGCCTTCCTTACAATGAGCAATTCCTCAAGTCATCCAAAAGATTACTTGTCCAAAATAGACATGTAATTATTTGTCAGATAAAATCACGGAATACCTACCATTTCTTCACCATCATCATAGCAACAATAAGGGTAGGCAGACAATTTGTATCCAAACTAGTATCCTCTCCCAGAAATTTTTCAAGTGCAAGTATATGTCAAAATTATTGAATGCAATGTTATTGAAGGCTCAAATTTTGAAGGCCAGAGAAGAACATGAGATCATCCAGCTTGCTTTAAGTTCTAATTATGAATTTCAATCAGATATATTTACATTGAACAGAATTTACTGAGTCCAACGTACTACTTTCAGAAAGTTTGTGTTGAAAGTCTCTAAAATATTTTAAAACTCAAAAGACTCCTGTTTCAATAGGCAGCTTTCTTCAACAGTTAATTACCTTGGTAGCTAGAAAGCTGTGCTTAGAAGTTTCAAGCCTGAACAGATTCAAGACTCTAGGCTGTACTATTACTAAACAGACTTTGAAATAGACCTGAAAATTTCTTTTTCATGCTTTACATTATTTTACTTCCGATTTCTTCACTTGAGAGATAACTTTCAGTGCTTTACATGAAGTGCAGCCTCAACTGACATTACCAGAATGTCAGCCCCTATATGTACTGCCATTTAGCCCCTAATCATGATATGTACTATGTAGCAAAACAATACACAATGTGTTATGATATGTGACATTGCATCCTGCAACTTAAGCACTACAAACACAGGAAATTCAGAAAGTGATGGCATGAAAAAGAAGGGCCAGATGTTCAAAGATGGATAAAGATGAAGATGACATTTTTTTAAACTCCTCTACATCCTTTATTTGTCTGATTCTCTGGGAACTGAGAAGTGTGTGGAGCCAGATCACAATGTTGGAGGTGTTTATTATACATATGAGTCGTACAATATATTAATTCCAATAAGCTTTCATCTTTCAACGGACCACTGTTTCACAGGAAGATTCATAACCTTAATAAGCTTTTATTCTTTCTCTTAAGCTTATTGATTATTTTATCCATAGATTTACTCACAGAATTAGAGTTTTTAGAGAAGATGTGTTTGAACTGTGTTGGACTTTTTTCCACGCTCTCCCTTTTTTTTTTTTAAGCTAACTTCCAACAAATAAAGAAAGTAATTAGAAAGCAAGACACGTGATGTAGTCTTTGTTAAAAAGAAATGAATGGTCTTCCACATTCTCAATGGTTCTTCAAGGTGCAGCTAGTACAAAGTGTTCTTGCAACTGGAGGATCAGAGTAGCTTTCCACCACTGATCATTACATCATCTCAAAGATGTACTGTATGACAAACAGTTTAAGACATTACTCGCATTTTGTCTTGCCTTCCCACTCCCCTTCCCCCCCACTTGTCAAAATACTTTTATTTCAAACACTCATTCTCAGTTACTTTCTGAGGAAGGTATGGGAACATCTCATTTCCCTCCATCCCTTTCCTGATAAACATTTTATCTCCTCTTCCCCCACCCTTCCACCTTGTGCCTCCAGTTGTAATTCTAAAAGCAGGGCAAAACAGGCCTCACCTCAATTTCCTGCATTGAATGTGCAGCTGCTTGATTGATGGCCTTCTGAATTATTAATGAAAAGACCTTATGTGCATATTCATGGAAGTGTCTCTTTATTAATTCATAATGCAGCTGTTGCAAAGGCAGAGAGTGGAGGGCTCAGTCTCTTCCCACGTAAAGACATAAGCAGTATCTCTTCCTCAGCTTCTCTCTGATTCCTGCCCCTTTACTGGCTCGCCCTCAGTTATGCAACAACACCAACAATTTCCAGTTCTGTTCTGATGTCGTGTACACCAGTCTTGTGCCAGCCCACAACAAGAGGAACCAAGAGGGTTGGCATCAAATGCCCCAGTAATGTTTCTTATGAAAAATAAACCTTAATGGGAGTAACGAGAGTTTACAGCTCCTTTCAATTATTTTCAGTTGCTCTCAGGTGTTGCAACACATGCTTCATTTAATTCTACAATGAATACTACATGCAGTGTGGTGGTTTTTGTCACTGGGGACTAAAAAGATGCAGAAATATCCCAGAGGAAGTGATGAAAAATAATAAAGTAGTTAGTTACCTGTGCAGCTATATTTTCCAGGAATAAGAAACAGAAAACACTTGAGACTTGAAGTAAACAAGTTCTTAGTGAGACAATTTTCTATGAAAAATAAAAAAAGAGTAAAAGCTCTTTGGAATTCTTGAGTATTACCAGGATAGGCAGAACTTCTTGAGCGTTACCAGGACAGGCAAACACACAGGGTATGATTCTATGTGAGTAGTTCCATTTTTCTCTCCAAAATGGTGCTGGATATTTCATGGTATGATCTGGCCTTCAGCAGAGTTTGCCTTGATAAAACTGGCAACTGGAATGATTAAAAAAAACCCAGAAAACACTTTGCATTGGATAACTCAAAGTCTCTGAACTCAGCATTCTGAATGGGGGTGGGTGATAAAGAAGTAGTTTACAATGGATTCAAAAAAGAAGAAAAAGTTCTTCAAAGTTTTATGTGGGTCCTGTCATCGCGGAAGCGGGAAACCCCTGATCACAGCAGTTCTCAGACTGCCAGTGGCTGACGTTTCCCAGCTGAAGGTAGAGTAGAACTGAGTAATGAGAAGGCATTTGCATGGGAGGGGTGGGGAGAAAGGAAGGTATAAAAGCCCAGCAAGGCCACGCTTGGGAATTGCTTCTCAGAGGGATAAAGGGGGTGCTGCTGGTGTGAAGAATGAAATGAGAGTTTCTGAACCCTTATAGACCAAGAACCTGTTAACATTTTGCGTATTTAGTTTATACGCACACACAGAAATAGTTCCATTTCAGTCAAGTTTAGATTCTGATTCTAAGATTTTAAAGTGAGAAAGGACTATTAAATCATCTCTTCTGACCTTCTGTGTAACACAGATCATAAAATATTGTGCACAGATTGTTGTACTGAGCCCAATAACCAATGTGGAGTCATAAGTCATAGGAGTTTCACTGTCGAGTTTTGTCTTCAATATTTGATCTTAAAAGAAAGGTGATTTGGCTTTAGATAAATAGAAAACCTTACCTCATTCTCTGTCTCATTACCCCTACTCGCTCCAGCAAAGGTTAAGCAACATGATCATTTGAAGTAATGCAATTCAGTGGAGGGCTCTGTGTCAAATTATCTAGTGGAGCTTCTGTTTGCTGGCGCTAACACAACTATTAACGTGTGGTAGTATATTAAATAAGCATATATTAAATAACACCCAAGATACAACTTGAAGCAGTAACAGAGTCCTGACCAAATATTTAAGTGGAACTAAGAGCTGTCACAGATGCTTCAGCACTGAATGTGTCTGTCAGTCCCAGCCTCTCATCTGGACATCTTAGCACTGGGGTTTTTGTGTTTGGCAACTGGGTTTTTTACGTTTGTTTGTTTGACCTCAAATTTTATTATAATCTACATATCCTTTGCAAGTTCATATGCAAGTTTTATCCACCTCGGTGCTCATCATTAAGACAGGCGGTAGCATAATCGTATGACTGCACCACAGCAGGTTCAGTGTTGGTATGTTTGTTTAAATCACAGAGAGCTCTTTCCTCGCAGAAAGCTTGTTTCTTGCTCAGACCCAGCAGAAATCTGCTAAAGCTGGGAACTAGTGGTGTGATTTATATTCTCATATCTCCCCATGGGGCATGCAAACATTTCTTCAGATTTGGAAGGAACTGTTCTGAATGGGAAACCTCTGCAGACTCAAAGTGAATGTGCATATCTGTTTTTATCACCCGCATCTGCTTATGACAGAACGAGAGAAAAATAGGTCAGTGGCAATTCATTCCATGAAATAAAGGAGGGAGGATTGAGCTGCACGGTGGAAATGAGAGAACAGGTCTGAATTTTAATCTGGGCTTCGGCTGACTATCTTTGCTTTTCCCTGAAGTAGCCACGTAAGTGAATGCTTGTGATAAAATCTCCATCTTCACAACACACTTACCAAAAGCTTTCATGCAGTGCTGTTGTTACCTGATAGCCTCCAGGAATTTAACAGCGGCTAAGAGAGTCAGGTGTCCTGCTGCCTTATAGAAAAGGTAAAACTCCTTTTGGAGAAATATAACGGTTTTTTGGTAGATTAAGGACCCTAACTAGATCACATATCGGGGGGAGTCTGATCCATGTTTTCACGTGTTGAGATAACGTATTTTAAATATAATGATGCACCTGAATACATTAGAGAATGCTGGACCTGAGCACATTAGAGTAGCAGTGATGTGCACGTGGGATTCTTAAACGCTGTGGGACTATATATTGGGTAAAACTAAATTTTCTTTTTCATGTAATTACTAATAGGAAAGTAAGTTCTGTATAGGTGAATAAGCTCATGCAAAATAAGGACCAATTCAGTCCTTCATTGAAATTTGACTGGAATCTAAATTTGTACCTTTGGAAAGCCTGAAAGTGGTCAGAAGTGTACATTTCCTGTTTATAGATCCATAAAGGCATGGAAGTGTTAATTTACCACAGAAAACTGTTAGAAGAACTGAATCTGCGTATGTATTTTGTGGTTAGAAGAGCCTCAGGCTGGCAGGAGAGACCTAGGCATACAGGCACACACTGAATTCTGCCTCCCAAGGTGCTGATGTTCACCTTCGTTTCTATCATCTGCCTCATGACCTAAACATTTATGAAAGGTTAACTCTTTTTTTGTTGTTTAGAATGGTATTTCATTGTGTGATGTTTGATCTTGCTCAAGTATAATCTCCAATTTTATTATCAGACAAAAAAAATAGTGTTTGTTGATGTCACTAACTTATTCCATTTCCAGCATTTTCTTACACATTTTTTACACATTTTATGCCACCCAGGTCCCCAACGGCAAGGCTGCAATACTTGTCTCCTAGACAGTTCCAGACCAGTGGTTCTGCAGAAAACATCTTGAGTAGACGTATGTGTTCTCCTCTCTTTGCTTTTCTTTGTTCATAAAAATAATAAATAACATGTATGTGTTCATCATACATGTTTTTCAATTATTTAGGGGGTAAAGAAGGTGAACTTGCCATATTCAGTCTGATAATGGCTAAATAATTTATCCTAAATAAAAGTAATAGAATTAAAAAGTTATGCAAATGAGAGACAGCGAGGGACAGAAATAACATGTTTAAAATGACATGTTTAAAATTTCTATAGAATATCCAAATTGTTATTGTCATACAGACATTGGAAGACAGTTTAAGAAGTATATTCTTTTGGATGTACCCTCACACATTGTTAATGATTTCAGTCAAGTCAACAGAATCCTGAATTGCAATGCTGTAAATGAGAACAGAATTTGCTTGAGAACTTTATAATTTTAGGAATCCATTCCCTGTCATAAAGTGAAGTAAATTGTAGCTGAGACATTACTCATAGTAACAATTTCAGAAAGAAAAATAACTGTTTGAACAAAATATTTCACATTTTTCCTTTTCATTTTTTAACAATTAGTGGGTAAGGTGGATAATTCTACTTTTTCAGTTTTGAAATTAACACTCTTATTTGGTATCAAGCAAAAACCCAGGAATAATAAGGATACAGTTATCTTTCTTAATTTAAATAATAAATATTCCTACTGGGAACAAGTGGCTTTTTTCTGTAAATATAGGCATAATGATAGAATGAGTGATACTTACAGATCATTGCGATTGAGTTCAATTCTAAGTAAGAGTAAGAAAAATGGCGTTTACAGCGTTCCTCAGGGGAGCAGGAGTAAAAGAATTGTATCTTTAATAAAAATAAAGATCTAGCTAGTATTCAACTTGCTTTGTAGGCTATTTTGCTATCCCACACAGGCTATAGAATTTTCTTTGGTTTTACCTTATTTATAGTCTATAGTTCCGAGATACTGTAGAACAGTTGGTGTTTAAGCCTGATAAAGCAGAAAGTATTCACATGGTTACAAAGTGAGCAAGCTCCAGGTTTGCTGATTTGACTTCTTTTCTGCCTACCATATCTATTTCTGTGGCCTTCGGGAAGAGGTGACATCTTCAGTGCAAAGAAAGTGCTCCCGAACCAGTGAATCCACTGACAAAACAGTGGGGTTTGTTAGCTCACAAGAGAGACCTAAACCGCCATGATCTGTAACTAGCATTTTTTGTGGATGGGTCAGCAAGACCCAGTGAATGGAAGTGGGAATGGCAAAGAGGAGCCACACACAGAGGACTGCAAGAGTTCCTGTCTAAAAACTGAAGCTCCCCATTATTAATAAGCACCATAAATAGATATTAACTAAATCAAAACTAAATGTTAAAAACCAGTGCCAATTTAAAGCACAATCCTTAGAAAAATGACAGGCTTAATGCTTCTAAAAATGTGAATGAGTAGAGAATAGTTAAAGCAGACAGGCAGTCTATCTGCAGCACCTACTGCATCACCATTTCTTTCCCCACCCTCTGTGCCGTCACCTGCCTCACCTTCTCCTGCTCCTGCACAGCAGCTGGTGGATGCTATTGCCCTCTCTTGGCTAGAAACTGTGCAGTGCAGCTGTGCAATAAATGCATGCTCTCAGCAGGTAAAGGAACATTGACCAGGAAGATCTCGGTCCAGGGCAAATAAGTGTCTGTTGTGGTTGAACTCTGGGGTTGCAGGAAGCCTCAGCATGGTGCAGAATACCAGCTAAAAGCTGAACGAGTACTGTTTCAGAGAGCAAACTAATAAAATTAAATAATACTGAAAGTGAGGTTAAAAACATCATTTATCTAGGGAAGAATGGATCACACAAATTCATTTAAAGAAACGTCTCTTGGTCCTCCCGGCACTGGACAAATCCACGTGGGAGAGAGTTTTGGCCAGGTGCAGTTCATCTGCGCAGCCGCTCTCCTGGATGTCCTCCTTTAGTCATCTCCACTTAAAGCAGACCGAGACACAGCCGACAGCGGAATTGCATCAGCAGCAAGTCCAAGTTCCTCCTTTACTCTGCTTCCTGCGGTGGGCCCCTCCTGATCTCTCTGCTGTGACAGCAGCTTTAAGGGTTTAACAACACAGTGCCTTTTGATCTCATTTCGGCAGCTGTGATTAAATAGACACACATCACTTGCTGTGCCACTGTGTGAGCAACCCGTGGTTCACCTTCACTGAATTAGTACCCGCTGAGCACTGCAAATATTTGAAATGTCAATCCATTTGATAATGTCAAAGAGGGCTGCAAATACCACAGAATGGCACCAAGGAAACATTCAACACACGCAGTGGCATATATAATATCTCTTTTCTTCAGGACAAAAATCGTAGTTAAATAGAAACAGGAAACCATCATAAGAAGACGTTAAGGTCAACAGATCTAATAACCTGAAGTGGGACGTGCTCTTGCAATTTATCACCTTAAAATTTTAAGCAAACCCATCCCCTCTCAAAGAACTTAATTCTTCCACATTCACTTATTCTAGCAAATTCTTTTCTATTAGTAAAATTTGGGATGTTCGCAGCATAACGACCCGTGTGTTTTACATGTAGACTCTGTAGCTTCAAATCAGGGCAGAAAGTAGAGCCTTGTTACAACATCTTTATTATGTTTTCCCACTCAAGAATCCTAAACCAGAGGGAAATATTTTATCTGAATAGAATACAATAATGAAGCCATATTTTCAGTCACAGAAGCTTGGATCAGCAAAAAAGCAGGTGAAAGTAGAAGAGATTAAGCTGACTAGTAGGTTGCACTTTGCCCCGTAGAAAGATTTGGCTTTACAAAAGACAGCAGGAAATAAGACATTAAACTTGTTGCTGAGGGTTGAATGAGAAAGTTACCAACCTAAAGCATGTGCAACAAAGAACTGAAATCTGGCCATTACACAAAGGAGTGAACAATCTTCCAATGAGTTACAGCTTCTTTTTTTTTTTTTTCCTTTTCTATTTTTTCTGTGTTAGACTTTCCTTGCTAAATTGCAGATTTTTAAACATTTCCCAAAATGGTACCAGCTAATATATACGAAATTAAATATTAGTGATACAGGGCAAGTTTCCTTTTTCATTGAAGAGTCATTCACTCACCTAAAGCTTTTTTTTAACAAAAAGAAAAAAGTAAAGTTCATGTACTGACTGGCACAGCAGGCAAATACCATGTGCCTTATTTGTGGCAGCTGAAAGTCAAGAGAGGCTTTTTCCCTTTGTATGCGGACGAAGACTAATGATTCACTGAGCACAAATACATCTGCATATAATTAGATGAGTGGTACCTTAGCAATAGGAAGTTACAGTGAGACTTACTGTTTGTTTTATGCCATTGTCCAATTATCTTGACATTTCAAAAGGCAGCTACTTTTCAGTAGCTTAAAGGCAGGTGTCCAGTTAATCTAAAGAGCTGTTTTTAAATAAGAAAAGAAAAATGACAAACTGCAGTATACTCAGCGAGAACAATGTTCATTAGCATAGGGCACTCTACTAAAGCCCCTTCTGAAGGCTTGGCTACAAGTTCCTCTTGGGTTTATCAGTCACTTCAACAGCTTCATTTTCAAGTTTTTTTGCCTTCCCCACTGTCAAATGTGGGTGAGGCTTCACCTACAATTCATCACTTCCAAGCTCATGAGAGATTGCTTTATGTTACCAGCATATCTGTATTTTTTCCTACTAACATATTTATAAAAAGATTTAAGAAAAAAAAAGAAAAGTTATAGCAGGCCTTAGTCTATTTAGCTAACATAATTAAAATACAGGTGGTAGGATTTTTTAGTGGTAGATATGATTGATCAGTCTAAAAATCAATCTGATTGCAGATGAGTAAACTCCAGTAAATCTCTCAGAGATGGTAACTTCTAAAACAAGTTTGGGAATTTTGCTTGCTGCTGGGCCCGTTGTCTTTGTTAATAACAAACAGCATGCCACCGCAAACACCCCAAGCAGCAAAAGTTATTACTTATTCTCCTACCTCCTGTTCTGAAGAATTTCAAGACAAAGTTCCCCTTATTTTCTTAAAAATTAAACAACTTCTGCTGTAGTTTTACTTCCATTACTTTATTGGATTTTATCTTTCAGGTCAAAAAATGCAGATATACATATACAAACCCTATTATGCTGACTTCAGTGGCATTTGGTAAGAAGTACAACCAAAAAATTCATCTCTTTCACTGCTCCCTCTGCTTTACATGTGTTTAATTAAACCTGAACTGTTGATCACTGCTAAATAAGTGCTTCAAAAACAAGCTTATCAATTATTGCTCTTCCACCTGCTTTTCATCTGAAAGCAGGAGGGCAGAAGACTGCAGTCAAAAGCAGGCAGGCTCTGCAAAGCCTTTGAGTTTTGCTCACCTCTGCTAATTTTTCCTTTGATCATATTATTAGACAACAATGTCAGGTATTCCTTTTCATGTGTGCAGTTTATCTCAAATCTTTGCCTTCTTATGCCCTAACCAGGAAGGGACTAAAATTCTAATTAATGTCTCTGTTACACAGGCGTTCATTAGTGTAATTGTTTCTTTGCCCATATCCCTCAATCACCTTTGAAGTGATTCAGTTGCACAACTATAGCCCAGAATATGAATACGTTACAACAATAGGGTGGCTTCAGTAGAAGATCTCTCTCATCTGACTTCAGTACATGCTTTATCCTGAGGCAGACTTTAAGTATCCTCAGATACTCTTCCCAAGTGACTTGAAGAAAAGATCCCTTCAGATATTTTCTGGATGAAAGCACGGCAAGGTCCTTACTTAGAGCCTGATTAGCTCATTCCCTGTTCTTCCTCTTTTCTTTCTTTCTGTGTTTTGTGGTTTTTTTTTTTTTTCCCTAAACATGCATCAGCCTGCCTCTGCCATCAACAAAGCTGGTATATGAACTGAATGTTGAGGAAAGCCTAATTAGAGGAATAAGCCCCTGGCTGACAATTAAAATGTGCACCTTGTTCCATTATACTGGATTCTGGCTTTGAACAGTATCAATTTATTTATACTTATGGTATAAATAAACCTAGAGCTCCCTTTGCATGGTGAGACCTACCAATGATCTTGTATTTATTTACTGGTTTTTATTTTATTCACATCAGTGCTCATTTTGCAGATGAGTTGAATGTATTCCATATAAATATACCTACCCACCTGACTATTATTTACCACCCTTTACTCTTGTACATGCAAGCTACACACCTTTCTTCAGTTTTTCCTCAGGATGCATAGGGACAAGAAGGTAGGCTTACGTGGGCATTCTTAGATACACGAGTACTGGGATACTTTCGAGTGTGCAATAGCAACCCAAGCTAGTAATGTTAAAACAATAAGCCATTGCATCGATGCAAAAGATAGTCAGTCTTCATATGGAGCCAGCAAAATTGCAAGAAGTAACTGAATTATGCCTGTTCAAAAACCAGAAATATGAAACAGAAGCTAAACTAGTACTAATGATCACTCCTGCGCTGCTCTCTGTCCTTGACAGAAGAGCTCCCTCTTCAATCAGGAGGCCCAACAGGTCAACAGGCAGCCAGGGCGCATGACACAGAGGATTCCCTGTCCTCTCTCTGCCTGGCTGAACACAGTGATTTAAGGGATAGCGGGGAATGGAGACAAGTTCCTGCCCGGCACAGAAGGCGGGTCTCCTCTGTGACTACCCCACCTCCCCAGCGGCCCTTGCATAATAGGTATGAGGCTCTGCAAGTGGAACCGAACAATAATGAAGACAATGCTTCATCTAGCTTGCACTGGTCGCCAAGGTTAAGTCGACCTATGCCTTGCATCAAAACTGCTTCCATAAAGAAAAAAAGATGGGTCATTGTCATAGGAGACTCCCTTCGGAAGGGAACAGAAGGCCCAACATGCAGACCAGACCCACTTCTTAGGGAAGTCTGCTGCCTCCCTGGGGCCCGGGTTAAAGATGCGAAGAGAAAGCTTCCGACCCTGGTACAGCCCTCAGATTACTATCCCTTAGTGATTTTTTAGGTAGGCAGCGATGAAGTTGCAACAAGAAGTCTGAGGGCAAACAAGGGAGACGTCACAGCCTTGGGACAACTGGTTAAGGGGTCAGGGGCACAAGTAGTGTTCTCCTCTATCCTTCCAGTTGCAGGGAATGATGAGGAAAGACACAGAAAGAGCCAGCAGATCAACACCTGGCTCCAAGCCTGCTGTCACCAGCAGAATTTTGGGTTTTTTGATCATGGGTTGGTTTACATGACACTAGACCTGCTGGCAACAGATGGGGTACACCTGTCTCAAAGGGGAAAAAAGCTCTTTGCACAGGAGATAGAAGGGTTTGTGGAAAGAGCTTTAAACTAGATTTGAAGGTGGAAAGGGATAAAACCAGGCTTGCTAGAGATAAGCCTGGGGGGAGACATGTCAATGTTTGAGGGACAGTGTGCTAGCGAGGTCCTTCCATCTGCCATCTCAGTGGAGGTAGGGGATGGGGATGACTCACACAACTGCAGTGCTGCAACGGATGGCAGAAGGGACAAGCAAGGAAGGAGTGGTGGTGGGGTATCCCTGTATGTTAGGGAGTGTTTTGATTGTGTAGAGCTTAATGATGGTGACAATAGGGTTGAGTGTTTCATAGAATCATAGAATAGTTTGGGTTGGAAGGGACATTTAAAGGAAATTTCTTCACAGAAAGGGTTGTCAAGCCTTGGAACAGGCTGCCCAGGGAAACGGTTGAGTCACCATCCCTGGAGGTGTTTATGAGATGTGTAAATGTGGTGCTTAGGGACATGGTTTAGTGGTGGACTTGGCAGTGTCAGGTTTACGGTTGGACTTGATGATCTTAAAGGTCTTTTCCAACCTAAATGATTCTATGATTGTATGATTTTATTCCTCCTGATTAAAAAGGAAGGCTTGAATAATTACTCAGATGACCTTTATTTTTAATCAGGGGAAACAAACAAACAAACAACTCGGAGAGCAGCTGCAGCATATAATGGCAGCACATGGCTCCTAGCCATGAAGAATCTAGCTGGCTGGGCAGACCCAGATAAAAATATCTAGCAGAGCTCTGTAACAACTAACCTAAGTAAAGGTATCTAGTAGATCCCAGTGAATGTTGACTAGCCCTGACTGAAAGGCTATCAATGAAATTTAACTGAACCCCCAGGACACAACTGGAGAGATGTGAGAATTTACAAGAATAAAGAAAATACTTAACTGTCCATTCACTGTAAATAGCATGAAATAATACAAGGTTATACAGTTAAACTGTCACTACCTAGATTATTCATCTACTAAAAAAGGATTATATAGTGAAGAAAAACACTTCAGTGAGAGGACAAGCAAATTTAGATTTGTCAGTGAAGTCAATTACTAGATCTGCTCTGGGAGACAGTACCTGAGAGGCACAAGAAGAATTTCTTATACCATCTCTCTGCTGAACCTGACCTTGAAAGTGCTTCTCATCCATTTTGGGACAAAATCTAACAGGTGAGCATAAAGACCTTTAGATTTATTTGCTACACTGCGTCCTGCATTAGCGAGTCACAGTGACATACTGAATGTTATCCGAGGGACAGCAAGTAGGCAGTGAGCACTGGGCTGTGCAGCTGCAGTTTCAAGTGTGCGTTCAGTTTTCCGGCAAGAACTCTCTTCCTCCTTCACACTGCCATGCTCCATGTTTTGTTAAGCCTCGGAGCACACCGGAGTTCATATATAAATGCAACAACACATTAAGTATCTACATAGACTGGCATGAGGAGAATGGCTCAGACACTAATAAAACACTAATAAAATAGAACCTGCCACTGAATAGAACAGGCCAGCATAGCAATCAGAAACATCATATACGCATCTGAAAAATTCTGTACCTGAGCTCCAAGCCCTTCTGAAGCTGAGCTATCATGATCCAGGGCATTGGGAGCTGTTGCCACACTGGAGTCTGAAGTAGCATGGTACCGTTACTTCTTCTGGTTCATCCTCAATGGCAAAGCCTGCAGCAACTGCTATAGGTGAGGAATATTGTGGTCGGATAGAGGTTTCCTGCTATACTACTGTATCAGTTTGGACAAGCATCAGCTGAACCATTGCTTTACTGGGATCATTATGCAGCAAAGGTATCCAAACCCAGCTCTATGTTTCCTTCTGTGTTGACTGGAATACACATAGTTGCGAGGACCAAAATAACCCTCAGTAGCAGAGACATCCCCAGAGACAGCTAATCCTAAGTGCTGCTTTTTCTGTAGGCTTCCTACACCACATTCTTTTAGCATGACTTTTATGAGAAGTAGCTTATAGTGGTAATTCAGCTCTACTTTTTACTGTTTTAACGAACAATTGCAGGAACTATATGAATATTTAAATGGGTATGGAAATTAAGGCAAAAATGAAACTAAATCAGTCACATTGTTATCATTAGCTTAAGAAGTCTCAACCAGTTTAGGTCAAAATAATCACTGATTTTTGTTACCACCAGTAAAATCCCTTCATAATACCATATATTAATGCAATTACTACCTATTAAATGGTGTTCTTTTCTCGAAGTCTAGCTGTAAACTTGCATAGATGTTACTGTCTAGTGTGCAAGTTATAATGAGGGTTTTTTTCTCTTGTTTAGATAAAAGAAGTGCTCAGAAGTTTTCATGTACAGAGTCAAAAGGCAGCTACAATACAAAAATTTGTCAAGACTGCCCTAATTACTGGTCCCATGTGTATTTTTTCCATCTAATGGAGGAGGAGGAGAGAGAAAAAGTAAGAGGAAAAATCTGTGTACCTTCCTAATAGGTTATACAAGGAAAAATTTCGTCTGCTCTTCAGTTCAGTCCATTCTTTGAAGTTACTCCATACCACCCTAAAATGTTGTGCCTATGCTACATTTAAAGAAGGAAAGAAAAAGAAAGATCTTGACTGTGTACTTGAACTCGGTCCTCTAAAGAAGAGTAGGAGCAATGCCCTCAAATTAAATAAATTACACCTGTAGCCAAGAGTGAGAAGCAGGAAAGAACAGAGATGGTTAAAGCTGTGTAAATCTGTGGGCTTGGTAGCTTTAGTGCTTCAGCTAAATGCCTTTGGCTGGAAAGCTATCAACCAAAAAAAAAATTCTGCTGTTTATTTTATTGATAAAAAGAGAGATACAGATGGCACACAGACAAACAGTTAAATACTAAAGATGTTACACTCCCATTAGTCATGATCATCTAATTCTATCAACTTTAATAAAAAGTTCTGTACACAAACATATGTAGGTCCTTGTTGCATATTTTGCAAACATTCATTACACAAGTGTAGCAAAATTCATTTTTGTGCAAAACACAAGGAGACACAGAAAGAACACTTTGATCTGCTAAGGTAGTATGTCAAAATGCTGAGCCCAGGCATTTTGGTCAGCCTGTGGCACACCTATGTCTCATGGTTTCATTAACTCTCCACCAGACCTGTAAAGCAAAGAAGAGACAAAAAGGTGACATGAGCATAAAATCTCAAGGAAAAATGACAAACTGAGAACGGATGAACAATGCGTATCAGGATTTCTTACAGCATTCGCTGTAGTATTTGTCCTGAATTTCCAGTGTAGAGCTGCAGTTTTGAATGGGTGCAACTCAAGACTTCTGCTGCAGAAAATTGATCACCTTTTCTGTATAACCCTTCTGTATATAAACACTTCTGTACAGCTGTATTGACTGCATGAGTGAGACTATTTCTTGTTCCGTTATGTTTAGGACGGCAGTCATTATTAGAATGGGTTAGTTTAAGTCAATAGCTTTAATAAAATGCAAATTTTTCCCTAGAGTAAGAAAGTAGTCTGTTCAATGCCTTATGCAGCTCATTTATCGAGAATGATAATAAAAAATGTGACCCATATCAGGGGTTAAACAATTATTCTCCCTCTATTCCAACAAATGAGTAAAATGGATATTTGCCAATATGACTTTTACAGCATGAGGAAGTAGGAAGTCTACAGAGTAGACCAGGAATGATTGTTCAAAATGTTAGAAGCGGCTAATTGATAAAGACCCCACAACATACTTTCAAGCAGGGTAAAGTACCATAAAAAAGTTAGACAAACTCCCACTGATTGAATAAGGTCTGCAAGGACTGGAAAATAGCCAGAATAAAGCTATTATTTAATAAAGGGACTGGCACTTTCCCCCCCCCCCCCCAAGTTGCAATTTACTGAAGGCTGTACAAAGATTTCTAAAGGTTTTAAAAAGATTAATTCATGAATATATCCATCTGGTCAGTGTTCTTAATGAAGAAAATGAATTACTTTATTGAATCTATGAACTCAGCTTGAAAGTGATTGTAAAACTTTGAGTTTCCAGACATCTAAATGAGACTGCTAATCTTCTACCTGAGCATAACAAAGATTTGGAGTCCAATAAAAGAAAAACAATTGTATTATTATCAGCATAGTACATAGAAATATCTTCCCAATAAAATTTAAAAAAATAAGCTGGTAAAGGGCTGATGTAAAAGTTGAAGTCTGATACTAGAATATTCAGATCAGTAATACAGTGAAATATTTGTAATATGAGGCTGTAACCAATGATTCAAACAAGTTACCGAGGGAGGTGGTAACTTCTCAATCTTGTGGGAGCAATCTGTCTCGCCTGTCTTAAACACTTATTTCAGAATGGGATGAATCACCTTCTGGAGAAGTCTGTAATACCAGTGAATATAGAGCCCACAGAAGCCAGAGGGGAGCCTACATGACTAATTTAGGCTATGTGCCCAATTTTTAGGTAGCCATAGTTAGATGAAATAGACCAAAGTCATCATGAGACAGGTACTTAAAAATGTACTATAACTCAAACAAAATCATCTGGTTTTGCAGAAATGAGGAGGCAATGCACTATGCCGTCTGTTAGCAGGAAGTCAGCTTAGATAATAATAATAATCCCTTTTTTATTTCAAGAACTTTATAGGGATGGTTCATCAGCCATCAATGCCATCCACAACACTGCTCAGTATATTTCTACTAACAAACAGGGAATGAGATACTGAGACAGATCAGGTAAAGAATGGGTAACAGTATACTCAGACCCCTAAAATATGACAGTTATAAGAGATTTGGTCTTCAGTTTTGATAAGGATCATTTAAAATTGAAAAGTTTGAGAGAGGAAATAAGCTGTTCTCACCAGGAAAAATTTGTAAGTAGATAGTATATTATATGGAGCAAACCAAGCATTTGGGCATGCAGGCCTTTCAGGTCTGAAGCAGAAAAAGCAAACTTTAAAGATAAATACAATTTGAGAACAAACTCTATTAGATTTAATTAGATATTATATCAGCAATACCATCTGAGAGAAAAGAGGATCTTAACATGGAAGTGAGGGAATTAAGACAGTTATGTGCCAGAGAGAGAGAGAAAGAGTTAGCTAAAATATAGGTTAGCTGCACATTGTGCATGTACATGGGGGGCGGTACTTATACTCTAGAACCAGTATTCCTATTGAATCCATGAAATTATGAACCTAGTACCGAAGTTCATCTTTGTAAGCTATTTTGTCAAGATCTAGGCTGAGATGATCAAGAAATTATTTTCTCAGAAACATTTTTCCTCTACTGGTAGCTGGTCATTCCGTCATTTATTGCCCTTTATCCAGGGCATAAGCAATCCAGAAGGTTCCTGGAATGCGTTGACGATAACTTCCTTCTCCAAGTGATAGAGGAGCCAACGAGGAGAGGTGCTATGCTGGACCTTGTTCTCACTGACAAGGAGGGGCTGGTGGGGAATATGAAGCTCACAGGGAGCCTTGGCTGCAGTGACCATGAAAGGGTGGAGTTCAAGATCCTTAGGGCAGCGAGGAGGGTGCACAGCAAGCTCACTACCCTGGACTTCAGGAGAGCAGACTTTGGCCCCTTCAGGGATCTGCTTGGTAGAGTACCATGGGATAAAGCCCTGGGGGGAAGAGGGGCCCAGGAAAGCTGGTTAATATTCAAGGATCACCTCCTCCAAGCTTAGGAGCGATGCATCCCAACAAAGAGGGAGTCAGGCAAAAATGCCAGGAGGCCTGCATAGATGAACAAGATGCTCCAGGACAAACTCAAACACAAAAGGGAAGCCAACAGAGGGTGGAAGCAAGGACAGGTAGCCTGGGAGGAATACAGAGAAATTGTCTGAGCAGCCAGGGATCAGGTCAGGAAAGCTAAAGCCCTGATAGAATTACATCTGTCCAGGGATATCAAGGGCAACAAGAAAAGCTTCGATAGGTACGTCAGTGATAAAAGGAAGACTAGGGAAAATGTGGGCCCTCTCCGGAAGGAAATGGGAGACCTGGCTACCTGGGATATGGAGAAGGCTGCAGTACTCAATGACTTTTTTGCCTCAGTCTTCACTGGCCAGTGCTCTAGCCACTCTGCCTAAGTTGCAGAAGGCAGGGGCAGGGACTGGGAGAATGAAGAACCTCCCGCTGTAGGAGAAGATTAGGTTCGAGACCATCTAAGGAACCTGAAGGTGCACAAGCCCATGGGACCTGATGTGATGCATCTGCGGGTTCTGAGGGAACTGGCGGATGAAGCTGCTAAGCCACTATCCATCATATTTGAGAAGTCATGGCAGTCTGGTGAAGTTCCCACTGACTGGAAGAAGGAAAACATAACCCCTATTTTTAAAAAGGGAAAAAAGGAAGACCCAAGGAACTACAGGCCGGTCAGTCTCACCTTTGTGCCCAGCAAGATCATGGAGCAGATCCTCCTGGAAACTATGCTAAGGCACATGGAAAATAAGGAGGTGATTGGTAACAGCCAACATGGCTTTAGTAAGGACAAATTGTGGCTGACAAATTTGGTGACCTTCTACGACGGGGTTATAGTGTTGGTGGATAAGAGAAGAGCAACTGACATCATCTACCTGGACTTGTGCAAAGCATTTGACACCCGCACGACATCCTTGTCTCTAAATTGGAAAGAAATGGATTTGATGGATGGACCACTTGGTGGATAAGGAATTGGCTGGATGGTCACACTCAAAGAGTTGCGGTCAACTGCTCGATGTCCAAGTGGAGACCAGTGATGAGTGGCGTTCCTTGGGGGTCGGTATTGGGCCCAGCACTGTTTAACATCTTTGTTGGTGACATGGACAGTGGGATTAAGTGCACCCTCAGCAGATTTGCCAACAACACCAAGCTGTGTGGTGCTGGCGACAGACTGGAGGGAAGGGATGCCATCCAGAGGGACCTTGACAGGCTTGAGAGGTAGGTCCATGTGAACCTCATGAAGTTCAACAAGGCCAAGTGCAAAGTCCTGCACACGGGTCAGGGCAATCTCAAGCACAAATACAGGCTGGGCAGAGAATGGATTGAGAGCAGCCTAGAGGTGAAGGACTTGGGTTGTTGGTTGATGAGAAGCTCAACGTGAGCCGACAACGTGCTCTCACAGCCCAGAAATCCAACCGTATCCTGGGCTGCATCAAAAGAAGCATGGTCAGCAGGTCAAGGGAGGTGATTCTGCCCATTCTTGTGAGACCCCACCTGGAGTACTGCGTCCAGCTCTGGGGCCCCTAGCACAAGAAGGACGTGGACCTGTTGAGGTGAGTCCAGAGGAGGGCCACGAAGATGATCAGAAGGCTGGAGTACCTCTCCTCTGAAGACAAGCTGAGAGAATTGGGCTTGTTCAGCCTGGAGAAGAGAAGGCTTGGGGGAGACCTTACAGTAGCCTTCCAGTACCGAAAGGGGGCCTATAAGAAAGTTGGAGAGGGACTTTTGACAAGGGCATGTAGTGATAGGACAAGGGGTAATGGTTTTAAACTGAAAGAGGGTAGATTTAGATTAGATCTAAGGAAGAAATTCTTCCCTCGGAGGGTGGTGAGGCACTGGAACAGGTTGCCCAGAGAAGTTGTGGATGCCCCATCCCTGGAAGTGTCCAAGGCCGGGTTGGATGGGGCTTTGAGCAACCTGGTCTAGCAGAAGGTGTCCCTGCCCATGGCAGCGGGGTTGGAACTAGATGATCTTTAAGGTCCCTTCCAACCCAAACCATTCTATGATTTTATGATTCTATAATTCTTTGATTGATTGTATGAGTTTATTCTGATGCATAATGATTGTTTGTTTCCACACATATAATTTCAGTAATGGTACTGAGTACACTGGATGAAATATAATATCCTTCAAGAAATGAAAGTAAAGAATCTGAGGATTTTGATGGCTCTGCTGCAGGGACTATTTTTGCAGTGGCTGTGGAAGTCTTTGGCAAACTTAAATTACGACTTGAGGCACAACCTGGATTCATTCAGTGCACATCAGACTCTGGAGAGCTTGTTTCGAAAGATGAATTTAGTGACAAGGCTGTTAGAAGAATTCATTTTCCAGCGCAGATTCTGGTGTGTGTCTGGGGGAGTGGCAGCAGTGTGAGGACATGGGGTTCTTCTTGTGTTAAATTAAATTCTAACATGGTTCAAAACAGTAAAACACCTTTAAAATATTAATCTAATTCTCTGGTGTAATGCTCCTACTATACATGAGCTTTTTTAGATTGTGGAGGTGTGTGCCTCATGTGTTTCCCTCAGAGGAAATGTGATGTGATCTGAGTTGCTGACTGTGCATTATAGCTTCTTTTGGCTTGATGAAGATGGTTGCTGGCTTTATAAGGGTGGGAGATAGGGGGCTTTGAGTTTTCTGCATGTTGTAGTTTGCAAATTGCCACTTATTTATTATAAGCGTGGTCTGGAATAGCAACTTTGATACCATGGTATTACAAAAACTATTTGATAAATGGTCACTGGTTGTGTGTTGGAAATCGGTAAGCCAGGCCAGGCCACGTTTCTAATTCACATAAGGATAAATCAAATGGATATTTTGGCTATCATATAGATGTGTGTCATGGTTTAACCCCAGCCGGTAACCCAATACCATGCAGCCACTCGCTCACTCCCCCCCTCCCCAGTGGGGTGGAGAGGAGAATCGGAAAGAACGGAAAACTCGTGGGTTGAGATAAAGACAGTTCGCCAGTACAGCAAAGAAAAAGATAATAATAATTATATTGTATATTAATAATGATAATAATAAAATATAATTAGAATATATAAAATGAACGATGCACAGTTTCTCACCACCTGATGACCCGATGACCGATACAGCCCATCCCGAGCAGCGATCATGGAGCAAAATAAGCCCCAGCAGCGACCTCAGAACTGCAAGTTCCTGAGAGTGAGCACCGGAACGAACAGCCGAACGAACGAACAAATGAAAGCACGGATGAACAAAAGGACCCCTGGCCCACCGGCCAACCCCCACTTATACTGGGCATGACATCTGTGGTTTGGAATACTCAGTTTGGGTCAACTATACTGGCTATACCCCTCCCAGGTTTTTGCACCTACACATTAGCAAAACCTGGGAAGCTGGAAGACGTCCTTGATCTCGTAGCAACAACTAATAACATCAGTGTATTATCAGCATTCTTCACATACCAAATCCCATACTAAATCCAAAACACAGTAGCTACTGGGAAGAAAATTAGCTCCATCCCGGCCGAAACCAGGACAACGTGGCAATTGAACTATTTAAAATCTCTCCAAGGTGGCATATTAAAAAATTGGCCTAGCTTTGTGCCTGTTATCTAGAAGTCAATTCGTTATTTAAAGTAAAGTTGTTGATAAAGATGAAGAGAATGATAATAATGACATCCTTGAACTTGTGCTATGAATATTGGTCTTGCTATTTGAAGTACTCAGAACAGGATATGTTGCACAAAGTTATGAGATATTAGCAGACAGAATGGCATGAAGATGTTTTGCAGCTGATGGAAGAAATCAGCTGCATCTTAGAGGAAACTTGGAGTCTGGGTGACTAAAGGTCTGAGAGTGGTTTTCATGAACGGTGTTTCAGAGAAGTTCAGCTAAATGTTATCAGCTTGCCAGAGATCTTTTTTTAGTGATCATATTACAAACTCCTGCAGGGGACTGGGCTTTATGATTTTTCTTGGAACTGAGACATGTCTCCAAACTGAGACTTTGGCTATATGTTTGAGTTCTAAAATGAAGAAAGCAGCATCTACCTTGACACATTGCTAGATTACCTCTCACACTGCTGGTCTGTAGGTGCAGAATTGTTTTTTATAGTGTTTTCCTCACTTGACCTATCAAACCATTTTCTTTGTAGTAACTGGTTCATATTCTTAAATTCATATTTTTTGCAAATTCCTACAGCTATTTGTTAATGGTAGAGTGGCAAAGTTATCACCTCTGTAAAATTTTCTTCGGTTCTTTCTTTGCCTAATCTATTTTTAAAAAGCAATCAAGCAAGCGTTTGGCTTTGTTAATCCTTTAGAAATATAAATCTAGGTATCTAAATTAGTTAAACATTGGACATATGAACGAAGAGAAATACTTTAACATGAAGTTTATTTAATACTTGCTAATATTTGAGAGAGTTGATAGAAGGTTGTACACATTTCATTTAAAAGCTTTAAACAAAGTAAAATGGCAAGAGATAGAAATCTTAAGAAATTTTGGGGGAACATTTATGTTTTGAACAGAAACAGCATCACTTTGTTGCATGCCATTGATCACACTGATACACCCATCAATTCCTATGTCCTGTTCATAAAGAAAAAAAAGAAAAAAACTCACTAATTTCTCAGTATTGTATGCTAGGAAAGATTTATTTCTTCAACCTTGGTGCAATTACTGGTAGCCCTGAGTCACGATACCTGTTTACCTCTAGTTTACATGTGTATCTACAAATCAATACATTTGTGTCCAACCCCAAAATCTAACCATCACCAAGTCAAATTGGCACTTATTAAACTAACAAATTTCATTTTAAAAAGTGACCTATGCATTCATAAAATGAATACATCCCTCAGAAAAATCAAATCCTGTATATGTTTTTTGTGTACAGCCCAGTTCAGACTGCCATTGACTTCAATGGGCCTTGGACTAGGAAACCTCTTTGTTGAATATCTTTCTTCCATGTGACTCATTTGAAAACTACTTACAGCTAAGCATTTTCATTTTGTATTACCTTGTACGAACATCTTGATGAGAATTATCTCAGCGCAGTACATTGATGCCCCAGGAATGGGCACGGCTATAATACCTATTTGCTTTCATTTGTGAGTCTGAGAGATGCTGGGGTCCGAGCTGCATCGTGTGACTAGGCAGTCAGAGCTGCTTCTGCTCCCATAAATTTGGATGCTGTCAGAATGCTGCTGTCAGCATTGCTGGGGGATGGCACAGTTTAGCTGTAGGATTTGAAACACAACACCTGGGTTGAGTATTTGGAACTGTCTCTTGGTAAAGTTGAAGCAAACTTCTGGAGCACTTTTTTGTCTGTCTTTTATTTATTTTTTCATTTCAAGGTTCCCTCTGCCACAACTGAGGTTGCTTAATTGCTGTAGTATTTTCCAGTGGTTGTATTAACAGTCAGCCTTTCTAGGACCATGCAAACTGTAGATGGGCTCTTATTGTAGTGGCAGACGCATTAAACTTTTCAATTTTTTCTTGTTTTTTCTAATTATTTGTTTCAGATTTACTTTAAATTTTTTCTCAGCTCCTTCCACTAATTTTTTTATCCAGTCTGCCGTATTGCTGCATCTCTGTTCTGTCATATCTTTACCCTGGCAGTCCAATTCAACACAGGCTCCCTGTTGGATCAGAAAACCTCTCACTCAGAGATTTGCTGTTCTCTCCTGACAAGCTGGCAGTCAAAGCTTCCTCTTTGTGAATAACCCTGTGCATTAGTTTAAATCTGATAGAACCTTTCTGCCAGAGAGCCTTCATCAGCATAATGTGTCTCTCTTCTCTCATCTCAGTCATCTGCTTCCTCTGCATGTCCTATTGCATTCACAAGCCTCAGCATGGTGTACTGAAGTATCTTGGCTGTGGACCTCATCTCCTGCAGGGAGAGGAATCACTGTGTCCTAGCTTGCTGCATCTCTTAATGTGGGCTTGAGTTTCAGTAATCAGGACACAGCTTGTGCAAGACGACTTGTATTACAGTTTCTTCTAGATGAGTAATGTTCAGAATAAAAGTAGAGTACGAACCCTAAAACTTCTTAGGAGTACGGAATGAAGTCATGTCATTGACCACTCCATGTAACTTACTGGTTCCCAAATATTTTCCTTCATGTCTTTAAAAGTCATCCTCTCCCCTTCCACAGGCTACTGCTGTACTCCCTGTCTATTCAGACCAGCTTCTGTGGAGGACTCATGATCCATTCTTTTGAAAGGTACAAACTGAGCAAAGTAAGAAACAAATGCTTTACTTATATCATGAAAATTCAAAGTATCTGTCTCCCTTGTGATGAATTATATCTTTTCTGTTACTATCACTCAGTACATATGGATCCTCTAGTCTCTACTTAAAGAATTAGCTTGGAAGTAATAGTTTATAATGCTCTAAATGTTCTAGTCTAATGGACCAAGAGAATAAAGGTAAAAGGCTATATTTTTAGTATGGAAAGCTGTTCTTTCTTTTTGAGTTCTACCTTCCCACGTTGCAGTACTGCTCAATTTAGAGTCTTTTCATCAGCAAAACTCACATGCAGTTGCTATTATATGTTATACTCTAGAGTCATTATCTGTTTGTTTGGCTCCTACATTTTTGGTTTACACCATGTCTGCTCAGTTTTATTGTAACTTAAATCGATTAAACGACATCCTGTCATGTTCCCCCCTCCATGTATTTCTTCTCTGTTCTTACGAGCTGCATGATCTTCTTAATGTTGCCTTTCCATTCTCTTCTGCTTCCTCCACACCTCTTCTCTGCTCAATTCCTCCTGTACCATGTTTGTTATAGGAAAATCTCCAAGCTAAGTCCCAAAATATTTAGAATTTTATTGTACTTAAATTACTGAACCTGGAGCTTTTGTTTTAATTGCATTTAATAAACAAGCTGCAGCTTTCTGCCATTGCTCATTACCTTTGCTGAAATTGTCTTAAAGTCTAGCTGATAACAAAGTAATCTATAATTGTGTTCACTGTGCTTTCTTCCGATGTTGTCAATCGGCTTCTATATAAAGTCTGTTGCTTTTCCACAGCTAATTTATATTAAGGTTAACATCCATCATTTTTTCTTTCAATTTCACTTGCACCTGTTTATGTCTAGCCACTGCACTCTGTTAAGGTTGGGTTATACAATGTCAACTTCTAATCTAGTGCTTTATTAAAAGCCTTGTTATGACTGAATGATGTAAAATGTCTTCAAGAAAATGTGAATGATGAAGCAGTTATTAAATTCAGGCTTCAAAAATGAAAAGATTCATTTGTTCTTACTGAAAGACCTCAGATTTTTCTCTTCCTGGTAATCACTCAATAACAGTGCCCAGGGAAGGAGCAAACAGGAAACTCTGAAGGGTACCGAGAATTTGGCACTTATCTGAGCAGAGCCTTCAGAGTACACATCGCTGCTTAAGAGCTTCTATTTTAAGCTAAAAAAATACCATACAGTGTACCTAACAAGTGACTGACGAGGGTAGTCACAGGTGAGCATTTCTCATTAATTCACTGAGGAATCCACCCCATCTTATGTGTGCCAGCAGAAGAGAAGCAGTTCCTTTCGTGATATTGACTGGAGATCGTGTTTGACACACTGCTATTCATGCCATATACAGGGCTCTCCCCTCAACCTGGACCAAACAATAGTTTGCAAAAGGTTTCTAATGGTTGCATGAAGAATGTGTGCAGAACTCCACTGTGTTTTCTTTCACCTCTGTCAGCACATGAACTAAAGGGGGCCAGAGATACAGATGCACAGCTCGTGTATGCCCTGGCAGCACTTGCAGTGCAAGTTTACACTCTGATCTCTCACTGTATGCTAAAGAGTCTTCCTGGGTGTTATTTTTTACTAGAAGACACTTATCTTCTTGAAGACTGTAGTATTAGTTCCTCCTCTGGCCCCTGTACTGGACTATGGTTACACCGCAAGCCTTTTAAATGAATGAAGGAATGTGCTGGAGAACTGGGTATTTAAGATGTTTTATGCTCAGTTTATGAAGTTACCACTGTGTTTGGTAAGCAGACCTTTACTGTTATCAATTTAAGTAACGCTTACCTTAGGTTAAGATACAATGCATACAACTCTTATTGCAGTGTCATAGTTACAATCACATAAGTTATCGACATTTTTGTAAGGTAAGTGAGAAAGTGAAAGAGAAAATTTGGTTAAACTACACATGCTTCCTGTTAGATCAGAAGACGTCTCATTCAGATTCAGACGCTGTTCTATCCTGACAAGTTGATCTCTTAGGTCCTTCCTGCCAGAGAGCCTTCATCAGCATAATATTTCATCTTAGAGGAATGTCTTAATTTTTAAGCCAATTTCCACTTTGAAGTACCCCAGAAAGTCAGATAGATTTTAATTTTTCTGAAAATAACCCTGATTCCTCCTTGTTGAAATCATAGGCTGGCCATATATCTTCATTACAATAAAAATTATTTTATTTCCTTGAAGACACCATACCTTCTTGTTAGGCCAATATGTTGTCTCCTCGTACTTGACTGAGGAGCAATAACTGTCATCTGGAATTTTGATGACTCACTGGCATGTTTTAGTGTAAGAAGTCTTACACCAGATGTTGCGTTCTGTCACTTAAACATCTAGATGGAATAAACGTATATATCTTGCACCTTGATTGAGAGCAGATGTAATGGTCGTTAACCAGTTTGGAGACTGCAATTCACCCACTGATCATGAGCCTCTTTATTCTAAACACAATGTAAATACGCTCAGTCATCCCTCTCTTTTCATTTCCATATAGTTTAAAAGCAGAATATTCCAACAGAAAAGAACTAACTGCCTTCAAACAAAAAAAAGGTAATAGTATTTCAAACAGATTAATGCTTAGCTCTGTTTTCAAACTTTATCCCCCCAAATACTGATTTTTTTTTCATTTGCTTTGAATAGATATTTTTAGAACGCAGAGGAGTATAATTCTTATTTACCATAGAAGTTCTGATGATTTTACATGGCTTAGAATCATAGAATCATTTAGGCTGGAAAAGACCTTTAAGATCATCAAGTCCAACTGTTAACCTAACACTGCCAAGTCCACCACTAAACCATGTCCCTAAGTGCCACATCTACACGTTTTCAATACCTCCAGGAATGGTGACTCCACCACTTCCCTTGGCAGCCTGTTCCAGTGCTTGACAACCCCTTCAGTGAAGAAATTTTTCCTAATATCCAATCTAAACCTCCCCTGGCGCAATTTGAGGCCATTTCTCGTGTCCTATCGCTTGTTACTTGGGAGCACAGACTGACACCCACCTCGCTACAACCTCCCTTCAGGTAGTTGTAGAGAGCAATAAGGTCTCCCCTCAGCCTCCCTTTCTCCAGGCTAAACATCCCCACTTCCCTCAGCTGCTCCTCATAGGACTTGTGCTCTAGACCCTTCACCAGCTTCGTTGCCCTTCTTTGGACACGCTCCAGCAGCTCAATGTCTTTTCTCGTAGTGAGGGACTCAAAACTGAACACAGTATTCAAGGTGCGGCCTCACCAGGGCTGAAGTACAGGGGGATGATCACTTCTGTGCTCCTGCTGGCCACTCCATTTCTGATACAAGCCAGGATGCTGTTGGTCTTCTTGGCCACCCGGGCACACTGCTGGCTCATATGTTGGCTGTCAAGCAGCACTCCCAGGTCCTTTTCCACTGGGCAGCTTTCCTGCCACTCCTCCACAAGCCTGTAGCGTTGCCTGGGGTTGTTGTGTCCCAAGTGCGGGACCCGGCACTTGGCCTTATTGAACCTCATGCAATTGGCCTCAGCTCATTGATCCAGCCTGTCCAGATCCTGGTCGTCTAGCCAGTTTATTACCCAGCGAAGAGTACGCCTGTCCAAGCCACGAGCAGCCAGTTTCTCCAGGAGAATGCTGTGGGAAATGGTGTCAAAGGCTTTACTAAAGTCCAGGTAGGCAACGTCCACAGCCTTTCCCTCATCCACTAAGCGGGTCACCTTGTCTTAGAAGGAGATCAGGTTAGTCAGGCAGGACCTGTCTTTCATAAATCCAGGCTGAACACCTGGCTGTCCTGTACATACCGCGTGATGGTTCTCAAGATGATCTGCTCCATAACCTTCCCGGGCACCGAGGTCAGACTGACAGGCCTGTAGTTCCCCAGATCCTCTTTCTGGCCCTTCTTGCAGATGGGCATCACATTTGCTAACTTCCATTCACCTGGGACCTCCCTGGTTAGTCAGGACTGCTGATAGATGATTGAAAGTGGCTTGGTGAGCAATTCTGCCAGCTCCCTCACTACCCTTGGGTGGATTCCATCCAGTCCATAGAATTGTGTGTATCCAAGTGGTGTAGGAGGTCACTAACCATTTCCCTTTGGATTATGGGGGCTTCATTCTGCTCCCTGTCCCTGTCTTTCAACTCAGGGTACCCAAAGAACAACTGGTCTTACTCTTAAAGACTGAGTCAAAGAAGGCATTAAGTACCTCAGCCTTTTCCTCATCCTTTGTCACTATGTTTCCCGCTGCATCCAATAAAGGATGGAGACTCTCCTTAGCCCTCCTTTTGTTGATAATGTATTTGTAGAAACATTTTTTATTGTCTTCACGACAGGTTGTCTTCTTGAAGAATGTCCAGCCTTCCTGGACTCCTTTGCCCTTCAGGACTGCCTCCCAAGGGACTCTGTCAACCAGGCTCCTAAACAGGCCAAAGTCTGTCCTACGGATGTCCAAGGTACCAGTTCTGCTGAACCCCCTCCTTACTTCTGCAAGAATTGAAAACTCTATCATTTTGTGATCGCTATGCCCAAGATGGCCTCCAACCATCACATCACCCACAAGTCCTTCTCTGTTCACAAACAAGCAAGGTCCAGCAAGGCACCTTCCCTAGTTGGCTCCCTCACCAGCTGTGTCAGGAAGTTGTCTTCCACACACTCCAGGAATCTCCTAGACTGGTTCCTTTCTGCTGCATTGTATTTCCAGCAGACATCTGATAAGTTGAAGTCCGTTGCGAGAACAAGGACTAGTGATTGTGAGACTTCTCCCAAATGCTTGTAGAATATTTTGTCTGCCTCTTCATCCTCATTGGGTGGTCTATAACAGCCTCCCACCATGATATCTGCCTTGTTGGCCTTCCCCCTGGTTCTTACCCATAAACACTCAACCCTATTGTCACCATCATTAAGCTCTAGACAATCAAAACACTCCCTAACCTGCAAGGATACCCCACTGCCTCTCCTTCCTTGCCTGTCCCTTCTGAAGAGTTTATAGCCATCCATTGCAGCACTCCAGTTGTGCAAGTCATCCCACCACATTTCCTTGATGCCAACTATATCATGGTTTTCCTGCTGCGCAGTGGCTTCATCTCCTACTGTCTGTTGCCCACGGTGTGTGCATTGGTGTAGATGCACTTCAGTTGGGCTTTTGATCCCGCCACCTTTTTGGGGGCAGAAGCCCTAATTCCTACGTGACCATTCTCAGGTACTTCCATGGTTTCTAGCACATCAATAACCTTTGTGTCTTTGCTGCTGCATGGATCTCCATCCCTTACTTCCACCGAAAAGGCAGATGGAAGGACCTCGCTAGCACACTGTCCCTCAAACACTGGCGTGCCTCAAACACAGGCTTATCTCTAGCGAGCCTGGTTTTATCCCTTTCCCCCTTCAAATCTAGTTTAAAACTCTTTCAATAAGCCCTGCTAACTCCTGTGCAAAGATCCTTTTTCCCCTTTGAGACAGGTGCACCCTGTCTGTTGCCAGCAGGCTGGTGACACCAGGCTTAGGTTTCTCTCTCCAGGTACAAAGACTATATCTTGACAATGACATATAATTTTGTTTGTAAAATCAACCAGCAGCATAGATGATGTTTACAGATGATATCTAACTGCTGTCCCAAATTCATATGAAACATAAGAAAAGAAGCATAAAAAATGGCAGCAGTACTTCAATTTCCAATATAAATAGTCCAAGAAACAACATTTAGCCCTTCTTGACAAGATATTATCAGCATGAAGTCTTACCTTACATTTCTTCTCTTGTATAATCAATATACAGCGCAGCACAATTATACTGGCTTACCCTGCAGAAAATCTTCATTAATGTTTTTCAAAAGCCTTTTGGACAAATTGCCCCATTTGCAGCATGCACCCATTTGCTTTAATTTAATTTACTTGCATTGGTTGCTCCCTGTTTCTTGGCAGGATTAATAGTCACCAGAGTTCAGTAGCTGTGTGCTCTCAACTAGTTACCACTGTGCTGTAGACAGTGCTCAGGTTCCTGTGGTTTGAGGTTTTATTGTTCGTCTCTTTATTTCTTTTTTCATTCTGGTTTTTTTTCAGGATTCTTGAAATCCTTTCTTTTCTTCCATGTGCCTGCTGTCAAGGTTGTGAGCCCAGCATTGCAACTCCTGCTTGCACTATTTCTTCTTCCCCTTTCATTCCTAACAACAGAACGAGTCTTTTGTGGACCTAAGCTTCATTACTACCCAGCTTCATTGAGATGCGATAGTATTCAAATCCCATTTTTCTCCTCTGTAAGTGAAACAATACAGTTGGCTTGTTTGACACAGGCAATGTGCTTCTCTGTCCCATGTGATTTATATTCTTCTCAAACGGGGCAATGCTGAATACCAACAACGCACAATTCCTGTTATTAGCTCTTCTAATGAAATGCAGTTCTAAAAGGGACTGAGATAACAGCCACATGATGCTGCTGTTCAGCCAGGGGCTACAGTCACACAGCCCAGAGAGTCAGATTTGGGAGGGGAATCCCTGGCAGAAAGAGGACAAACCAAACTGGCCGCATGGAGCTCTTCACTAGGACTGCGAGCAAGGATATGCTTGAGCTGATGATGTGGGAACTTGCCCAGTACGAGTTATTGAGGTTGGTCATTTTCCAAAGGGTAATCTCTGTGAAAAACTGTGGCGTTGCCACAATATTTGTCCACTGTCAAAATGCCTATACATGCTACACAGATACCTTAGCTATCCTCAAGGAAAGCCAAAAGCTTAGTATTTCTGCCCTTTTTCTAAAAAGAGACATACTATGACTCTGGGCTAGATATATTAAGTTATTTTATGACCATCAGGCCATCAACCTTAGGGTTTTATTCGTTTGCTTGTTTGTTTATCAAGTACTAGCATCCTACTTATTCCTGGAAACAGAGTAGATATACATGTTAGAAGGAGCAACCTCTGTGCACACATATAGCCAGGAAACAATGTGAATTAATTAGGAACTACTTATTGGGTCTTTTTTGGATTCGCCATAAAACAAAAGGTTCTCTTTGCTATCCTAGACTATCTTTCAGGATGAGGGTACACACCAATCACACCCAAAAATTATTATAAAAGTTTTAATATCACTAAGCCTTATAGCCAATGTCTGTCCAAAAAAAAGAGAAAAAGATATTTACTCCAGTACTAGTTTCTAATGTTAATTAAATGGTATTCTCATTTTACTGGGTTTTTTTGGTTGGTTGATTGGGGTTTTTTCTGATCTATCTAGTAGCCATTCCTGGCTGCAGCAACTACAGAATAGGTCATGTGTAAGTTAAATGCTCCACCAACCTGCCTTTTAAAGTACAGACTTTACCTTAATGATTCATTGGTAACGGTCTTCTAACATAATGATAATAATTTGAGCTCTCAAGAACAATCCTGACCTGCTTCAAATGATAAGAAGTGATGCACCCAGTAATTCCCAAGTCAGAAGACAATAGCTGGCTGATGCTTTTTCCTTCCTAATCAACTTCCTATGACAGGTACCATAAAAGTTTCATTGGTTAAAACTAGAAATGGACAGACACAGTCTGAATTATAGATACTAAACCAAATATTTCATGTTAACACTAATGTTGGAGTACCAACACTAGTATCTTGGCATGTAAGCTGAATTTTGCTGGGAGAGGGGGAGAAATTAGGGAGCCATAGAGACTATAGAGTTTCAATAAGCCCAGGAATAAAAAGAAAACAGCTGTCCTTATGTTCGAAAGAAGGTGGTGAAGTAGAGATATAGAAGACTTAGAGAAAGAGAAGAATATGCAGAGTGATTTGTGGGGGAAAAGAATAAGTCAGAGAAACGAAGAGAAAAGAATGAGAGACACTGAGAAGAGAAAAGGAAAAGAAAAAAGAAATAGAAGAGCTTTTTGATATCTATGTAATTCTCATATCCCCTCATATTCCCATCACCTATTCTTTTGAACTTATTATTTTTTCTAAGTTTGGAACACAAGAAGATTGACTCAGTACACAGGGGTTTCTTGTTCTGGTTTTGGGGGTTTTTGTTACAATTATGTACAATGACATTATAAATTTGGTGTCATTGCCAAGAAAAGCTATCCTCAATCCTTTTATGTCTCTGCCTCATTGTTAGGACTGTTTGCAAAGCGATAAGCAGAAATTCTATTTGCAGGACTTCTTATATGTATGTGTGTATCTATGTGTACAACATATGTATATATGAATAAATACATTAAAATAATATTTATATAATATTTATGTATTAAAATATATAAATATGAACTCTAAAGGGAATGAAATAACTATTCAAAGTAACTTAAAAGAGTGATTACTATATCTTGAAGGGATCTGGGAAGTTACTTTATTCAATGCATTGTAATATAAATTACTGGATTGGTTTTTGTAATAAAGATATGTCAGCTTTTGGTAGGGAAATTCAATTAGTGCTGTAGTCCGATATCTGACTATTTCCCTTGGACTGAACAGTTCAGTAAACTGCATGAGGAGCAAAGCAATTCCGGGCTGAGGTGGCACAGTTATCCCTGTGCTTGTGACACTTATGATGTGATTTGAAAAATCTCAGCTACTACTGCAGTGCTAGCTATACTAATATTTCACATTTATGTAGCATCAACATATCTCAAAGCACCCAGTAAATGTTCAAAGGATATACCACATTTTTGCAGATGGCGAAGCTGCTGTGCAAAAAGGTTATGATTACAAAGCAATTTGATGATACACCCAGGAACAGAAGCGATTCCTGGTCACTTGCGTTAGAGAGGCCTGCACCATTTTATTTTTCTGTTAGCATCTTTGGGCTGTTCATTTTTGGCCTAATTTCATTCCCAATTTCCTCTTTGTTTCTTAACATCCATCTTATTTAAAGCAGTTGAGCTCAGTCATGATAGACACATGTTCATTCATCACCATTTAACTTTTCTTGTTCTGTGGAAGCTACCTTTTCTCTTTTTTGTATCCCAAAGTTTCTTTTTTCCTAGCCATTTTTATATAGTCTCTGTGAAAAGTTAGATGTAATCAGAAAAGTGTAAACTATAAACCTCTTCAAAATGATGCTTACCAACAGATAATGACCAGCTGGGTATTTATTGATAGCAAGAAAAAAAAAAATAAAGAGTTAATACATTAAAACTTCAGATCTTCAATAAGATGTGATCATTAGTATTTCAAATCTGTAGTTAATGACTTGCTTTTCTTCTAATGTTTAATTTTATTAATATGTTATTAGAAAGTTTGTAGCTGATTTGATCAGGAGTTTATTTTCCAGCAATCAAATGCTATGATGTGTTATTTTGATATAAAAAAGGATAATATAGGATCTCAAAATTCTAATATAATTTAAACTTTGAACAACTTGGAAATATTTATATTGGAACCTAAATATTTCAGGCTTCTAAATCAGACATAGAGGTTTAAATCCAAATACAAATGGATTATTAATCAGAAATCATATTCTGTGTTTAATATCTTTATTTTTGCAGGAGAAAGGAGCGGGCTTTTCTACATGATCTATAACCTCGCAAAGAACTCTTACAAAATCACATCCAGACCATAACTTAGAAATGTCATTTGTGCTATAATAATGCCAAAGTTCTCATTCATGTCCTTACCTCCTAAAGTCTGAATTATTGCCAAAGGCTGTGAAGAAAACTTCCTACGAAATTAGATATCATTCAGATAGGACAAATGCCTATACACCTATCCTAACAGCATATATGAAGGGCAAATATAAATGCCTTGAAATACATCTTTTTAAATATTGTGTCTTAAAATATATTGTGTTTTTAAACAGGTCCAGAGTGACAATATTTCAACACAACAGTGTCCTGGGCTGCCTTAGGAGAAGCGCTGCCAGCAGGTTGAGGGAGTGGATCCTTGCCCTTTTCTCAGTACTAGTGAAACACCTCTGGACTGTTGGGTCCAGTTCTGAGATCCTCAGTTCAAGCGAGAAATGAATGTACTGGAGTGAGTCCAGTGAAGGGCCATGAATATGATCAAGGGACTGGGGCATCTGGCATATGAGGAGAGAGACTTTGAGAACCCAGAATATTTAGCCTCAAAGTGAAAATGGTCAGAGTGATGGTGGGATCTTATCCATGTGTCTAAACACCTAATAAAAGGAAGTCAAGAAGACAAAGCCTCTTCTCAGTGCAGTGGGCACAAAGTGAAAAACAGGCAATTCCATTCAAACATAAGAAAAGCTTTTTTTTACCTTGAGGGTAGTCAAGCACTGGAACTGGTTGCCCAGAGAGGATATGGAGTTTCCATCCTTGGAGATGTTCAAAACCCAGCTGGGCATAGTCCAGAGTAACCCACTCTAGCTGACCCTGCTCTGAGCAGGGGGCTTTGGATCAGATGATCTCCAGGGTTGCCTTCCAGCCTCAGCTATTCTGTGACTCTGTGTTGTTTTGGGGGTTTTTTTAACTTCAAATTGTACACCAAAACTTGTTCTCACGTTATTCTGATATAGACATTTATTAGTTCATCTCTTGAGATGGGTTAAGTGAAATTTTTTTTATTTTGTGAGGCACATTTTTATGTGTATACTGCAACGGAATGCAATACAGTGGTTATGCAGAGGGAAGGGTAAGGGAAAGAAGGAGAAAGAATCACAGCCAACCTTGTAAAACATGGATCATATTGAGGCTGGGGAAAGAGATGGGGGAGAATTCCATTCCCCAGTTCAGCATCCACATATTATTCATGTAAATATTCTCATGTACCAAGACATCAGGAATCAACCAGTAGGGGAAAAAAAAAAAGGCTGCAGTATGTGCTATAAAAAACCATACAGTTGCTCAATGTCATCATATTGGACCCAACTGATGAAGTAGAAAGAACAGTAAATAGTGGCATTCTGAGGTTTTGAAGTATGTGATTAAGAAGCAAAGGAAAATGATCCAAGTGATTTAATAGGAGAAGAAGTAGACAGAGGTAACATGTACACTGCTGTTTATACTACTGCCTCATTTGTGATACAATTCCACAATCCCTTAATTTTTCAATATTCTTTGAAAGGCCATGTAGGAGCTACAGTCAGCTTAAAGTAGGTTGTTCCTTGTGTTAGAATTTGTTCTTCAAGGCACATTTAAAAATATATTCTCATAGAACCTGGTAAAATATAGGAGAAATATCTCTTAAGATTCTGTCCATTCAATGGCTGTACTGAGAACTGGAGACTGTTGAAAAAGAGGAAAAATGAAAAAGAGGATGCATTTATTTTCATGTCCTAATTTAAAATGTTTAAGTCTACCCAACTGTAATTCTTGGAAAGACAGCAGTATTGAGAAATCAGTCGTAATTTCCTCTTGAGTTACACAAGGGAGCTTGCTAACAAGATCTGATATTCCAACTAATATAGCTGTATTTGGAAGTAATGCTTGATGAGTGTTCATATTTACAAACTCCAAACAGCATGGCTGGTATTCTGGAAACCCTTTGGAAAAGTCTGGAAGTCTATTTGCTGAAATACATTCTCAGAGTGTACACAGTCAATACAATTCTACAGAGACGGGCAGAGTTCACTATCCATAAAATTTGGTCAGAAAAGTTTAGGGGAAAAAGAAGACTGAGTGTGGAATGTTTTTGGCCAGGGACATTGACACTGTTGAAAATATGTTGCAACCCAGCAATTCCTTTTCAACCTTATAACTGCGGCTGTGTCTAAGCTGGAATTAATGATCTCCTCCTGATGTCTGTTCTTGGCTTGCAGGTCTACACTGGGGGAATGGGGTTGAGGAGAAAGAAGTGACAGATGCTTTAACAAGAGTAGTCCAATTTCAGCACTTGGCAATTCTTGAAACTTGTGGCGTGGGATGAAATAGAGATTGCACTCATTAGTATCTACTATAATTCAGTGCTCAGAGAAATGGTCATTGCTAATAAGCAGACAGTTGAGAACACCGAAAGAAAAGCTGTAGCTGGCAAAGATGGTACTAAAGCAGAGTGGGAAGTCAGAGACATACTGCTGCTGTAGGAAGCACAAAGGTCCCTAGTGCCACTGAGATGAGTAACAGCAGCACTAAGGCCAACCTGGATGACTCCACCATCTGACAAGGAGGTACCGGTCAAGGACACCTTTTTCTTTCTTCATCAGTCAGCAGTCCATTGAGCTGTCAGTTCATATCGATCACCTCATGAGGAAAATTATCTCATTTACTGCTGTGAGATACCTTTCTTGGATCTCACTACTAGCTAATTTAAAGCTATTACAGCATTTATGATTTTATGGAAATGTTCTGACAGAGAGGAACAATTCCTTCTGCCACTTGTGTAGGAAGTCTATAGTGTTACAGATGTTCAAACTCTAAACTCTCAACCAGACGGAGGTGTTAGTGGAAACCTTTATTTTTCTATATCTCAAAAAGCAGGATAGGGATGCTGCTCAAGAAAATATTCCTTCAAGGACCTTTTGAGCATGATCTGCTATGCCCATTGCTGCATTACTCCAGATCAGCAATGAGCCAAGATTTCTTAGTAGCCATAATGACCTCTCAGGATGAGCAAAGCTTGAAACCAAGAGACATTTACATTTCACACCCAGGGCCAAATATTTCAGGCTTCAAACAAGTAAAGGCAACCCTCCCTCCCCCAGAATTTAAATTTATCACACTCCATCTATTTGTTTGTTTGCTTGTTTATCACAGTAGAATGAAAGATGGTCCTTGCTGTGCTGAAAGCAAACCAGTCTGTGGGTTGCTACAGCTGCTAGCCAAGAGAACTGAGAAGGGACCGAAGGGGAGTTAGGAAAGCTTTATTGTCTAAATCTTCAGCTCACATTACAAAGAGATTTGGGACACACATACACAACCTAAATTCTTCCACTGGAGGATAAGAGTTTTGTATATAGCAAATGCAGCAGAAGTAGACAGACAATGCATTTTCACTGCATCTGGCTGAAAAAGCCTGTTAAGTTATTTAGATTTTGTGAAAAGTCTGAAAACCTAATGAAATATTTTTTTCATTATCCACATTCTTACTCAACTCTAATCTCGGACAATATGAACTAGAGAGCTAGCACAGAGCCATTACAAAAGGACTAAAAATATTGCATAAAGCCGAAGATTAATTGAAAAATTAATGCATGTTTTCAAGGAGAAAGGGGTAGTTTTAACAAAAAAAAAAACCCAAACCAAACCAAAAAATCCTAAAATTAGTTGCATTTCTCACCAGATGAAAAGCCAAAGATATATATATATTGGGGTTTTTTTAACAGAGAAAAAGGAGAAAGGGTATTTCCTACTTATGTAATGAGGTCTTGGCTTTGATTTTTGATCATGTCCTCAGAACCCAAATATATTAACTGTTGAGATAGATCTTGCTGTATGTAAGAGTCCATTGGGATTTACTTTACGTAACGTGCACTTTTCTAGCTGAAATTCTAGGTGTTCCAGTGAGGGGATATTCTTTCTTATTCTTAGATTTTATTTATTTCTTACTACCTTAAGTAGATCTTAATACTAGGATTTCCTCTTTTTTTCCTTATTTGCCAGGACACGTGTGGAATTCTGGCACCATGAGCATCAACAGGACCAAGGTTTCCTTGCTGTCCAGATGTGAATGGAGTTTAAACATTAATATTTTACAAGTGTGTGCACATACACAAACAGGCCTGCAGTAAAGCACCGTATAGTTTGAGATCATTTCAATTAAAGTTAGTTCAGAGCTCATTGTTACATGTGATTTCACCAAGTGATAATTTAACGCACTAAATTACCACTCTATTCCTCATAGAAAGTGACACTCATGACCACATAATAAAATACTTTATGGCCTGTTGTTCAGAGTCATAATTCCACTTTGCTGTAGTAGGAGGAAGCCACAAGTCATTCCACTCTAGCTGCCGTTAGGGAATGTATTGCCTTCCCAGCCTATGCACTGCGATTAAAAAACCTGACAGCCTCTCATCCGCAGATGGCAGAAACCTCTAAAGCTGTTGAACTGGCACCCAGTCAGTTGGCTTTTGATCTGGTTGTTCAGATAGAAGAGCCTGTTTAAGCAGAAAAGAAAATAGGCTGTTCATGTTCAGTTAGTATAAAACTCTCTTCCGATGGGGCTTTGTGTCTTTATCTGATCCTTCAGCCGCTTTTAATTAATGCTTTGAAGACACCGTGTATTTTGGATTTAAGGGCAAGAATAACTCTTTCTAACTCAACTCCATGTTAAACATCTTGATTCTGAGCAGCAGCCCTGTTTTTCCCCAGTGGACTCCCCACACAATAACTTATTAATAAATTTCTTGAAACAGGTACAGATTTTCTCATTTAGCAAGGAATACAATCCCAATCTATTTACGGTTGTTTGGAGAATCACAGCTTAGTGTAGACTAAATGTATAGATAAATAAAAAGCTGTTTCACAGCTTTTTACAGAGCAGCCATTAAACTTCAGGGGTTATGGGAAAGCCCAGCAGCTCAAGGCCTATAATTTGCAGGGAACTTTGGTGATCCTTCGGGACGAATCCCTAGGTAATAGATATCCACATCACTATTTTTTCATCGGCTGTCCCATGGATGTAGTGCGAAGCAGCGGTTAGCACAGTGGTGTTCTGCGGTGGGGAGAACACACTCCCTGAGAGGCCGTAGAAAATGTAAACACGGCGAGACTCCTGGCTGGTGCAGAGAGGTACAGAGACACTTTGCACTTCTAAGAGAGAATGCGTTAAAGGAAACGGAGTGAGCATCCAACAACAAGACGGGCAGGTAAAAATTATAAAGGTGTAGGAAAGGCAGGTGAAGGTGGCAGCGCTGGGAGGCAGCGGCGCACTGCCACTTGTGATGCTGCCACACTGCCTGCTCTGCTCATTGCTGTGCTATTTTCTGTTTAAATAAGGAAAAGCAAACACACAAAGAAGTACAATTGCATTTAAAATACAGAAAGGGAGAAATCATCAAAGCAAGCAGCAGTTGTCAGGGCACAGCAGGGCCAGGGGCAGCCTTGGCAGGCAAGGCCTGTCCCACTGCCCCAGCCAGGAGCAGGGCAGCCGGGGGGCACCAGGGCAGACCCGGCCCTGGGCAGCGGGCACCTCCCTGCGGATGGGGACAGGCCGAGGCTGGGACGTGGGCCCATAGGTGGGCCCAGCAAGACAAGGCTATGGGGATCTGGGGACCAACCCTGCTGCGATGCCACTGAGGCAGGGCCCATGGCCCTGGGGGGGCTGACATGGGGTCCTGGGTGGTGGGCAGGAGGGGGAGGCCTGAGGGTGCCCCCAGGGCCTTGGAACAGGGTCTTGATACTGCCTTCACAACCTGGTAGGAGCACTGGTCACAAGACAATTTTCTCGTAGGAGCAAGGGTTTCCTCACATTTCTGCTGACTACAGAAATGACAGACAGAGGCGCGCCTGTCACCTCTCTGATGAACAGGTTGTTCACTTCATGGGGGAGAGAGACATCATGGGAAGACTCCTTAAGAGGTGCACCAGAGAGTCCTCAGGACAGTAATAGCATGTGTATTCAGGAGCGAGATTTGAACTTTTATACTTTGAAAAATCACCCCTAAGGAATTTAACATGAAAATAGCTTTGCACTGAATAGGTTGAAATGAATAACAAAAAACTAAGATAAAGTAGCTTAGAGGAAACTGTTAAAGGCTAAAAGCTATACTCCTTCACATTGCATCTCCCAAATTAGCACTTAATGAACAAATAATAGTATAAGTATTGTTGTGTAGTTCACTATCATGTCCTTGAATGAAGCACTTAACTATTGTCATGGTTTAACCCCAGTCAGCAGCTAAGCACCACACAGCCACTCACTCATTCTGCGCTGCCCCCGCAACCCCGTGGGGTGGGGGAGAGAATTGGAAGGGTAAAAGTGAGAAAACTCATGGGTTGAGATAAAGGCAGCTTAATAGGTAAAGCAAAAGTCGTGCGCACAAGCAAAGCAAAACAAGGAATTCATCCACTCCTTCCCATTGGCAGGCAGGGGTTCAGCCACCTCCAGGAAAGCAGGGCTCCATCACGCATAGCAGTTACTTGGGACGACAAACACCATCACTCCAAATGTCCCCCTTCCTTCTTCCCCCAGCTTTATATGCTGAGCATGACGTCATATGGTATGAAACATCCCTTTGGTGAGTTGGGGTCAGCTGTCCCAGCTGTGTCCCCTCCCAACTCCTTGTGCCCCCCCAGCCTCCTCGCTGGTGGGGTGGGGTGAGGAGCAGAAAAGGCCTTGACTCTGTGTAAGCACTGCTCAGTGGTAACGAAAACATCTCTGTGTTATCATCAACACTGTTTCCAGCACAAATCCAAAACACAGCCCCATACTAGCTACTGTGAAGAAAATTAACTCTATCCCAGCCAAAACCAGCACAACTATGATCGAAGTGTGTAGCCAACAGAGAGTGAACCGAGGGAAAAAAATTTAAAGACTGATCAAACAATTGACTTGTTTTTTTTAAAAAAGTTTGTGCAGGGGTTGTCTCATCATAGGCAAATGTAGTAATCTATGGTTTAATAAAAATCCAACATAAGCAAGCACTTCTCTTGCTGTTACAACTGCTGTAATCCAAACACTTAAAGTCATCTGTGAGCTGTTTAAAAATTTGATAAAGTATTTATAGAGATCAATTAGAAGAACTTAAAATGTTAACTGTTACCAAAACTGGCAGTACTATAAATATTTGGAAGTGTTTTAAATGTAAATATCCTGGAAGATATTTACCTTTCATGTGCAATCTTATCTTAAGCTGCTTGTCAAACATGAAGACATCCTCTAAAAGGTAGCAGACGTATTTTAGTATTCCAATCACAAAGCAGCGTTGCAGTCATACAGCAGCTGACAACTCTGTGCTGCACTTCATTGTGCTGCAGTAGAGTTGAACTGATTCACAAAGAACTGAACTGATTGATGTATGCACAGAGCTTGACAGCTAGCTGACTCGCACTGGGGTATGGACAAGGGTGGAAGCAGAGAAGAGCCATGCTGTCTGGTAGACTCAGTAAGAACTAAGTGTGCTTCCCCCATCACATTTGCCTCCAGCTCATTTAAGTTGTTCAATAAGGATAACTGGAGCTTGGGAAACCAAGAATTCACTCATCAAGGGTGCTGATATAGAACCTAAGGATTCCTATGTATTTGGGGAATTTAGTCACAAATTTATTTCCTAGTGTTTGTAGCACAGCTGCTTCTGGCAAGGATACCCTCAGAGAGTGTTCACCTCACCACAGCAGCTCCTAGAACAAGTAGTGTGTGTGCTCATACACACATGTGTATCTCATTGTGGGTCCCAGTTTTCCATTCATCAAGATCAGAGATGTGGACAGAGTGTACTGAGGCTTCCTTTCATTTCAAACGTCTAGGCTTCCTTCCCTCACAAAAAAAAGTGTAAAAAGGAGGTGAGTGAACCTGATGCATAGACAGACATGAGCCTGACACAGGATCAGGATGCTGTGATATCCCCATGCAGAGACTTACAAGCACTACTTGAATTACCAATTTACATATAGCCCTTTGTAATGGAGGTAACAAGAAGACCAAGTTATTAAAGAAAAAAGAGATTTAAAATTAGAAATACATTAGGAAGGTCTGTCTAGCATTGCCTATACACATTTAGAAGTCCAATGTTAGCCCTTCATGTCTTTTATTGTGTCTCTGTAGCTTTTGGTCTTTTTTCTATGGGCCTGATTTTCATTAAGAGGAACTTGGAAATATTTCATAGCCACTCCATAGAATGCAATGGAGTAGCATGTCAGCGAGCATTGTTCTGATATTATTTTCAGCTTGTACTCAAATTCTACTGCTTTTTAGAGTTTGATTTTAACTTATACGAATGAAGTGTACAAAACACACCTCATGATTTCTTTAGCTTCTTCTACTACCTGGAAAGAACTACTCAAGAGTCTCTTTTCTCCCTCCAGAGAAAGATGAACATGATCCTTTCAGCCTGCACTGCACTATTGTGTTGTGAAGATTCTGATTTTTGTTGGCATCTGCCTCTCAAGAAGAAGAATATGTCTCTCTATGTTCTTCAAACATGGAACTGGTTTTGAGTATGCTTGTGTATATTTGAGAAAATGGGATTTCTGTCTCATCTTTGGCCTAGTCTTATTTTTTTAGACATGAACAACTTGGAGGCTGTGCTTTGCCACTGTTTTTCATGCCAATCAAGTGTATTAGTATTTACTTTCCATTTAAAATTCTATTACCTTTGAGTACACTGACTGTTGTTGCTGAGCTCACAAAAATGTTTTAAAAGCTCTGCTTCAACTTTTTTCTCCTTGCTGCACATATTAGGACTATATTTAGCAATTATACTGCTGTGAAACCAAAATGGCCAATCAGTTTATGGCTTCATCAGGCCTACTTCTGCAAATTCGTATTTTAAAACATTGACAAAACCCGATCCTCTTATCCTTTCAGTCCACAGACTTTTTTTTTGCCTTTTTTCCCCTGCGAATTGAGTGCATCCAGCCTTGTTAAAGCAAAGGCACTCCCCTGGAGTGATTCCTATAAAATGGAATTTCATGATTGGTTTCAAATCCTCTCTCTTGCATATGTCACATGGTGGTGTCCTGTCAGACTTCTCCCATTCTCGAATCCTTCCTTTCTGAAATAACATCTATGATAAAACTGTCAATTAAAAATGTTCAAAAAAGAAACATCATGCTAATTGTTCACAGTTCAGTAAGCATAGTTATGTTTACTACAGTGACGGTGATCAGATTCATGCATTACACACTTTATCCTAAATTTCCACTTTCATTCTATCCACCAAATTGTCTCCAGAAGAATATTGTTTCATAGGGAGACAAGGAATGGAAAAAAACCCAAACCAAACACCCTCCCTCCCAAGAAATATTTATTTGTTTCTTCAAAGTACAGTTGTCTTTCCAAAGTTGCTGCAGACCGCTGTGCAAGCTGAGTATGCTTGCTCCAGAAGCAGTGGCCCAATAAAGTCCAGTAACGCAGTCCTCCACATGAAATTACTAGAACATTAAAGCCGACTTTTTATAGGAAAGAACATTTACTTATAATCTAACTATCCATAAATACCATCTAAAAAGCTGTGGCAGATTTTGGTTTTTTGAGAGAAGGGACTGCAATAGAAAAATAATGTTAGTAATTTTCAGATATTTTCTTCCTTTTAATGTATTATTTTTCTTCTCCTACTCTGTCTGTAAGTATTTCTTAGAGAAATGAACACAGCCGGAGGGATATGAAAAATAGTTATAATGAAACCCCAAACCACTTCTAAAATACACTTCTGTTCAGTGTGTTGCTTAAGCAGAATACGCATTGGGGTAGCATAAAAGGTTTATTAGCTTTTGGAATGAGTTACATAATTCACTCATTGCTTCATCAGTTCAAAGGAAAAAACAAACAAACAAACAAACAAAAACAGCTGTCCAAAGCTCATAAGGACAAATATGTTACCCTTTCTACCAGATTTTGTATTTTCCAATGTACATGTAGATGCACACTTAGAAAAAAAAAGTTCACATTGATGAATAACTGTAATTGATTCAGTTATTCAGAAAGTACAGCTGTTAAGGAATCACTGCCTTTTCAATAACACACCATTTTTTTCTCAGATGTCATCATGCCTGTTAATGACAAACACAGCTCAGAGCATCAAAATTTACCAAAATAATTGCAGATTCTTTCAGAACTGTTTTGCATCGATCAGCCCTCATGACGAAAACTTCCAAGTTTACTTACAAAACAAAACATCTTTGAAAGTAAGCGAATTTTCCATTACTGTTTTAAACATATTAGGATGCCTTACACTGAGTTTTCAGAATATTATATTGTGTTAAATGTTGAAATGTTAATTTTCAATAATCCCTGTAACAATTTAACAATAATGTATTAGCTTCCCTAATACAGATTTCTGAGCAAAATGGAAGGATACTGACGTCCAATGGTAATCCATTAGTAACACAGAAAAGAGCATACAGGCCTACACCTCTACTGTATCTTCTTTACCTGCTTTAAGAGTTCAAGGTTCTTTGGTGACAGGTCAAGCTGGAGAATAGACTACATATATTCTATATCAGAATATCATAAATATCAGCCAGTTTTTCATATACAAAATCAATCAGGAACAATTACTAGCTGAAATACAAATAAGTTGCTGCCTGTAGATTTGATGAATATCACAAAGTTTCAGCGGTGATCAGAACAGCTATAAATAATTGTTTGCATCCATGAACGTGTATCTGGAAAGCTTTTCAACTCATGTAAATAATGAATTTCAAACCCCACAGTGTTGTCTGCACCTCTCCAGAGTTCCCCCACTGGTAGGGGCTGGGAACCAAATAAATGTGTTTAGGAAGAAAGGACGTGGACTGCCTGGAAGTTCTGCAAAATTAGCTTTGTTCATTTCACTAAGCCCTTCCCTTTTCTGTCACAGGGGATCTTTGCACATGAATGTAGCCTATCTTAAAAGTCTTTATATAGGCCATCAAGTGCTTCATAAAGCATTAGTCAAACATGCGAAAGTAATCAAGTAAAAGTCTAATCAAACAGATTGATCTTAAGCAAATATTTCAAATGGCCTTGGGACTTGGTTCCCAAGCAGTCCGTCTGTGTTTGAGAGGTGGGGATGGAAGGGGAATTAATAAGTTCGATGTGTGAACACTTTCCTTTCTAAAATACGGTTAGACTTCGGAGTAGAAGAATCAAACAATAAATGGAAAAACACCCCAGAGACCCCTCAATGAGACTTGAACTAGCAAAAAAAAAAAAAAAAGCAAGCCAGAAAGTAACGTTCTACCTTTTGGAGCTGTATGCAGCACAGAGCAACTCAGTAGTAGCCTTGCCTGCACAGTGGTAGCTGGTAAATACTACAACACTTATAACAAAGGATATTAAAAACCCCCTCTTCTGTTCAAAGAAAATGTGAGCATATGCTCCACTATTTCATGAAATGAGTAGCAAATGTAAGCCCTATTTGGGAGGTTTATTAGCCTTGGCATATTGCACATGGCACTGCAACGTGTGTCTTGTGTTCTTTTGAGATTAATTTTGAAAATAGCAGAAGCAAAACTAATCGAACACTTGTTTCTACAGAGTCTTTATTTCTTAGCTTCTGTATATAGCCAATTCCAAGTGGATGTCAGTGTAATATTAGTCTGGGGCACAGAATGTGAAATTTTGATTTAATAATGTTGTCTTCATTAGTTCAAAGACTTAAAAGAAAAATAAAAAATCCCTAGACTTTTCCCCTGAAGGGATAGAGCATGCTACTTATTTGTATTCATGCAAGCTTTTGGGGAACTGGAAAACTCTGAAATAAACTGAGAAAGAGTGGCACCTTTTTACATAATGGAAGATACACTGAATAGAGCTGCAGTTATTACTGTGTTAGTTGATGCCAGTAACAATTTCTACTACCAGTATGCCAGACTGTCCAGCTGAAATATAGGCAGCATCACAGGCTATCCAATACATAGAAAATTGCACGGGTCTGATAGCCATTTTCAAACTATGCTACGAGAAAATGAGAGACAGGAAAGAAGATAGGCTTGTTCTTAGCAGGTGACAAAAAAATGCTTATATCTGCTTTGCCTAGCAGCTCTGGGGATTCTGCGTATCTCATGGGAAAATCTGTGCACTCCCAGAATTTTGTGTACATGAATGAGATTCCAAATTCCCCTCTGTTTAAATATAACCCTTGATTGTGTCTCTGCCACTGTTGAGAAATCAAATGAAGCTGAGAATTCAACTAACCAAGCAAGAGAGGGAGGATGTTAATATTTGAAAGGGAGGCTATAATGTTTGAAACAATGGAATGGAAACTTTTTTATTCTTGTCTTTTTGACCTTGGAATAGTCATGTCTCTCAACTGTATTTCAGTTCTTCATCTGGAAAACAGCAATATAAACACAAGAAAAAAGTTTAAGGTGACAAATCTCTTACAACAGCATTCAGGTGTTATAAACCTCTACATCCTATCATCCAGCCTGGATATCCTACGACAAAACAAATAAAGACATTGAAGGAAACCCCACATCTTCAGACGAAATAGGGTTGCTCTTTTGCCTCAAACCTGTCTTGTTCAATTTGTTTCATTTAAAAAAAAAAAAATAGTCTACTCCTACTATCAATGTATTTGAGTTCAACAATATTTTCATAGAAAAGCAAGTGTCTAATTCAGATACAGAATCAATACTGGTCATGGACATCATCTAAATTTAATAAACTGATTTGCTTTGTGTTCGTTTTCAAGGTATACTCTGGGGACTGAGATTATAGCAACACAAATCTTGAGGAAACATTCAAGGAAAGTCAAGGCTGAAGCTGTATTGGCCCTAAAAACCTGGTTTAGTAATTACATTAATCCAACTAATATATGATCTCTATCTGTTCAAAATAAGCCAAATCTTGAATATTTAATAATAATAACCTATGTTCAGTTGAAGTATTACAGATAACTTCATACAGCAACATAACGATTCAAGTTCAAGAAGGCTATAATCTGTTTACAGAGAGAAGTACAAGAAAAAAGCCAACAAAAGAAATTATATTTTTTCAATTAATTGTCGTCTTTGCAAATATCAGTGTTCCTTCAGCCTTCTCTTTACTTTTGAGTTCTTAGCTATAAATCTAGTCTTTACAGACACTGTACTAACTATTATAAGCTAGGGTGGAGCATGTGGTTCTAGCTCTATGTAACTCACAAGCAGATCAAGTGAAACTCTTGTGTTAGTGTTGTGTAGCATGCAGGTTTGAGGACTCCTGAGGAACACGAATCTCTGACTGCAACAGAACGGGATTCTGCCAGGAGCTGATGTCTCTAGGTCAGCCCAACACCCACCTGCCACCACAGTGGCACCTGAGGTTGGACCTTCACCTCCCGCCTGCAGGCAGTGCTTGTTATTTACCTGTGTTTCTCAGTTACAAGATTTTTTAGGATTTTTCTTTTTTTAATATGTGATTTGTAAGAGCACAGATCTGTCCACATTTCTCTGTTTTACTACTATCCAAACTGCTTCTAGATGCAAAAAGATGTTAATTTCTTTTTACATAAATTCTGATGACAGCCCCTCTGCTAATAATATTTTGCAGTGTATTTCAAATACAGTATGCAAAATTGATATTAAGAACAGAAGCTCATTGTAATCTTTAATGTTTCAGTAAACCAAAACACACTTAGAAAAAATTATCTTGCATCTACAGCAGTAAAATTCTTGATTTTCTGTAAAATTTCATCATCACTTACTAATCTGTCAGAGAAGTTATAAGAATTTAAAAGATAAAAATAAAAGGGGAAATGATGAGGTCACAAAACTGTGTAAAGGGATGCTAAGACTACTTTTTAAACTCTGAATTTTTATTCATTTAAGAATTCATTCTTCAGTGGTTTTTGCATTGCTCAGCAAAGTTCCAAAATTCCTTGGGAAATCTTTCATATACCTAAATGACTATGAAATTAATACATTAATAACATACAAACATGTACATATTTGTGTATTATAAACACACACAGTTTCACAAACTCCAACCATTTTAGTCCCATGATACATAAACTCTGCTTAAGGCACATCGAGTTAACACAGTGGAAAAATAATGAGTTTCATATCATGTAGCAATAGATTACTGCTGTCTGGGAAAAAAAAAGTCTTCCATGAGGAAACATAAGCACATTCTGTTTCACTGGGTAACGAAGAAATAAGAGAATTGTAGAAATGTGGGAGGAGGTGGAGTGAGAGTGTGAAGGGAGGAGTCATGAGAAAAGATTGATTACATAACAACGTTAAAGAAAATCAAAGTGTCCTAAAGTTGTCCTGGATTTTTTTTTTTTTTTTTTTTTTTAATTCAGTAGAAATTTATAGAAAGAAAACAACCTCTCAATTGTATTTTCAGTATGTATTCATCCAGCAACTGTCAATGAAGTCATATTGAAAACCAGGATATCTTAAAGAATTCTCAGTGACCTATAGAGGAAGGTCATGTTTCACAACACATGATAGCTGAAGCAATTTCGGTAACATTTTCAGAAATGACTACGTGTGACTATGGTTATTCCAAGGAGACTAAGGTATTTCAGTACCCATTAAAATTCTGAGGGAACTAGATGTCAGTTTTACTTAGTTTAGACAGAAAAAGGTTTTACCTCTTACACTCACAGAACTTTAGCTCAGGTTTTGGATTAGAAATCATCTTGCAAAAATTGGGCAATGTTTGCAGAATTTATTTCATGCATGGTACTGGTAACATATCACAAAGTCTTTCTCCTTACTTTTCCATCTTGTTTATATTCATTTATTGTTTAATTATATTCACTTAATGTTTAAAGTTTGTATTCACTTAATGTATATATTATGTGTAATATTTATATCTGATTGGAAATCTTTGTTAACAGATCTTAAAATAATATTTAAATATTTTGGTATTTTTTCAGGACCTAATCTCAGGCTGCATTTTGCAGAATATTGTCAATAATTGGGTTCCCTCTTCCTCGTTCTAAGGAAAGAGATGCAACGGGGTGTGAGAGGAGCTGTAAGCTCAGTGCTGTTTACCAGACAACTGTCACAGAGAGCAGCTACAGCAAAGAAGAGGACTAATAAGACATAAGAGCAAAGGCAAAGGTTGAGGCAAACATCCTAAAAATGAGAAGAAATTAAATCTAAAGGGCTTGCCACCCAAGTTAAGGCTTGTGCGTTACAAGCGTCCCGGCCTTTGAGGACTGAACAAGAGCTGATCAACCCCGAAACTGTGCTTCGCAGACCCACGCTGTCGAGGCTCCAGACTACCAACCGAGGGTGCTCTTCAGCAAGCTGACACAGTTGCATGGATGATGTTAAGTCCTGAAAAGAGTTGGGCGCATTGTGGCCTTTGGTGTGATCCAGTTTGAAGTGAAAATACTGACAAGATGCAACTGTTTCAGACTCAAAAACTGAAACAACTGATCTACTTTACAGGTTTCAGTAACACTTACTGTAAGACTAAATATCTGCATTATGTCATCCTTCCTAAGACACTTTCAAAATATTTTGGCGATGAACAATGTCAACACAAATCTGGCATTGCTATGAAGAGTACTGTTTTGCAGGGGTCTAGCGAAAACAAAAAGGGGGGCAAGGGGGCAGAAGAGAGAGATCAGCAAAGCAATTAGTATTCCCAAATACCCAGCAGTAGAAAGAGAGAGATGGGAACACAGCCTTTTCTTAGGATTCACTTACTAAGATGTAGAAATCTTTAAATCCACTTCCCTGAACATTAAGAGGTCTGGGAATTGTGTTTGATTTGTCTGGTGGTTGTTTTTTTCCCCTTTTTTCACCAACCAGAGAGTGAGGCTGAGGCAGTTTCTGTGGAGAATTAGTAAGTTAAACTCTAAATAAAGCTTCCAAATCAGAGGGTTGGGATTCAAGTAACAAATCAGTTTTGAGACAATTACTCAGTCACATAGCAGCTACTGAAAAATTACATTTCTGTTGCCATGCCTCATGCCTGAGCCAAAAATTCCTAGAAGCCAACTGTAGTACATATTATGTAGCTATTGTGAAAGAATAATAATTACTGTTATTGTGAAAGAATAACAATAATTAGTACAATAATATCATTACAATATTATTATCTCCAGATGGAGATCAGTGACAAGTGGTGTCCCTCAGGGGTCCGTATTGGGACCAGTACTCTTTAATATCTTCATCAATGACCTAGACAGCGGGATCGAGTGCACCCTCAGCAAGTTTGCAGATGACACCAAGCCGAGTTATGTGGTGGACACACCTGAGGGACAGGATGCCATCCAGAGGGACCTGGACAAGCTCAAGAAGTGGGCCCAGGCGGACCTCATGAGGTTTAACAAGGCCAAGTGCAAGGTCCTGCACTTGGGTTGGAGCAACCCCTGGCATCCATACAGGCTGGGGGATGAAGGGATCGAGAGCAGCCCTGCTGAGAAGGACTTGGGGGTACTGGTGGATGAAAAGCTGGACATGAGCCAACAATGTGTGCTCGCAACCCAGAAAGCCAACTGTATCCTGGGCTGCATCAAAAGAAGCGTGGCCAGCAGGTCGAGGGAGGTGATTCTGCCCCTCTCCTCTGCTCTGGTGAGACCCCACCTGGAGTCCTGCGTCCAGCTCTGGAGCCCCCAACACAGGAAAGACATGGACCTGCTGGAGCGAGTCCAGAGGAGGGCCACAAAAATGATCAGAGGGCTGGAACACCTCTCCTATGAAGACAGGCTGAGAGAGTTGGGTTTGTCCAGCCTGGAGAAGAGAAGGCTTCAGGGAGACCTTATTGTGGCTTTTCAGTACTTAAAGGGGGCCTATAAGAAAGACGCATAAAAACTTTTTATCGGGGCATGCTGTGACACGACAAGGGGTAGTGGTTTCAGATTAAAAGAGGTAGATTTAGACTAGATGTAAGGAAGAAATTTTTTACAATGAGGGTGGTGAAACACTGGCACAGGTTGCCCAGAGAGGTGGTAGATGCCCCATCCCTGGAAACATTCAAGGTCAGGCTGGATGGGGCTCTGGGCAACCTGACCTAGTTGCGGATGTCCCTGCTCATTGCAGGGGGGTTGGACTAGATGGCCTTTAAAGGTCCCTTCCAACCCAAATTATTCTATGATTCTATGATTCTACATGGTGTAAAAATGTCAGGGGAGGTAGGATGCTTCTGTTTTGTCCAGCAGCTGCACTGCAACACTGTAGTGTAAAGGTGAGAGGCAGTTTTTCATACTTATATTTAGCTATAGACACTTGGTATAATGACACCTGTCACGATATTAATTTATTTCTATACTGCAATGTAAAAAAATCTGTCATTAACATGGCAGTCGTGGGTTTGTAACAGTTAAACATCATGATCTTTCTTTTACTTAAAAAATGAAGTGATGTATCTCTGTGCTGTCAATTGTGTAACCATTGACATTTATTTATTTATTTATTTATTTTAAATAGTAATCAGATATCTTGAAGAGTTGTGAAATTTCATTTTATTTCATGCTTTTCTTTAATCCTGTATTGCAACAAACTATTCTTGTCCACCTTAGTATAAAAGAAATCTTCTTTAATACAGTACAGCACATTATAAATGAAAAGAAACTGTTAGAATCTTTATTTACTTGTTGACGTAGGTAAATTCAGTTTAAAACTTGCATAAATAGAGACTAAAATAGTACTAAGACAGTAATGAATTCCACCCTCAGTCTGTAGTGTCTTTATAGGGATTGAGTGGGAAGGCAGTATAATTATGAATGCTGTAACATTATATGTGAAAAGAAGATTAATATTTAGATAAGCCAAGTATCCCAAAGGGAATGAACTGATCACTCATTTAGAACTGACTGTGGTGTGCGTGCTGCAGACCACAGCCACAAAACATGCTACCTGGTTACAGGTAAAATAAACATGTTTTCCGTTTGATATGGCATTATGAAAATACCGTGACTCTTCCTCAATTCTGGCCTCACTCAGCGGAAAGCTATCATGTCATCTCCCCTCTGTTGCCCCACAGTAGTAAAATCATTACCGTTTGTTTTTAGGGTAAGCAGCCGATTTGGGGAAACTGATGTGAAAAGAGCTGTCTTGCAACTTGCAAATCAGGTTTGTCAGCTCGTAGCAGACAAGTAACTATTATTAGCTGTTACAGCAGGCGAGATATAAATGTCATTTTTTCTGAAAGGTGAAGTTAAACTTTTCAGTTTCACTAGAGAAGATTTCTGTCACAGTTTGAGACAGTGCTATATATGGAAGCTACCACTGTACCATCTGTCATAGCAAGTGATATTTTGGGGCCACGTCGTAACCCAGCTGATGACTAGCTCACAACCTTGGCCAAAATACTTTCTGTGAATTAAAGTTACGTGCGCACTTAGGGCCTAAATTCAGCTCATTCACTGGTAGGTCAGCACCTCTGGAAGAGCTCTGAGAGGCTTAGGAAAGACAGGAACACACCAAATCATGCAGAAACATTTTGCATGGGGATTAATGGGGAACCTAAACATGAACATGCTTCTAACCCTTGAGTTCTGATACATAGGGTCATTCAGCTACCGTTCTTGCAACCTAAGGAGATCAAATGGGGACAATATTTTGTCTAGTATTTTTAGCTCACCTTGCACAAAGAGATGTTGTAATTTTCCTGAACTAATAACTGTTAAAACCTATTCATCCTTTCAGTGCTGAAAATCCCAACTTTTGACACTAATTTAGTCTTTAAAAGCCATTTTTGATGCTTTTGACAGGTGAGACTTTGCAAATATGAACGCTTTGAAGATTATTGTTCTGAATCATACTTAGAGACATTATACGTATGATTTTGCCAAAATGTATCACTGCTACAAATGTGATAGATATCTTTGCTATCCTGGGTTACTGCAGGAAGGTGAAGGAGACATGCAGCCCTTCCTGCAGCCTGGCGAAACAGAGTTTCCTGCAGTTTAAAAAGCATCGCACAGAAGCTGGTGAAAGGACTAAAAAACGGTCAGCCCATAGCTGAGGCAAAGCAGCTGATTTAGGGAAACTCATGTGAAAAGAGCTGTCTTGCAACAGGCAAATTCAAGTCTGGAGGCAGAGGATTGCACTTCCTCACTTAAAAGAAACTCAGATTTGCACATCTGAGACCTTAGCAGAATACCTATGGGGATCTTGTGAGGGACAAAGCTGTAGTAAATTAACATCACAGGAACTACGAAGGTGGCTAAAATGATTAAAAGTCTATTTCATTTATAAAAGAGTCTATTGACCAATGAATCTTGGAACAAGACTTCCAGATTTCATAATAGGTGCACCATAGTCCTTTTGCATATTATGGATGATACCGGTTTAGGAATACACAGCGGCAAACGTATTTTGAATGTAAAGTTATATTCTTCAGCACTTACATATCAAAGTATATTTTCACCTTCTTTAAGCTTATTTCATGGTTATTTCAACAGCCCAGCTGAAAATAACTCTGAATCTCGAAGCTATAATATCGCCCTAACAAAACACAGCATTTCACCTGTGTAAGAGCGAGGGAAGACAATTCAAAAACCTATCCACGATTTTAAGACCGGCCGTTGCCTAGCAACTCTGCTGAGGATGATGGGCTTTCGCTCAGACACAGGCCAGTAGGCAGCTGGCCATTGGTGGTGGGCGCAAGGGACTTCTCCCCGCGCTCCCACAGCACCGTGAGCAAAAGTCCCTGACTCCAACGGCACCTTTCAGATGCCCAGTGGAGCATTTTTATTTTATTTTTCATAAGTTACACTTTGCTGTTGCCCAGACTTTGAGGGATTTGGCTTTCCATGCCATTCTGGCAGCTACACAACATGCCTACAGACTCATTTAAATGATATTTATTCCATATGAGTTTTCTCTTCTGGCTTCCACTATGGTGCTGTACTGCAGTTGTTATTAGGCATGTAACCAAACTCCTCCCAAAAGTACAGCTGAGCTGAAATGAATAAACATCTTAGACTGTAGTCAAACAAGTTCAAAATTCAAGCAGTCCTGCTCCTAACATTGGCCCCAACCCATGCCTCAGAAATCATCACGCTACAGCAGCTGTCCGCCCACTATTCCACGGCTTAGTATCTTCTTCAGAATCCTAAACAGAGTTTCTCTGTAAGCGCGGCTTATGAAATCCCACCACGGGTTAGAAATCACAGCAAGCTATATATGAAGTTCTTGCTTTGCAACATCTTACCAGTAGATTCTCTGCCCGCAAATATGCTACCACTTCTCCATGAAAGTTTGTCACCGGACTTTAGGGATTTCTCTGGGAAAGGTATGGGCAAGAGTGACTCTTTGCTGGCTTATTTATCATTTTGACAATATGCTTAAATTTAAATAGATTTATTTTTTTTTTAATGAGAGCGGGAATGAGGGGGAGGATTTTGACACGTCGTGAGATCCTTTGTCCTCCTCCTTTTTTCCTAGCTACTGCAGAAATAGATGAGAGAAATTTAGATTAAGCTTTTGTCTGAGGAAAAAAAAAAAAAACCCACAACAAAAAAACCCCAAACCATATGAGGAATCTTTCTTCCTCCCAGCCAATTCAAGATAAGGTTTTCACTAAGGACCACAGTACATACCTGGATTTTTACTTTATGTACACTAAAGCCTAAGTTTCAGCTTGAACATTTCCTAAGCTTGCTCAAAACCTCAAACCATTCTGTTTGAAAATCTTGGCAAATCTCGGCCAAGCTACAACTCCCTTTAGGAAAGCTTCTGATGTATTTAACTGTGTCTCTGTAGAAGACATGATGCCTAAACAGCACTTTATGTAACAGAAATACGGTGAACCTAAGTGTCACACCTAATAAAGGTGCTTCAATACTTTTTTTTCACAGATGTAAGGCATTATAGGCATGATTAGTGCTGCTTTCCATTTTTTTCTTTTCCTCTCCTCTTCCAGTCTTTGCTGCTCTATGATTAATTGAGAAGCAGTAAGACTGTTACAAGTCAGGAGGACTGGTTTTGAATGGACAGATAAGGGTATTCATATAGAGATTAAAAATATCAATATATATCCATATAGAAATTCTCGTGTTTGTATAAAAAAACTGTTTATTGATGGTTAACTCAGAAATTGTGTCAATATAAAACAAGGAAAAAAAAGCAATTTATATTACGTCTTTTAAAATATTTTAAGTTAAATTTGTAACTTTACAAGGAATTTGCAATAAACAAATGAATTCTCTTTTAACAGCAAGTAGTAAAATATTCCAGAAACAGTCAAAATGCTCATTAGCACAGTAGAAGAAGGGGACATAATTTTGTTTGCCTTAATCTATTTTACCCTGCGCAAATCTCAGTTATATTAACTAAAAATAAAGGCAGGCAGCAGGTTTTCAGCAGATTCAGCATGAGAAGAAAATCTCTAATAGAAAAAAAGATTGATTTTCTTGTTATGGCACTTGCTTCAGACTTGAGAGATCCAAGCTGAGGTCTTGCCTAGTAGCTGCTTCCACTGCAATGCTGACCCCAGGTATTCAATAATGTTTAGTCAGAAACTAACAGGTCTGATCACAGCATGGCTGAGGTTGGCAGGGACCTCTAGAGGTCATCTAGTCCAGCCCTCCTGCTCAAGCAAAGCCATCTAGAGCCGGTTGCCCAGGACTGTTCCAGACGGCTTTTGAGTATCTCCAAGGATGGAGACTCCACAACCTCCCTGGGCAACCTGTGCCAGTGCTCGGTCAGTGCTGTCACTGGGCACCACTGAAAAGATCCTGGCTCTGTCTTCTTTGCACCCTCCCCTCAGTTATTTATATACGTTGATAAGATCCCCCTAAGCCTGCTCTCCTCTGGCTCGCTCAGTCTTTCCTCATATGTGAGATGCTCCAGTCCCTTCGTCATCTTCAAGGCACTTTGCTGGACTTTCTCCAGTACACTCATGCCTTTCTTGTACTGGAGAGCCCAGAACTGGACTCAGTACTCCAGGTGTGGCCACACTAGTGCTGAGTAGAGGGGAAGGATCACCTCCCCTGACCTACCGGCAATGTTCCTCCTAATGCAGCCCAGGATAACATTAGCCACCTTTGCCACAAGAGCACACTGCTGGCTCTTGGCCTGATGGCTAGGCCCAGTACTGTAGGTATTTAAACATTAGTAAGCTGAATGTTTCAGTGGCTTACCTGTAAATTGAACACACTAGGGATACTTCTGGGTCAGGTTTGCACCTTCCATGAATTTCCCAGCATGCTACATTTAGAACAGGTACACAGAGCACCTTACAACAAATGTAGTCCATATACCTACTGGAGACAATATTACAACAGTAGCAGCTAGCTTTACTTTTTTTCCAGATTTGTGAGTCAGCTTCAATGGAAATAATTCTTAAGCTTTTGGCTCAATGCAGATATTTAACAATATTTAACAAACAGGTGTCAGAATTCCATTGAAACCAATTTAGGCACATTTTTATTGCAACAATGTAATCAAAACTACACTGCCATTTTATGACAGTCAAATTATCTGCAGTTTGAAGAAAAGCCAGATTTCACAATATAACTGATAGGAACAAGATCAAAGAATAATCAGATGTTCAAGAGTCTTTTCCTCACTAAGCTGAAACATTAAGCATTCTCATATGCTTGTTCTAGCAGCAACACAACTGCTCCTCAGATAGGCTGACGCTTACGTTACCATTAGCTATGCTACAGTTCTAATTACACACCGAGTATGTTTGCAATAAAGCATTTTCTCTCTACTGAGCTGCAGAGTTATCACTCGCTAGGTAGTAAACAGAAACACTGCTCACAGTGGGAATTGAAGATATTAAAGCCTTTTATTTTTTTTGTCCCTCATCTCACCAGGTTTAGTCTCTCTCCTGTGGAGATCTTTTTCTTCTCTCAGTTTGAATTTGGGCCGTATTTACTCCTTTCCATTTCTAGCTCATTGGACTTGACTCCTTAGTCTGTTTCCAGTTCAGTAACTTTGCCGAGTATTTGTGTAGCCCTTTCATACAAGTGTGTGCTCAATTTTACCCACTACTACTTTCTAGTCCTTCTCTCACCTCATTTAATTTCATTCCATTTTGCTACTTTTCCACTTCCAAGTTTTGCTCAGTTGCTTGTATTCCGATTCCAGTGGAATGCAATTAATTTCTCTTCTTTTCTTGCTCAGTCTCAACTACTTGAGAGTAAACTAAAATGGGTAAGATTTGAAATTGCAAAGAAATGCTTTATTCATTATCAATGAACTAGAATGGGAAAAGGAAATGAGCACTATGGGCTGAACTATTAGAAGGGAATAGTTCTGGTGGGCTGAATGGATAACAAAGGGGAAGAAATGTATGGACTGGGAACGGGACATAAATTAAACTAAATTACAAAAATGAAATAAAAAGAGTAAGAAAGAGAAAGGGAATGATTTGAGGGAACAAAGAGAAATAAGGTAGTAAGGAAAAAAAACCCTGTGAGATAAAGCATGAAAAGAAAGAATAAACTAGGCTTCATGGAAAGCAATTGAAAAATACCAAAGAGAAAATTAAATGGATTCAGCTGAAAGAAAAGTCCAAATATAAATTAATGCAAGATTAATGGAAGGATACTAACATGAAAACAATTATAGGATTAGATTCTGCTTACATGGTCATAATGCAAATAGACAAAATGAAACAGAACGGAATTATTTGTATAGCCATGTTGATTTGAGTGCTGATACGATGCCTGGTGCTTTTTCAGCCACTGTTGTGAGGTACTGAGCTCAGGGGGCAGCACTCGATTGCCTGGTCATACTGGGTTCTGCAACAGTGGCTGTCAAATGGACTTCCTTCAATATTTGGGAAGGAGACAATCTTCTTTTTCTCTACACCTTTGTTACCTCAACTGGAGATTATAGCAGTGCTTTCTACATGGGGCACGCCTTCAAACCACTTACAATTTGTAGATGGAGTAGAACAGCCCAGCTCACTTCTTTAGTAGCATTTCATGCAGAGAGGAGTTTGGTTTGACCTTTTAAATCATTTTTTAAATGGTTTGGGACTCATCTAGGCAAGAAACAGATTGTCTCTTTTTATGTCTCCTGCACAGCTGAAGTCACCCGAGGTACTTCAGCTAAAAGCCCCTTCATGGTAATAAACAAGCAGGAGGAGGCTGATGGCAAAGTGTTCTCAGTGTGAAGTCCTTGACTTTGAACCAAGCTTTATTTTTTTGCTGGGATCTCTCAAAAACTAGATCTGATCATATCAGGAAATATTAGATGTCCAGGGAAATAAAGGGGGACAGGAAAGATCGCTTAGGCAGTAAGGATGAACTGGTGGGACACTGTTAGTCAGAAGGGGAAGGAAAGGGCAAAGGGGTAGGGATGGAAGATGAGGGAGAATTAGCTGATACTAGAATCTGAAAGGTGTGTTCAATGGTGGGTCCTGTTCCAGACTGACTGGTAATAAAAGAACTTGAACATAAACCAGAGGAGTGGAACCATTTTATGTGTGATGAATTTGACCTTGCCAGATTAATTTTCAATTTTGGTACAGTTTTGTACAATGTTTTATAGGAACCCTATGTAAATTAAAACAACGTTATATCTGTGCTGGAAATAGTACATATTAATTAGGACATGCTGGGCCATATATAAATAAAATAAGTAGGATAATTTATTCTGTTTCTTCTAGGTTACCTTTCCGAACTTTATATTTCCTTCTTGTCAAGAACTAGAAATCATTTCAGAGTTTGATTCTGAGACACTGGCTATTGCTTAGTTATTTATTTTTTTCCCCATGCCTGGGAGGTGGAAGGACTGACTGAAGGTTTTTATTGTTCAGTTAGACCTTTGCACACGAGAAGAGCAGGATTCTGCACGCATGATGATAACATGTCAAGCAGTGGCTGTCAATGGAAGGAAGAAGTAAAGGCAGCCCAAGCTTAGGTGATCACCCCTATGACAGAGGAGCGCACAGAGAGGGATCAGACATCTTGTTGATGTCCCTGTGGAATGAAGGCAGAGAAATATTCTTGACAGTGGCAACCATGGGATTTCTGTCTTTGTCAGTGAAAGGAAAGCACAACTGACAGTCTCAGCCTGCAGTACAGCAGCAAGAATGTAAATAGCACTGCAGGGTAAATGAGCCATGGGAAGAAGCGCAGTCCACAGAGTGGAAAGGTAATTTTTAGAGCTTTAATTTAAAAAAATAAAATCACTGGTAAGTGCCCTTTAAAAAAGAAAACCCAATGAAAAAAGCACCCAAATTATGGATGTCTATGTGGTAGCTTAGATGAAGAGCCGATGAGATGCCACATGTCCATTCCTTTTTCAGGAAATTAGAATGAAACAAAATCTTTTCAATCTTATTTCATTCACTCAACTTTGATTGTTTAAGTAAACTTTCCATGTTTTGCAAACCTGCTGGAGAAATTAATGCAAAATATCCTTTATTGCTTATTTGTCCATTTCTTTACAATTGCTCAGTACCAGCATCAGCTGCAACGTCAATACTTCTTCTATCATAAGATAAATATTAGCTGCTGTGACCATCATGCTACCAGCAGGACTCAAACTATTTGCTTTCTTCTACCAAAGAAACACATCGATTTAGAAGGGGAGTGATTGTGTTAAAAGACATCAACTGTTTCAAATTTACTATATTAAGTATCAGAAAGGTTTTGGGTAAAGAATTACTTTGCGAATATTAACATAATAACACAAACCTCAGCTCCGTTGGTGAGTCACATTTTAGGCAGAAACTGACCTGATTCCAAAAATGTTAAGAAATTCTTTGCTAGTTTGAAATATCTTTGCTTCTCAAAGATGAAGAGATTAAGATGCTCATTTGGGTGAGGCAAAGTTGGCTTTTCATTCCCAGTTATGTTATTTGTCCAATACATCACAGTCCTTGGGGATCCATTTGCCAAACAGTAAGGATAGAAGGGTTATATCCTCTTAACTCAGAAAACTCTTCCAATGGTACTTAATTACAGAGCGAGAGGCAGCCCTCTTCTATGGCTACTGGGGCCATATAAGCACCTGGGAAGTTAATACAATCAAAAGCTATTATGTTTTTATTAACTTTCCATCATTTTATTTAAATTTATGAGCTCTCATTAGCAATTCAATATGTTAAGATACATAGCAGAAATCCTTCTCTTGCCGTCAGATTCTGCTTAGGGCTCTATCACTATTGTCTGTCATGACATTTGCCAGAATACTTAATTGTTCTTTTCAGTTAGATTATGTGTGATTTGAGCTATTTTGAGAATATTGATTTATCAGAAAAGCTTGAAAGAGGAGAAACAATAGAGTTGACTTGTCCTGCATGGACAGTACATCATAACTTATAAAACTGTTATTACACAAACATGTTTTTTCTATGAAGGTGTATCCCCTAAAGAAAGGAAATTTGAAAGGATATTAACGTATTGCAAAGGTAAAAACTAAAATTTTGAGTAAATTATTTAATTTAGATTGCATTTTCAGTCTCAGTTCAGGTAGGGTCTTCACAACTCTGTATTTTGTGCTTTCTTTTTTTATATAGTTCTTGATAATTTTTTCTCAATTACATGACCCTCTGTTTCATTCAGTGCACCTAATGACCATAAGGCACTGTTCTACACTGTTCCATATTTATTATCACTTCATAGCTCAAAAGGAAGTCTTACGCTTTATTTACTAACTATTGCTTGAGCCCTGCTCCAGCTACAGTATTATAAATTTCCTTGTGGACTTTTCTATAACACTCATCACTACAATTGTTTCACAGCTGTTAATTCATTTTCACAACACCTCTGTAACATGACAGCAACTTGTTAGCTATGTTTATTAGGACAAATGATAAAAACTGGTTGTAAAAATGCAGAGATTTTTAGACACTATAATTACTGTTACAAACAATATAACATCAGTCAGAAACTAAGGGCAAAGACAAAACAAGATGAAAAAGGATTTAACCATTCATGACACACAAATCTGATTTTTCCTCAGTGCTTATGCTTTTTCTGTAGGGACAGGGTGTCAGAAATGACTATATTACAGTCACTGATGCAAGCTCTCTTGCTGCTGCAGGAAGCTACGTCATGAAGACTGAATGCTGAAGTCCAAAGAATATTTTTTCTGTACTCAGGCTGTAGAAGAGGTTCAGCTCATGTTTGGTCCATCAGGCTATTAAATTCCTCTACACCTTGTTGCTGGCAGTTCCTAAAGAGAGGAAATACTAGTCCTGGCGCTGAAATCATGAGTACATGTGCTATCATGATGAGATGGTGGAAATGAGAAACTGCATGCTCATCTCCAAGACCTGTCATCTCCTTTGTGTCCCCAGTCTCCAAAACTAGTCATCAGTTTGTGCAAATAAACTTAAATCACAAACCCCATTTCTCCCCTCTAGCCTTCTATTTTATAATGACTTTAAGTGTTAGTAGCAAAAACTAGAAGCTTCACAACACTAACCTGAAGAAATGATTAGCACCTGGGAGCATTATTTGTAGTTGATATGCACCAATTAGGAGGGAGTTAAAGTCCAAAGCACAGAAACATAATCAAAACCTTAGAGATACCTGTCAACTGGTGAACATTCCTCTGACTCCAGAACAAATAATCCATGTAATCACCATTAAAAAAAAGTTTCTCAGCAGAAGCAGGAACCCATCTCCAAGTAAATCCAAGCTTTCATCTTTCATAGAGACACACCACAAAATTATGCATCAGGCAGTACAAAATTCTTCGTGGTCCCTTGCAGCATGAACATACTCATTCAGAGCACCCCTGTGGATACCAGTTTGTTCTGTATGACAGGTTGTTTTGTTCCAAACTAACTCCCATATAATGAACATGTAATTACTGACTACTTGCATAAAGTCTGCGTTAAGTGACCTGCTCAGCACCATCAGAAAGTGTTAGCTTATATTCTTGCTGCTGTGTTAAAATCATGGTAGCACTTTCTTTCTTCTGGTACTTCCTTCCTCATTCACCAAATTCACTCCCCCAAAAGATGTATACTTGAATCTCTTACATATTGCATGTTACTTAAAATGGTAGGTCTGAAGTAACCAGTTAATATGAATTTAAACTTTCATTTAGATGCATAAAGACTGCAGTATTTCTTTTGTTGTTAATGCTAAGAAAGAGATGCAAAATATGACAGCATACTTGCATGCGCATCACAAAGCGTAAGTATAGAAAGGAACAGCATACAAAGAAATGTTGTTTTCAGACTGTGGACTAAATTTTGGAACTCATTTCTAGTTGGGATCAGTTTACATCAATAGTAGTACTCCCATGCTCCTAATAAAGTCCATTCAGTTATCATTGTTACCAAGAAAAATACCCTAGACATTTCAAAATCTTACCTATTAAAAAAAAAAAAATCAAAACCACTAAAGCAAAGGTCTTTGTTTGTGACTATCACCTTAGCCAGTCAGATTCTGTGAATTAGTATAATGTGGATTACCAACAAATAAGATTGCCAAAGCAAGCTGATTTTTATTGTTGTTCCACTTTATGTGGAAAACTACAGCCTACAGATGTGCCTTCCTTTTCAGTATTCTTTCCCATCGGATGAATTGAATTACCTGAACAAAGGTTGAACTCCAGCCTGAAATTTGCTACTATGCTATATTAGGCCACAAGAAACCACATTAGATTCAAAGGTGAAAGGCTAAAATACTTGCTGTTAGTGCATGGCATTAAACAGTACACAGAGAAAGCATGAACGCAAGATGTAAGAAACAGCAACGTGGAGGGAGGGGGGGTTGAATCCCACTTGCAAGCATCCTCATTCACTTTATGGACTACACATTCAAGTATCCTTGCTTTGCACTGACGAAACACTGTTTCCTCACGTGTCAGTGGTGTGGAGGGTAGTCTCTGGTAGCAGAGAAAAAATTCCAAAGCAGTGACAAAAGTGCTTCAGACAGTGGGGAAAAAAAATGGTTCCAGCAAATATGTTAGCAGATCAATATATTTCCCAACAATGCCCCGCACAGTCACCCAGCGCTAAAGTTAAAGAATGCCAGTTGAAATGCTGAATAGCCTCTCTGCCTTCAAAAATTCAATGGCTGCTCAAAATCCTGAATGCTTTCTGTAAGAGTTTCATTTAGCCTTTCGGTTACAAAAGAAAAGAAGGAAAACATGGGAAACCATACTGTCTTTTAGAAGAAGGTACAGCAAAGCTATCCAAAGGCCAAAATATTTAAGCTTACAGCAGGCTGATGTTCTGTGAAAACAGAAGATTTATTTCCTAAGATTTATTTGCTTTTTTTTTTCGGGTGACTGTTTATTCTTGTGTTTCTGGACTACTGCAAATACAGTGAAGCTAAGGAGCCACGGCTTCTACAGTGCCCCGGTACTCAGTGAAGTTCCCTGACTCTATGCACAGTAAAGTCTGAAGATACACTCCATTCTTTTCATCGTTCCCTGTTTAAAAGGAGGAAAAAGCACTTCATTTTAAGATTGCTTGGCAAAGTACAAAAATCTGATTTTTAGAGACAAACAGGTGAAAAGATGATTCCCCAACAAAAAGCCATTTTTCTCTGAAGATTATATTTAAATGCCCAGGGGTTAAGAACACACAGTGCTTTTGTAGTCCTTTGCAGGGCACAGCAGACCTGTTTTGCTGACTGACTCCACATTCTGTTTAATGCATCAGTTGCCCATGACTACTTATTCTGAATTCCAAGAACCTTTCCTCCACAGCAGAGGGAATGATTTTATTTATTTTTTCTTTTCTTTTCTAACATTCCTCCTTCTACATTAAACTGTGCCAAAGGATGCAGGCAGTGGAGAGAAAAAAAGAAAAGGTTACCGCAGCTGCTGTGACAGCAAGTACAGGTTTCAGTCAAAGAGGATAAGTGGATTTAATCATTTTGAAAGTGTTTCGTGAGTGCCCTTGTCTCTAGTATATCAGGAAAGTGGACAAATCCCTGAACTCTGCACTCTGTGGTCCCACAATTAGGCACTGAAAACTCAGCTAGCGTTTAAGGCAAGTGGTTATTTGAACACAGCAAGCCTGTGTCTATTGTGTACAGTAATATAAGCAGCTAACAGAAATGAAAAGAGTGGAAAAGATAGTCAGTTGGAAAAAAAAGGTGCATTTTCCCCCTTTTTGGGGAAGGAGAACTCAAGGATCATTGCAATTGAAATGATAACCTATTTTTATGTCTTTAATCTCAATTGTTAACAAGACTTCTTTGCTTGCCAGGTCAGAAATTTTTCTGAATTCTGCAAGCTGCTTAACCCTGTAAATATTGTATCTTTCCACCCTAGATGAGCACAAACTACTTTAACACAGCTTTCTAAGGACTTTGAAAGAACCATTGTTTTCATTTGCCGTTGTTTTGACTGAAAGCTTTGTCCTTCCCCCTGTCTTGGTGGGGAATTTTTTGTGGCACCCATCCCATCTAATAGCTCTTTGGTTAATATGAATCTACTCTGTTTCCTACCTGCTAGTCTGAATTCAAGACCAGATTCCAAGCAAATCTAGTGAACTTCAAAGACACTTTGAAATCAAGACACTACATTATTCCATGGTACACTGAGAACTCTTTTCAAGAGTTAGTCACACCAACATCCCAGTAAGTCCAGGGAGACTTACGAATGCTTCGCACTAGAATCCTTTAAAAGTGTTTCTCACTGGTAACACAGCAACAATTAAAACCATTAGGCTTCATCCAACACAGCTTTACTGGTGACCATCAGCCTCATACTACTGACATTATGACACTAGTGTAATCTGATAATCAATTTGACACAAGATTTTCCTTTCTTTTAAACAGCCCTGGGTAAAGTCCTGTTAATACTGGCACCCAGGAGAACTTGCCCCAGTGAAAGAATCTCATTTTACAAAAGCTTTGATTTCAAATATTAATTACACACATTAAAGTCATGACTTGTGTCAGCAAGTTTGCAGATGACACCAAGCCGAGTGGTGCGGTGGACACGCCTAAGGGACAGGATGCCATCCAGAGGGACCTGGACAAGCTCAAGAAGTGGGCCTGGGTGAACCTCATGAAGTTTAACAAGGACAAATGCAAGGTCCTGCACTTGGGTTGGAGCAACCCCTGGCATCCATACAGGCTGGGGGATGAAGGGATTGAGAGCAGCCCTGCCAAGAAGGACTTAGGGGTACTGGTGGATGAAAAGCTGGACATAAGCCAGCAATGTGCGCTCACAGCCCAGAAAGCCAAGCGTATCCTGGGCTGCATCAAAAGAAGCGTGGCCAGCAGGTCGAGGGAGGTGATTCTGCCCCTCTCCTCCGCTCTGGTGAGACCCCACCTGGAGTACTGCGTCCAGCTCTGGAGCCCTCAGCACAGGAAAGACATGGACCTGCTGGAGCGAGTCCAGAGGAGGGGCACAAAAATGATCAGAAGGCGGGAGCACCTCTCCTATGAAGACAGGCTGAGAGAGTTGGGCTTGTTCAGCCTGGAGAAGAGAAGGCTCCGGGGAGACCTTATTGCAGCCTTCCAGTACTTAATGGGGGCCTATAAGAAAGACGCGTAAAAACTTTTTAGCAGGGTCTGCTGTGATAGGACAAGGTGCAATGGTTTTAAACTAAAAGAGGGGAGATTTAGACTAAACATAAGGAAGAAATTTTTTACAATGAGGGTTGTGAAGCACTGGCACAGGTTGCCCAGAGAGGTGGTAGAAGCCCCATCCCTGGAAACATTCAAGGTCAGGCTGGATGGGGCTCTGGGCAACCTGATCTAGTTGTCGCTGTCCCTGCTCATTGCAGGGGGGTTGGACTAGATAACCTTTAAAGGTCCCTTCCAACCCAAACTATTCTATGATTCTATATTTTTCCTTATAGATAGGCTTTTATTAGCGACAGCCTAAGCAGTTTTCAAACAGGTAAGTATGGGTGCAATGCCTAAGGAAAACCAAAAATCTTGACAGATTCCCTTTACAAACTGTCACTTCTGTTGAGACATCAGAAAATACAGGTAGAGAATCTGCAAGGAGAGTTGATACACTTTGCCAGGGAATTTAAAGAGGTACCTTGTGGATTCAGATCCTTAAATCTCATTGGGTAGCCAGCATCCAAGGCGCCCCTGCAAAGCTTGAGCTTTGCTTTCAGCTCAGTTATCTGCTTAGGTGACAAAACAACAAACCTTTAATAAAGCCCATGGCCTTCAGATAATGCCCTGTATCTGACGTACAGCGTGGAAAGAATAACTTTGGAAATGTGGAAAGTGACATGCAGAAACAAAACCTTTACATTGTGCAAACAGGTGGCATTTCAGTACTTGCACAAATATTCAAGAGTGTGATTTTGCATATATTTGCAATCTCTCTCATTTGTGTGCCCATGACTAAACATATAACTCTTTTTTTTAAAAAATAATCTACGGAGTCTCAGAACTCAGGATGTATTTTATCCACGTTTTAGGGATGATTTTTTTGCTAATATCTTCATGCAGGCTTTTCAGAGAATAAACCATTTGTCTCAAAGAAAATTGTATTCTGTCCTGATACAGATAAAAGATGACATGACAAGTACTGTACAGTGCTATCTCTGCAATGTGGTTAGCCAGTAATCCAAATTATTCTAGGATATCTCTTTCTGGAAAGGAAATTATAGAATCATACAATCATTTAAGTTGGAAAAGACCTTTAAGATCACCAAGTCCAACTGTTAACCTATCACTGCCAAGTCCTCCACTAAACCATGTCCCTAAGTGCCACATCTACACGTCTTTTAAATACCTCCAGGGATGGTGATTCCATCACGTCTCCCTGGGCAGCCTGTTCCAATGCTTGACAACCTTTTCAGTGAAGAAATTTTTCCTAATATTCAATCTAAACCTCCCCTGGAACAACTTGAGGCTGTTTCCTCTTGTCCTATCGCTTGTTACTTGGGAGAAGAGACCAACACCCACCTTGCTACAACCTCCTTTCAGGTAGTTGTAGAGAGCAATAAGAATCATAGAATCATAGAATTGTTCTGGTTGGTCAGCCTCCTTTTCTCCAGGCTAAACAACCCCAGGTCCCTCAGACGCTCCTCATAGGACTTGTGCTCTAGACCCTTCCCCAGCTTCGTTGCCCGTCTCTGGACACGCTCCAGCACCTCAATGTCTTTCTTACAGTGAGGGGCCCAAAACTGAACACAGTACTCAAGGTGCAGCCTCACCAGTGCCAAGTAATTATAATTACTGTATAAAGCCATGATGGATTCAGTGAGTGATTTAAGATGCTGCTCTAGAGCACCTGTTGTGTTAGCTAGTGGCCACTCAAGTGATGAAAGTATTGCACAAAAATTCCCATATGTAGCTGTAAAATACAGTCCAATAAAGGCAAAATATTTTTTTCTAATTGTCAAGGAGAAGCATAACAAAGTTACAGGGGAAGATGTACTTGATTATATTAACAATTACCTTATAGAGAAATCAGATAAATGTCAAATATCAAATCAAGTTTAGATATTTTCATTGTTCCATTTACAGTATTCTTAAACACAGCTAAAGCAAAATCTTTATTTCCAGTTCAGCCAAAATATTTTCAAAACATTTATTAAATTATAGGAGCAAATTTTGACTCTAACCTCTTTGGAAAGGAAAGAGATGCTGGGGTTTTCATCAGTTAAGGGATGATATTCTCGAAATATGGACATCAGAATTTGAATCTAGTTTTGCTGAAAAAGTTAAGAAATGGACTCATGGGATAAACTCCACCTGTAAAATTGGTGGAGTCCCTCTTAAGGACCTATCTTGTGGATCTTAAAGCACCCAATCTCCTGCTTGCCACCTCTAGGAGGAGAGGTATTACCTTAAGCAGTCTCTGCCCTCAAGACAGGGGACAATTATTCATCTGGAAACAACCAGTAATACAAGACTATATTTTCCTTCCTCCCTTTCACAAAATGGAGGAGAGACTAGGGAGAAGCTAAATTAAAAAAATTTGTTGGTCTCTTTAGTTTCACAAAAAATATCCACACCACCCTATCCCCCCCCCCCCCCCCCAAATGACTGAGTTTGTATCCCCTGTGCTTCTTGCAGAAGAAAGACACTGCTTGGGAAGTACATAACCTCTTTTTGTCTCCTCCTTTTCCACTTTCCACTGCCTGTCACTAATGACTTCAGAAAACAAGCCTGTTAAAGAATTTAATTTTCTTTTTCTGACTTCCTCCCCCAAGTTGTCTTCTTTTCTTTTTTTTTGCTACCCTTTAACTTTGCAAATGAGAGCATGTGGTCCCAGACCATCGCTGGAAGACAGAGGCACAGTGTTTACAGATACAGTGATGTACTACCTTAATTCTACCCATCAGTGTAAACTGATGCTAAAACAAATGGATACTAAAAAAACCCAGCCAAAACTAAATAATGAACATTCCTGTAAGTAGCGTGAGAACCAACATAAATCCATGTTTTCTGTCTAAAATAATCCATCTCTATTGATCCTTTAACCTAATTTTCTCTGACTAAGATTCAATTTCCAAACCCAGCAAAGCACAACTTTCTTTGATGTTATTAGATCTTGTTCAGTCCTTCACAGACTCAAGGTATTTAATTTACTCCCAATATATATATGCTTTAACTTTCTAGACTTTTCAACACTGGCTTCAATCTAGACAGTAGACAAATTGAGTGAGATCTGTTTTGCTGTGTATTGTGTATAGATCAGACTTGGAGATGGTAGGGAAAATTAAGCACAAGTCATCCCCATAATATAAAATCCAAAAGCTTGGAGTTCAGCTGCTGTATCTATGAGTTTATTCCAGAGCTGGATAGCTGCTTACAAGTACAAGCTTTTAAGCAGAATTTGCTCTCACTTATTACTTACTGCTGTAACTCACTCACTTATTTATACCAGTAAAGGTCTTTTGTGAAGAAGGTCAGAGTTGAACTGACGCTGGAAGTAGGTTGGAATAGTATCACCGGTGATATCGCTCTGAAACTGACTTTCAGACCACTTTATTTGTTGCTTTCATAAATGAGGTTGGCACAGAAAAATTGTTGTTGACACACTGCTAAGAGGTGATGTCAGAACTCAGTAGATTCAGAATAACAGGCAGGAAGAGCAAGATAACAGTGAGGACTAGAATGATAGGAAGTGGCGTAGTTAAATGGGAAGTCTATTAGTTGAAAATGATGGTGAAAGAAAAGGATCTGCAAGTTATTTTTCAGAAGTCCACAAGCCACCGATGACACAGTGATGAAAAAAAGACAAGAGGAAATCCAGATATTTTGCATAGAATACTGTGCAAAATTCTGGTTAAGTGTGCTTGAAAAGATATCTTTCAGCTGCAACTGGGTGCAATAGAAGAGTAAGTTGAGTGAGATAAAAGGAACCATAGTAAGGAGCTTGCAAGACTAGCTCATCTTGGTTAGCTCAGAAAAGCACAAACTGACAGGATAAGATTATTCACCTTAAAAGCATTAAAAGGTAAATACCCAAGAAAAGAACTTCTGCTAAATAGCAACATTCACAAGAACAAGCTGGCTATAGATATATTTAAGTAGACTCACATAAAAAGATTTCTAATCATCGGATGAATGAGGCCCTAAGGCCACGCTTCCAGTAGCATAGGAGAGGTGGGAAATTCCTACATGACTTGATAAACTTTTGAAGGTTGCATTTGACAATACATTATTGGATTCAGTGACCATGGAGATAGTTTCCAGACCTGTGTCATGACAGTAAATTCTGTAGGGTCATTTTAAAAGTCCCAGAATTTCAGATCTATTTTACCTGTAAAAACAGAGTTTCTACAGAATCATCTTTCTGGAGGAAGTTTGAAGATAAGAATGATTTCTTTTTAAAGTTTTCTTTTTGGTACAAAATATAAATTATAACATAAAATATTTTTCTACCAACTTGTAAATTTTAAAAATCTGAATAATTGTGCTCCAATCCAAAAAAAGAAAAATGGAAACAAAAATTCAAACTGAGTGACCTAAATGTGAGAGGACCAAGGGCCTTTTCCCTTGAAATCAATATCTGTTTTATTCAGATGAGAGAAAGTACAAATTATCACCAGTTTACAAGTATTTAGCCATGTGAAGTGTACCAACAAGCACTGAGGATGATACATTGCTAATTATTCTCTTGGTTAACAAATTTGAAAGAGAACACAAAGATTGAACAAAGAGAAAAAGCAAGAAACATCCATCTGTAAATGCGTATTTTCTGGGGAAAAAAAAAAATCTGTAAGTGGTGTTGACAGGGTCTTGGGAAGAAGAACATCTATCCTATTTGCTTTGCAAATAAAGCAGAAAATCTGTATTCCAGGCTGCTCAGACCAGCACTTTCATAAGCTTTCAGTTCAGGAGAGCAATATATTAAAAATAACTGGGGGGGGGGGGGGGGGGGGGGGGAATATTTTTGAAACTTTGTTAGTTAAAGGAAGGATCTTGTCTAAAATCAGAGTAAACAACCTCAGACTTGGCATAATTTCAATTAATATAAGAAACATTAAACCTCTTTAGAAGCCTGAGACCACTGATTAGTTGTTAACACAGTTATGTTTTTTTTCCCCTCTGCAAACATTTAAATACATCTATAACATGCCTCAGGTGAGCGATATAATTAAACCTAAATTGAGTTTTGTGCACAGAGCCAGAAAAAGGCATTTGAATCATATCAGTTAGCCTTAAATCGGAGTGCCTGCCATGAAAAGTGAGTGAATGCAACAGTTTATAACTACAATGAGCTTTAGACAGAATATTTGATATCCAAAGTCCTTGGTTTTATTTATCTTCTGAAATTTCACTGAACTCTGATGATGTCATATCATGTATGCAGTGATTAACATCTGGAGAAGTCTTTCCAATGTAATTTTTTTTCAGTTTTCTGAATTTCCATGATCCAAACTCTCACAAAAAAAAATCTAAACGTATTTTTAATGCCAGCTACAGACAACTATAAACCAAATGATTGAAGGATTATTTTAAAGTCCCAGAAGTCAGTGAGAGTGTTCGTACTGAACAGAGCAAATATCAAAACAGGTGTTAAGTGTTGCAGGTTAGTGATGGCCAGCGTCCTAGCTGGCTAGGCTATTAATCTTATTTCAGTGTTAATGATGGAGCTTTACATGCTGAAGTACTTTCCTTATCACATAAAAGGCCTGCCTCACCACAGCAATGATTATGCTATACCCCTTGGGTATTTCTATATTCCCCTTAGAAAGAAGAAGTGCTTGGAAGTGGTCCTTAGGTCCAATTAATTGCTCTGCCAGCTCTGCCCATACTCTCTGTAAGGTAGGGAGTAACTTGAAAAACATTTATTAGCTCAGCTGTTTGCATGTTTAGATCTAGAGTTTTAATTATTTTCCTAGACCTATTTAAAATCACATTTGCCATTTAAATCCTCCTTTAGAGAGCAAATCTTGACAGCACAAATATCCTATGACACAGCATATGAAAGTCATCATTATTTCAGTAAAACGATCTAATAGAACAGTAATTGACTAAATCAAGTGTCATGATAGAAAACAGAACAGAATATTATCCAGTTAGGTCTCACCATAACCTCCTTATTTTAAAATCCTCTTAATTTCACCAGCGAATTTTCAGCTGAGTGGGCCTTCACCTCTTGTACCCGACAGGCACACAGTGAATTTTCCTACTTGGATCCTGCAGCCTGCCTTCTCCTAGGAAACATCCATGCATCCGCTCTGCCAAATGGCAGAACCTGAGTAGGCAAGAAAGGGCATCCCACTGCCTATCCTGCTGTCGGCTCCTCTCCCCAACGCTGGGAGCCTTGCTGGCTCTCAGGCCCTGACATCCCACAGATCTTCAGAGAAAGGACCGAGTGTCTGTCCAAGCCTAAGCTACAAGGGCAGTTAGCACTGCTGTGGTAGACGTGACCTTTGAGTGGGAACTCGATGTGTTGGGGAGGCTGTGAGAAGGGAACAAGGCAACTTTTACTAAAGATGAGTTGCCCTGAAGCCCGGGGAAAACATGTTTTAATTAAAGTAGAGAATATGTGAAATCTTTGGTTGCCCAAACCGCACAGACCTGAAGAGCAGTTAAATAAGACCATCGTAAGTCTGAGGGATGATAATTGCAAAAATAGTCTATTAAAAACAACTGCTGGCAAAACCAATTTGAATGATGGTAAAAACTTGGCTAGCTACAAACTTATTTTAGCAAGTGTAAAAACACAGATATGCCTTCTTTCAAAATCATCTCTCTTGAAAAATTCAGCTTTGAAAAGCCTGCAAAACACCTTTTGTATTGAAAAATACTGTCAGCAAAACATGTCTGGAATAAAAATATTCCAGTGAATTTCAAAACATTAAAAAAAACCTAACTGTATTTTAATTTTTGTACAACATATTAAGGATAAATTTTGCAATGTCATCCTGGTGATGAGATTAGTTCATTAGATCTTCGTGTAATAATACATTCAATGTACCGCTTTGAAATATAAATCAATTATTTTCAGCCTAATACTAGCCAGAAGCTGTACTTCTAAGTAACAAATGAACTAGAGGATCCCTCTGTTACTGCTTATTAAAAAGTTCATTGCAAATGTTAAAAACTGAGAGAAGCCATGACTACAGCATTGCTACAAGAAAAAGGCAGCAGATTTCCATATGGCCATGATTATTCAAACTTTCATCTGTTGGAGATTTTTACTGGCTCCAGCCCTCCTTCTTGTCTTGTAGAAGCCTATTAATATTTCAGTAGACTGATATAATGTTGCAGCCGTAATAGCATCACGGGCTAATTCATTAATCCTGTTCTCACAAATATTTTCTGTAACAGTATAAACAATTAGTGGAATTGGTACAATGGTGGACAGAATTTTAGTCAACCAGTTACAGAAGGCAAGGTAAACAAGATAAATCAATGAAACTAATTTAATTGTGACGGTGGAGAATACATCACGAATAGAAAAGAAAGAAGTTGTGTCAAGTGGGAATGATGATAATTTGTTTTTCCCTTACTGAAAACACCGCATAAAATAAGACCTCCTTTTTTTTTGTCATAAAGAGACCAAAAAGCTGAAAGAATAGAAAGAAATGGAAATGGAAAATACTCAGCTACTCCAAAAGTTTCACAGGAGGCACAGCCAATGGAGCAACAGAGAGATTTAGTGGAAGAAACATAGAGGGGGCAAACTTTGTGTCCTTATAGGCAACACACCAAAAACTATAACAAAGGCCTAACAAAAAGTACTAGTCAGAACCTCAGTATGTGTTATCTGATTTTCATGAAATTAAGATGTGGGCCACTAAATAAGGGAAGCAAGTTATGCAATGCCACTGAAAGATTTCTCTTAAAACAAAAGTCTGTGTTGACAGTGCAAAACAGTATATTACTCAACAAAGGACTAAATTAGATGAAAAAGAATGTACATATACTTGCAAGAATATAAGCATGCTTCCTAGTTTCAAACTTTCTCTTCCTCCAAAGACGGCTTCAAGTAGAGCTGTAGTGAAATGGGAGGTGGGTTAAGAACACGCCCCAGGGGCAGGGGATGCATAGAAGAAGGGAAAAAGCGGCACGCAAGATAAACAGCCAGCCTCTGACAGCTACATAGCTGATTAATGCCAGCTTTGCTACACTGATTTTTCATGATATTTCAGAATCCAGGTCAAAAGCAGACTCCTTTCACTTCCTCAAATCTCTCAGTACTCTTTCTGCCCCACATGATTCCACACAACCAATGTAATATTTTATATCCTCAGAATCAATGAGCTCTGCCTAAAAGCTGCAGATAACACGATAGTGTCATTTTTTCCTATATCTTGATGATTTGTGCCATTGTATTTGTGTTTGTTGAAATATGAATACAATAAAGCTGGTAATCAAACCATCACAGCAGTGAAGAGACCTCTTCAGTATACACAACCATATTAAATAATAGTGTCTGTTATTTTACAGGATATATCTCCTATCACCACTCTGTAGTCTGGAAGCATTATGCTCATTACAAGAATTACGCTAGTTGACTTTCTAACACAACAGCTGCATACAATTTGAAATGCCATTGGTCATATGAAAGAAATCATAAAAAGAAATTGGTAGCGCACATTCAATGAAATACAGATTGATACTCACTTTTCAGCCCAGAAACTTTGACAAATACAAATAAAGCCGACTTACTCCCATTTGAATAAATCATAATTCCTTGAACTCTTTTGTATTAATCAGTGCACTGTAATTACTCTATGTTGATTTCTCCTAGTTTAAATTATAAGTATATGCCACAAAACAATATATTCAATGACCTTACAACCAAAAAGACCCAAGATCATTCTATCTTGTTCCCAAGTGATCATTATATGTATTTTTTTATTGCAATAATGCCAGTACTTACATGAATTTCTACTTATTCTATAACTGCAATGCATTAGCAAGTTGTAAATAAGTTTCAACTAGGCATGAAAAAATATCACATATAGGAAATCTGGAGCTTGTATCCTCAGTGTGGACACAAGTGTGACTGCCTGCTCCCTCCTCTGTGTCCTTGAACCAATTTTTCCTTTGCTTTCTCAGAAGGCACCTTCTGCTTTCTTCACTTCATCAGTGGGAAGCACCCTGATGGTACTTCTTTTCCTTTCTCTAGACTGGGGTGCCTGACAAAGGGTAACTTGAGGGATGGGAAGCTTAATGTTAGCGTAAGTCCTGTACTCCTCTGAAATGGAAATAGTTTAGTTAATAAGGAAGCTCACCTGCTTAACGTTGACCAGCTTTACTGAGAATGCCCAAGCTAAATATTTGAAAGGCTTGGAAAACCCAGTTATTGTCAATGAAATGCCCCTTCCAAATGTTAAGTTCCTGAACCGACAAATACATGTACTGAAAGTCCCCAAATAAAAATGGCTAAAAAATTTGGGAAAACACTGTATTTTTCCATAAAACTTTAATGAAAAATTCTGAGATTTGGATAGAAAATACAAAACTGTGTTAATAATGAAGGTAAATGTGATTATAGCTTTAGCTGCCACCTCAGCTTATTATAGAACGCATAGATTTACATTGCAGGGGGGAAGGAAAAAAAAAAAAAGACTATTTACTTCAGTAAGCACATTTACTCTTAACATATACATTTAAAATTCAAAAAAGTTTTAAAATTATGGTTTGTACAAGTTTCACAAGTTTCCACATGGTTGTCTTGGGCTAACCTGCTCTGCTTAGCATCCATTCACTCCCCGTTGACTCAGACATCAGGTCCAGGCTCTTTCTTGTTACGGGTTTGTCTGTGGTTTCCTGACTTACAAAAACATCAATTCCGATCCAAACCTCAAACAATTTAGCTTGAATCCCACTGTCGTGGTTTAACCCTAGCCAGCAACTAAGCACCACACAGCCGCTCCTTTGCTCCCCCCCACCCCGGTGGGATGGGGGAGAGAATTGGAAGAGTAAAAGTGAGAAAACTCGTGGGTTGAGATAAAGACAGTTTAATAGGTAAAGCAAAAGCTGCATGCACAAGCAAAGAAAACCAAGGAATTCATTCACTACTTCCCATGGGCAGGCAGGTGTTCAGCCATCTCCAGGAAAGCAGGGCTCCATCACGTGTAACGGTTACTTGGGAAGACAAATGCCATCAGCTTTATATGCCGAGCATGACGTCATATGGCGTGGAATATCCCTTTGGTGAGTTGGGGTCAGCTGTCCCAGCTGTGTCCCCTCCCAGCTTCTTGTGCACCCCCAGCCCACTTGCCGGTGTAGGGGTGTGAGAAGCAGAAAAGGCCTTGACTCTGTGTAAGCACTGCTCAGCAATAACAAAAACATCCCTGTATTATCAACACTGTTTTCAGCACAAATCCAAAACACAGCCCCGTACTAGCTACTGTGAAGAAAATTAACTCTCTCCCAGCCAAAATCAGAACACCCACTTAGCTCTACTTTAACTCCCATCCCTATTTGCAATTCCATGCATTGGCTCAAGGAGAAAAACCTGGGATTCTTTTTTCTTCATCCTCAAACCCTTCATTGCATCACCTCGGAGCCAGGTCTTTTTGTACCACCACCACAATGCAGGTACAGCCAGGGCTCAATTATTGTGAGCTGGGATAGCTCTGTAACTTAAAAAGCTGGATGAGACAGGTACTTGGGGATCACAGTGCAACCATCCCCAAATGGCTCTACAGAGCCTCAGGCTGGCATTGGCCTAGGCTGGTAAACCCAGCCAAAAGCAAGCAGGAACTTGCTCAGGCATTTGCATGTCTCTTCTATGTTCTAGCTTCCATGGTTTTTGCTTAGATGTAGGGCAATACCTCAGCTTGTTTTGTGTATTCATGCCAATCCATGAACAGCTGGAATTGCCTAAGAATTAAAACATACTGCACTGAAATTTAGTGATGTTACTAAAAATCCTTCTCTTCATTCCTGGCACCTGTTCAAATTTTTGCATTTTAATTTTTCTCTTGGAATAATTCCCACTAGATTTCCACTAATAGTAATTTTGGATCTAAGAGACCATTCTTGGAGAAAAGTTTAGACCTATTAATAATAGTACGTATAGATAATATATACTATGTGTATCTGAATTTGGGTTTATGAAAGGCAGGTCCTGCTTGACTAACCTGATCTCCTTCTATGACAAGGTAACCCACTTAGTGGATGAGGAAAAGGCTGTGGATGTTGTCTACCTGGATTTTAGTAAAGCCTTTGACACTGTTTCCCACAGCATCTTCCTGGAGAAACTGGCTGCTCATGGCTTGGACGGGCATACTCTTCGCTGGGTAGGAAACTGGCTGGATGGCCGGGCCCAAAGAGTTGTGGTAAATGGAGTTAAATCCAGTTGGCGGCCGGTCACAAGTGGTGTTCCCCAGGGCTCAGTACTGGGGCCAGTCCTGTTCAATATCTTTATCAATGATCTGGACGAGGGGATCGAGAGCACCCTCAGTAAGTTTGCAGACAACACCAAATTGGGAGGGAGTGTTGATCTGCTGGAGGGCAGGCAGGCGCTACAGAGGGATCTGGACAGGCTGGATCGATGGGCCGAGGCCAACGGTATGAGGTTCAACAAGGCCAAGTGCCGGGTCCTGCACTCGGGTCACAACAACCCCAGGCAACGCTACAGGCTTGGGGGGGAGTGGCTGGAAAGCTGCCCGGCGGAAAAGGACCTGGGGGTGCTGGTCGACAGCCGGCTGAATATGAGCCAGCAGTGTGCCCAGGTGGCCAAGAAGGCCAACGGCATCCTGGCCTGTATCAGAAATAGTGTGGCCAGCAGGAGCAGGGAAGTGACTCAGAGATTCATTAAACTTAAAAATACAATATCAGGGTTGAAAACAAGTTTAAGAAGTCTTATGAGAAATTATAAACATGTAAAGTCATGTAATGAGAATAAAAAGTATCTTTCCAAGACTGATTCTAGCACCGACAACATAAAATGTACTATATTTGAAGTCTGACAGTAGCATCACATATTAAAGATAACCCTGCCCTTTATGATCATACTTCATGAACAGGAGAACTGTGAATGAGCTATCTTTTTCTCACTTCTTAAGTGAAGCAAAAACATTATGACAGCTAAATAATGATATTTAATACATGATGGCCAAGCTGCTAGAATAGGGAAGCTTGTGAAAATATAATGTACAGCTTTCTACAATAAACTATAAATAAGATTATTCCAAAGCATATTTAAACACATTAATGACTGTATAAAATTCCAGTCACTGCTTGTAACATCTTTTAAACAAATATTATTGCATTTTTAAGCCCAATGGTCAATAGGTATCTGATAATATGGCAGCAACATTATAGGCTTTGGGAGTCAAGAAATTAGCAGGCTTCAGGCTGTCAAGAAAGGGAAATAAAGATGCAGGATTACTTTAGTCAATAAGTTGATCTGCTTCTAGTTTCTGTATTAGACAGCAGGGTAAATTTCAAATTCCTGTTTCTTGCTTGTTCTAAAAATAGAATTATTTCCCTCTCATTTCCAGCTGCTATGAGAAAAATGAAGTTTCTTCTCTTATGCTTGCGAAGGCAGAATATCCACATGTTCTACTTTTAGATAAGACTACATTTTCCCCAGTGTATAATCAGGGCAAGCAATTTCAGACTGAGCATTTCGCTACTTCTTCACTAAGAATCTAGGGTCACCTCCTTTTTGAACGGGTGCAAAATGGACAAAAGCACAGCTGCCTGCCCTGCAAACTGGTTAAACGTTATGGTTTGGGAAACCATGTAGCTGAGGAAACATAAGGTTTTTTCAAGCTAATGTGTCCTGCCTCTCAATACCGCTCATATTAGTTCAGGTATAGCAGCCTCCCAACCAAGATGTATGGTGAGAAGACAGGTGGGAATCTCAGGGCTGCATGCATCCAGCTGTGAATAATTACGTTGGCTGGCAGTCTTGTTACATTTAATCTCTAACACTACTTGTTGCCATTGGTCCCTGTCCCTGAAGTCACTGTTCAGCCAGGCAGAGAGAGGACAGGGAATCCCCTGTACCATGCGTCCTGGCTGCCTGTCGGGCCTGTCCCAGGGAAGGCAGGGTGCGATTCCAGTAATATCTCTCTCCCTCTCTCGCAATCCCTGGTACTCCTCAACCTACTCGCCTCCTCCCGGACCTCTGTCACTAAGCGGAGGAGTTCCCCCACCTGGGCACACCTCCCACAGGCAGCTCGCGGCTGCTGCCGCCCGGTACTGCCAAAGAGCGGGGCTCACCCTGCAGCCTGGCACCGGGGCGGCAGCGTGTTCCCACTGCAGCTCCGTCTGGGAAGCTGCGTCAGTCCTGGTGGGTGCAGAGCTTAGAGCGGCCATGGCTTTCTGCCGGGGGGATACCATTGCTCCCTGGTCCAGCTGGCAGGGCTTCAGCGCCCTTCCTGCACGCCTTTCCACACAAACTGCCACTCAAATGTCCGTGCCATGCTTGTGCTGACACGCCAGGCCCTGTTTGCCCACCCTGCTGGCGGCGCTCCTGGTCGCTGGCGCTCCCCAGGGGCTCTTTTATAGGTGGGGGGGGCCTTGGCTGCCGTTGCTCCCGGTCCGGCCCAGGGCTCGTCAGCTGCTGCCGCATGAGGTGCCAGCTCTTGGGGGGTCTCTCGTCTCCCCCTCAGGTTCCCCTGGTTCGGGAAATCTCCCTGTGCACCGTGCTGGAGCGCTCTGCTGCGGATCCTGCCAGCACAGTGCCCAAAGGAAGAAGAGATACTCGCAGTCAATGTCAATAATTCTTACCAGGCAGCTCGTATCACTAGCTTGTTCTTGGCTAGTGAGCCTAAAGTACAGTCTACATCATATTTGCTTTAATGGCAAAACATTTAAATAGTCCTATGACAGAGAGCTAGATCATGGCTCTGTTACGGTTACTCCCTAGAGTGCTAAGCATCCCTTTAAATATCCTTTAAAATATCTATAAAGTAACACGCTGGACATCGGTAGGTGGAAGAACAGGTAACATCTCTATGTGTCCAGAAGGAGTGGATATTTAACACCTTATTATTTCTGCAGTAGCCACTTGGGGAGACAAGACTTGTGTAGTACCTCACTCTTGCCAGGTACAGTGAGATGACACCTTGCAGAGCTGTGCGGCCAAGGAGGGAAGATAATTAACATTTCTACAGGACCTTCTACTTTTTAAGGCTGCTTGTGAAACAGTTCATTTTGACTGTCTGATAAAGACATCTTGTTCTGAGACATTAGAAAACATCTTGCAATAAACATATGATTCATGATAATGTTGGAATAAATGCTTTTATTGGTTCAATCAACTGTGGTTTTGTTTCAGAAAATGAAAAAGAGTCACCCTAGAACATAAACTATTTGGACATGATACAGTGAGAAATGTTATAAGAAATTATCCTGTGAGACTTTGCAAGTGTCAGTAATGAAGTTTAGGCAACCTAAAAAATTTGCATTACTTTCTGCCAAAGCCTTTTGAGGCCACAAATTTATTATCATCATTTATTGAGACTCAACCTAGAAATCTTTTACAGGAATAATATATTCATTCTTTTCCCACATACCCACCAAATTTCACTGTCATTTATATCAGATCTTACTCTGATACACTTGCAGGGCTAAATCAGGCCTTTGATTTTAGTCAGTTTGGCCATAAAAGCAAGACCATTATCTCAGCTTAAAATAGGGTTCAGGTAAGCTTATGTATAGAAAATCATTGTCTTCAACAGCTTTCCTTGTGTTAATTATATCAAAATGGTATACCCAGCATGTCACATAAATGCTGTTAACCCAGGATAATTTTAATGATGTTATGCGTTACATTTAGTCTTCTTCGGTTCTTTCAGGGAAATCTAGAGTGATTATGAATTTTCAGATATTTATACAATCCAGACTATATTTCTAATCATAACTAGCACCCAGGAACTCCCATATTATTCTGATGAAACACAATTTAAATCAAGAGAATTAGAACAGTGTAAACCTGGATGAGGTGATTCAGGTCCTTCTTCTATATATTCTATTGAAATTGGCTCTCAAAAGGGCATTAGATTAAAGTCTTCAAGTCTTTGTCCACTGAGGAAAAGAAATCTTTGTGTTATCCTTAGAAAACTAGAGATAAAATGCCACTTAGGTATCGTGCAAAACAGGACACCTTCAAAGCCTCATGTGAACATTATCATGCTGAATGTTTAGGATTTCACTGGAATGTGTCAGACACAATCTCAATAAGCTCCTAAACTACAAAATGCTTGAACCACTGGTTATAAAACAAACAGAGATGTAGCAAAAGCAATCACTAGAGAAAACACTGACTAGAAAGTAAAAATAATTTTGCAAACGTGACAAGAAATCTATCAAAGAGAATAAATTAACCTATTCCTTCACAATAGTGTTTTGAAAGTACAGAACCATCACACGGTAGCTATTTCATGCTCTAGTCTTCAATCTGACAAAGAACCTAGCCCAGACCTTACATCACTATACTTTTCAGAGACCTCAATACAAGAGATACTGTCCTACAGAAAACAACTCTTAACTTTCTTCTGTTGAACCTCTGTCAAAAAACCCCAAACAACTCACTTCTCTGTCTTTTTAAAAAATTATTTAAATTATAGCAATGTTCTGATTAGAAGTTGAAGATCACGTGGTTTTGATGGCAATTCAGAGTTCTGGAAGACATATATATTTAGCAGAATATTCAAGCAATTCTTCAGATGAATTTCAGTCTTCAACTACAAAAAAAAAGGACACTTATACAGACCAGGGGCAAAGGCATTTACACAGTGGTTTCAATTTTACTTTGCTAGATAATGGTATAACACTCAAGATATCACAGACGATAACGAGTTTCTAGCTTTCACCAAAACCTCATGAGCTTAAATTAGGCTTTTGCTTCTCTACCTAAGATCTGAACCTTCTACTACGAACAAAGAAAATTGCTTGAAGACAAAGACAGATAGGCAATAAGAATTAAGAAATGTTTACAACACAAACATATCACACAGGCTTGAAAAGACTCTAAGAATACTTATCCTTGGCCATGGTAAGTGGTTATCAGAGAGGAAAAACAAGTTTGCTTTCTTCAGAACTAATGAACTTTATGTGGGAAAACATCATTATTAATATATTAAAGTGTGTATTTACTAAGTTCCTTACAGTTAGTACAAACAAAATGGTGTGAAATGACTTACATGAAAACACAGCCCAGTTTTCCTTTTCCTTCAAAACCTGAAAATATACCTTCTGCTCCTTCAGTTTTGCTGAAGGCTTTTGCCTGTTCTTAGGTTCCTGTTATTTGTAAGGAGCCTAAGAATTGTGTTTTAATCCATACGGACAGTTACTGTACCTGTGTAAAGAACAGCCAAAATCAATGAGGAGAGTATGGGGAAATGTCTACATAGTTGTGGAGATCTTTTCTTTGAGCTTTGATAGGAAAGAGATCAAAGCACATTCAGATGTCTTCATCTTCTCACAAACAAAATAGTACAAATTATTATTCTATGTATTACTTTTCCAACTAATGTCTTCACTCCTCTGTAAAGGAGGCTGGTTATAAATATTTAAAGGTACAGTAATTCAGTACAGAGGTTCAGTTCCTTTCCTTACCACAAAATTTGTGAGCTTGAATAAGCTACCGACAGTCAAGTTTTCAGAAGCATCCCATCAGAATAGGTAAGACCCAGATGCAATAGTGCTTAGAATTTAACTTTCATAGAATCATAGAATCATAGAATTGTTCTGGTTGAAAGAGACCTCCAAGATCATCGGGTCCAACCATTAACCTAGCGTTACCAAGTTCCCCACTAAATCATATCCCTTAGGGCCTCATCCAAACGTCTTTTGAATACCTCCAGGGATGGGGACTCCACCACCTCCCTGGGCAGCCTGTTCCAATGCCCGACAACCCTTTCGGTGAAGAAATTTTTTACGAATATCCAATCTAAACCTCCCCTGGCGCAACCTGAGGCCATTTCCTCTTGTTCTGTTGTCTGTTACTAGGGAGAAGAGACCGACCCCCACCTCGCTACAACCTCCTTTCAGGTAGTTGTAGAGAGCGATAAGGTCTCCCCTCAGCCTCCTTTTCTCCATTTCCTTGTAATGCCCAGGCTACTTTGGAGCCTAGCTGCTCATAGACGGCCTTTGGCTAATCTAGCGCAGGAATTCCCCACATGACCACCTAGTCCTATGCAAGTTATCACTCTGTCAAAGTGACAAAAGCAAATGAGCTCCTGCAGATGCATAGTCCAGCATCTTTATTTCAATCACAGATGAAGGTTGACTTGAGCCAGTAAGTCCGCTGTGGTTCAGCAACTGCATTTCACAGCTCTTGTTCAACTTCTGCCATGTCTGCTACAGCAGCAACAGGGAACACTGGAGAATTGGAGTGGCACTAATATCGAGTGAAAATGTCTGGCTGTTTCAGAGCATAGACATCTTATGGGCTGGCTGACTAAAAAATTTTGTCTGAGCATAAGATCAAGCCTCTGTGTTGACAAAAGGAATGAAGAAAGCATGCAAAAGGAGTCTTAAAGAATGGATGCCTACAGAATATCACCACAGCTGTCAACTTTATCCTATTGGTGTTTGACGTGTCAGATATACAGAAAATGGAACAGCTGATGAATTCATGTCACTTTAATAGAGAATTGAAAGTAGAAAGAATACTAAACATAAGGCAGGAAAAAAGTATATCCCAGATCATTAGGAGAAACAATTACAATCATTTACAGGTGTATTATCCTTTTTAACAGAAACATGCCATTGGATTATCTACAGTCACTTATGCCAAGTTTGAGTATGTGTTAGATCATCCTCATTGTGGTTTGAGACACTTTCAGACTCCAAATTCATACTAAAGGACAGAAACATTTCTAGAGTATTTTAGTTGTACACAGAAGTACATCATACATATATATTAGTACAATATACTGTACTTTGCATAAAACCAAGTGATCTTATACTACTCATCTGAGATCTGCTCAGTGGAACGGATGCTACCATAAACTGTTTTACACCTGCAGTTTGGCTCTGGTTTTACTCCTTCTATTTAATCTACTCATGCTAGTAGTAGCTAAAATTTATGGTCATAAAATATTAGAAAAAAGAATCCAGAACAACACAGAGCACTAAGTCCATGCTATTAACAGCTGGGTGCACCGTACCACTGGTTTAGATGTATCATTAAAAAAAGTCAAGACAGTTGTCATCAGGTAAGTTCAGCTGTTGAAAAACAGGGAAACATCAGGACAGATTTTTAAATCCATTGGAGCAGCAGGCACAAATCAGAGACCCACAGCCTGAGGAAGACATAGCTTGCAAATCCACAGGCTTCTAAAATCTAAGTGTAAAACATATTTAACAAATGTTAACTTCAGAAAAAACTCATTTAGTCTTCAAGACAAGCTCAAATTCAATGCAACATTAACACTAGATAGAAGAACTGAGAGGAGTTGCTGGTCACTGCAAATGTTTTGCTTAACCAGTAGCTCCTTTTTTTCTTTACTTTCACATCACAACACATCAATAAAGCTTCCTAGGATGAAGCTTGTTAAGCTTAAACAAGGATGAAAAAAAGAAAGGATCATTGTTGACGACAGCAGTAACAATAGTCATAGTACAAGCCATAGTAAGAATAAAGTTCTTAAACAAAATTAATAATATTATTATTAAACATACTGGCAAAATAATAAACAAAAATACACCAAGAATCTCAGACAACCATAAGTGTCACGGCTCTTCACTGCATCTGTTTTTATGTTCTATATAATGGTTTAGCTTCTGCTGGGAGCATTTCATTGACTTCTGTTTCATAGATGAGAAAAAATGCCAAAGATTTCTAATCATAAAATAGTAATTTTATATAGTAATATTTCATTGTATAACTACACTGGTATCAATATCATGGCATCCAAGTAGCATAATAACTATGTTGATGCCAAATAGCAGCACAACCTGAAACTGCTTTCGCTCTTTAATTAAAAGATTTCTCCTAAATTGGTTTTGGGCTAACGCATTGGTGTAATGCGTTATGTGTTGTATAATCTTGGCCATGTAAGAGAGACAAAAAAAAAAATTCCGTGTCATAGGTAGTCCTGATTTGAGCTCTGTGATCGATGACTACAAGGCAAAAGACTTCAAATAACATCTGTTGGAAAAAAGGCCCAAGGGTGGAAGTGTAATGGTGATTTAACAGCAACCACATCTCAGCAGTGTGGTACTTCCCTCACGAGTTCACAGAGATATATATGGGCTGAGTATTTTCATTGGTAGCTAGTTTTATGTTTGAAGATACTATTAAGTGGGAAATGACAAACTAGGGAATTTTTGTGCTTTGATAGAGGGGGTGGTGCAGGTCTGTAACAAGTGAACAAGAGAACAGCCACTCTGAGCATGGTTTACATGAAGTCTGTGGAAGCAGGTCCTGGGGGAGAAAGGGCACCCCAGCATCTACAGCATATAGTCACTTCAGCACAACCTCACTGATAACATTCTGTGACTAATTTTTTGCAAGCTCTGGCAGAAACAGACTAGAAGAAGCAAAAACGGTGATGAAAAAAAGACAAGTCTGCTCCTGTCCAACTCCTAAACCCTCGTGCACCACTAACATCTGCAGAGCCCCTCTAAGGCTGCAGGTTGTTCAGCCAGAACCAAAATCCACTTCACTGCCTATTGTATACCTAGGTGCATCTGTCAATTATGTACAGACAGGGTTATATACACTCTGCTGAGTGTGTGTACAGCACCTGTGGACACATCCAGCCCTTAAGGCTTCTGCCAATACTGTGCTTTAACAACACAGTTCAGGTTTTGTGCTTTTTCTTTCCTTTTTTTGGGGGGGGCGGGGGGAGGGGGCATAAGGGGGGAATAAGTGGGGGCTTAAATGAAATACTAGCAAAGATAAAATATTACCAAGTCTAGAATAGTGTCATTTAGAAATATTTCTTCTATGCAAGAGTAATTAGGCATTACTAGTAAATTAAAAAGGAATAATAATGATACATAGCAGCAGAGGACGTGGTAACTCCTTCACTAGGTGTTGAGAGAAGCATGCTAATGAGCCATGTCTACAGCATGATATAAGCATACTGAATCTGATTGATCATATGCATGATCATCTTGCGGAGACAGTTTATCACTGTTGCATCACTAAGTTCCCTCATAGAGCAGTGAAGACCAGGACAAAGATTTGGCAAAATATATGGTAGTATTTTGTTTACGCAACTGGTAAATCTGCCAGTGCTTGGCTTGGAAGAGTTAGGATTAACGGGTGTACAGGAAAGAACATTTTGTATTCCCACCCAGCAGGCTGTAATCATTAACTGTGTGGGCCATTGTTTCACATCTATCCAAGAACATTTTCCAGCGTACAGGTTTTGCAATGCAGCACTGTACCCGTGACTAGAAGAATGACAGTGATAGCATCAAAGCAAAACGAACAGCAGTGTTTCAGAAGAACTGAGAGCTTAGGAAAATCTCCTGGTAAGCCAGAAACCTTGTCATAACACAAGGTCAAAGAAATAGAATTAGAGGCAGATACTGTTCCACTCCTCCAGTGCTGAAAACCCAAAAGTATTCAGGAGGTGTCCCCTGTTGCCTGTGTGTGATCTTCCTTTCTGCTTCCACTGCCGCCCCGCATCCACCGTGTGCTGATTATTCCCCCACAGAAGTCAGCTTTGAGGAATTGCATGGCATTTCACAACAGCTTTTGAAGACAGGTCTGCTCACTGACAATGCACATTTTCACACATCCTGAACATAACTGAGAGCTGGCTTAAATTCTTTACAACAAACCTCAGTTGCTGCATAGACTGCCCTAAACGAGGAGCTTACTTGTGTAACGTAGTGAAGCAGTTTTTTGTTCAGTATTACTCTTCTTTGGGCAGTTACTTTGACTTATCCTAGAAAAGTTTATTGATTTTTGTTTGCCTCAAGAACAAGCTCGGTGAAAAGACTAGAAACTAGATCTGTATAATGTTTATGCAAGACAGATGATGAGCAAAATGCATATTTGTGACAAACAATAACTGCATCTGCAAGCGGTACTTGTGCAGGCACTTGCTCCTCTCCTACTTGAAAAGCTACATCTGCATGCTGGACGTTTGGCATCATGAGCTTACCTTACCCTGACACAAACTACAAGACTACCAGAAGGAAGTCTTGCAGCTAATATGCTTAGATTTCTGTGAGACCGATGAGCAAACTTGTATCTCATTGTCTACCTAGCCATATCCAAACATGAAATAGAATAGATACAGCAATAACATTCACCCCAAATTCCAAAAATTCTAGAAGATTAAGGATGATTTTATTTCAGAGCATATTTTGATTGTCATCTAAAATGATACTTAATATAGATGGAAATTTTAGCAATTGCATGATGTAAAGGATGCTAAAGTACTAACTTCTTAATTAGTATTTTAACTGGTAATAAATAATTGCAGTAAAAGAACTATTAAGTAACTATGTATTAATCAACAGGGAGAATTATATCTGCAAATAGCAACTAGAGTTGCCTGGATTAAGTTCTAAAACCTACTTATAAAGCACAGAAGGTAGTGCACCTACCAGTGAGCATTTATTTTCAATAGAAGGTGTTCTGAACAGTGCAATTAGCTCATTAACATTTATGTTTAGAACTGAAATACAAGAGGTGATTGACATGGAACTCAAGAATTACACAATTCAGAAAGTCTTTTGTCACAAAAATAGCAACAGGAAGACAGATTCTGGAATCTGCTCAGAAGGCAGCAGGAAAGAAAAGGCGCTTTTTATGATGATGAAGAAAAGCATCAAATTATACATGCTAAAATTAAGAGGTTTGTAGTTGCTGTTGGTTTTTCCTTTTTTTTTAATATTGCCTTTCAGAGTACCACACACATAATAATCACCAATGCACCTTCTTAGCTATTCACAAATAGAGAATGTGGGGACAACAGTAGCATTTTCAAAAGTATATTTCTAATGCTTAAAGCATTTCAGAAGCTTTAGTACCTTCAGAAGCTAGTACCTATCTTCTAACCATACAAAAGACAGGTGAGGCACTTGACACATAGTCAATAGATAAGACTTGGTGTCACCTGGGGACAGACAGGATCTTTTGGGGATCCTGGGCAGAATGATGATGGCACCAGGTTGTAGCTACCATTAAAGCTTTATTTTTTAGCAGAATTTTATGATTAGCATAGCATAGAATCTTTTGATCAGAGTAACACAGCATTTTTATAAACAGAATCAGTTTAGCACAATTTTGTGAGTAGCATAGCACGGAATTTATAACACAGCTGAGCTGGTGGTTCCTAATCACCTAGGCCCTCTGCAGATTGGATCAACTCTTAATACTTTGCTTGCTGTATCAATATAACGATCATAATCTGGACTCAAAAACACGTAAAGGAGTACGAGTCACTCATTCAGTCCTTGGAGGAAGCAGATGATGGTGGAGGCATCCATCCATGACCACCGGAGGATCATGGAATTTGCCATCCAGCAGCAGTTCTGATGCAAGTTCTTCTTAGGACTTGTAAATGCTAAATTTTATAGACAGTGCTGTGTGTGCTGTCACGCTTCCCTGATCTGTGACGGGGTCACCACCACCACCTGGTTGGCTGGTGCCTGGGACTTTCAAGGCCGGTAAGGAGGGAAGAAGTCAGCCTGGCACCCAGGAACCTTGAGGCTGATAGGGAAGGGAAGAAGAAATCTGCCTGATGCTCAGGACCTTCAGGGCCTGATGAGTAGAGTAGGGGAAAGGGGACTGGTATGTGACCACCTCAGTCACAAAGAATGGCCATTTGCCTTATAAATTGGTGTTAGTTATGCTAACCATATTACCAGGGATCAGCAGTAGGGGTACTGGTCACAGGTGGATGTTCAAGTGTTACAATCAGGGGAAAAAAACGTTTTGTTCTGAAATAAAATGAAGACTCCCTCTCCCAAGAAAAATCCCTCATAACCAATTTAGAGTCATGTGTCACTCTTACAGTGCCATAATGAATTTTGAACTCTTCTTTGCAACTAGTTGCATAGTTTTGACAGAAATAATGGCCGATATTCCCACTCTGACTAGTCTGTGGTCCAAGAAGGCAGCATAAATGCCCTGAGGCTTTGGAGAGTATCTTCAGGAAGCGCTATAAGTACCAATCCTGTCACAAAGTAAGTAACCCATGTTTCAGGCTGTCCCCATTTTGTCTTATTCTCTAGTTGAAAGGAAATGCCTTTCCAAATCTTCTGTTGCCACCTGCAGCCAGGCTAGTACAACTCACTTGTGGGTGTCCTAAAAACTTTTCAGAACCCAAGCTGGTGGAGGAAGGACTTGGAAGAATTTTATTAGTCCACACCTGAAGTATGGATTTGTCACTTACAGTGTTCAGTGTAAACAAGACTAATCAAGTTTAACAAAAGAAAGAATTAAAAGATAAAATAGTACATTAACTGAAAAATGGACTTATGTTAACAGGTCAAAATTACTAATAGAGAAAAAAATAAATTATAACTACAGAAAAATCACAAAATGCACTGCTAAAATCATCCATAATAATAGTAATAAAGATCCTCATGAGTTGCTCCAGTGCTTTGGCTATTTTGAAGTTAGATAATTGGCCTAATTAAAATCCAATTAAAGTAGAAGAAGAGCAGCAGCACTCCCTTCTTCTGTCCTGCTAACATCATTTCTAATTAAATATGACCAAGACTTACGTGGCTTATGTAAAGTCTGTAGCTATCTGTATGTATTAGGCATGTGCAAGCAAACGTACCAGATTGGGCCCTTCTCAGGGGACCTAAATGGGGGAATATCTTGCTTGGGGGTGGTAAGCAGCAAAAGATGGGAACCCAGATGCTCAGCCTTTCAAAGACAGCAGATGGCCTTTTGCAAAAGCACAGCTTTATGTACTTGGAGACAATTTTTGGTAAGAGCTTAGTCACCAAACAGGTTAGGCAATGATGTGGAGTTTTCTCTTGGGCTTTAAAATTCTGACTCATTTTACATATATGTAGGCATTACACATTACATGAGTGCATTAGGTTTAAAAAAAAAGAATTAAAAAAATATTTCTTTCTACTGTGCTAAGAAAAAATCATTTCTGAGAACAGGACATGGTTTTGGAGTTCTTTTCCCACTTCGTAGGTTATTTCTGAAGCCTATGGGGTAGACAGTTCTTTACTATCATTTTTAAACATTGCTCACTTACTTACACACTTGGGCAACTTAAACAGTTTGAGAAAAAGAACCTAAATTCTGTATGAGTGCAGGTTTGGCTAGATAGAGATCACCAGCACCTTTCACCTACCAGGAGTTCTCTCCCTCAGGATACTTGAAGTGTGACATAAGACAGAGCATAGAAGCAAAAAGAAACTGAAGCAGGGTCCCTCTTCTTCTGTTCACAGTAATCATCCCGCTCCTCTTTCCATTATCAGTAAATTCTTTCTGTCAGCATGAATGAATGCACTCAGGCATGGGAGAAACATATTTTTATTTTATTCGTTATGAATATACAAGATTTCTGGCATGATATGACTTTCGAGAAACATGCAATAAATACAAATGAAGATGACTACTTAAGCTGAAAAGACATTTACAGATGCTGAATCCTGGTTACTTTCAACATTGTAATATTTAGCCCATGAATGAAGATCTGAAACACTTCTGGGCACAGGAAAGATTGGAATTTCTGTATCATAAAATTCAAATTTTACCTAGCATAAATACAGCCTAATTTTACAGGGGTCTCTGCATATGTCCAGATGCACTGTCAGGAGAATAGGCCCAGTTGCCACTTCCACTTGCTGCTACTTTGGCAGTATTGACATGGACTAACACGTAAAACTGGGGAAAGAGATTTAGTCTCAACTGCTGTAGTATAAATTCCTTGTAGCAACTCAAGTAATATACATAATAAGCTGAAAGAAGGCTGTGACACATGCAATTACAGCAGATGAGACCAGGGACTTCAGCAGAGGATGAGAGTGCCCCAGGGTATTGAGTATAAAGAAGTCTGTCTATTAAATGGTTCATGCTTTGCTATGAAGAAGTGTAATTGTCCAGACATTTTAATTTGACTGTGCTATGCTAAAACCTTGACTTTCTTTGGAGAAGCATGTGGTTTTCTTTAAGTGCTGAGATAGTGTGCTGGAGAGATGCTATGGAATATATTTTGTGGGTGAGGAAAGGGGGTGCAGCTCTTTTTCTGTTTGCACATATTTCTATCATCATTGAATTCTTTTCTCGGAAATCAATAACTCATAACTGACAGCAGCAGGAAGGTGGTTGTTTGGTGGGTTTTTTTCTTCTTTATCCATCCTGTAGCGTTGCTGAATATTTGCTTGTCAACATTGGTGGTGAAATGCATTGTTCAAAAACAATGCAGAAAGAAAAATATATCTTAAAGCAAGAACCAGAACTTAAAGAAAATAAAAAAAAGTTGTTGCAGCACAGTGATTCCCAGTGCAGTAGTACTCACAGTCTCAGCGCACGCTATATGTAATTTCACTTAAGAAAAAACTCTGCATTCACTTGTCTACAAGGTCATAAGATAATTGTGTTTACTGTAGCAAAAAAATAAATGGAGGAAATAGTTAAATTTAGTCTTAACATAAGGAAAATATGCCTAGGAGAGGTAGTAACATAATTCATTCCTCAGAGGAATTAGAGAAATCCTATTTGTTACAGAAATCTAAAACTGAAGTAGATGAACGTGAAAAGAACCTTAAGGCCACAGGCTCTGCCACCACCCAAGTGCATCTTTCAGTATTTCCAGGGCTGGATGGAATAAAACAGTGCTTGAGGTATATTTGAGAAGTGTGCACAAAAGCAAACTGATAATTTTTACTTCCACAAAATGGTCAGAGGCTAATTCAAGGCTCTCACACAGGACATGCATGCTTTAACAGTACAGTATTTGAATATCCCACTGATTAATAGACTTCTTAAAAAATACTAACTCTGCATGTAAGTTCTATGTGAGATTGGGGCTTATATTATCATGTTTAGAGCTGATCTTAAGAAGATATTAAAACAGCATAAGAACTCCATCCTGCAGAATTTTAGGACTGTCCGTTTCAATCCCAGAAGAACAAAGGTACCAGACCTAAGCAAATACTTCAGAAGTTTCCCTATCTGGTTCATTGCGGTTCAGAGAAAAATATAAATGGTTTGAAGTGTTCCTGCAATGCTTATCCCACAACCTATTTACATGACAGAGACAACAATGATCGGATTTCCATTAGATCAGGAGAACTATGGCTTAATTAAATACTAAATTAATATTTCCTGAATTTAAAAGTATTTCTATTATAAAAATGTGTGCAACTTCTGTCTAACACCTTCCCATTAGTCTAAGTGGGATCTACAAGTGATATGTATTGCCTCAAGCTTGTGTGAACTTGAAGCTGTCTAAAGCAAATCTGTAGAGTGGCAAAAACCATTAAAACATCTGTTAACCATACCGGAGGGCTGGAATTTTAGGGGATATGAAAAGATCGCAGATACTCTCTGTCATTCTGGAAAAGAAGCAGTGAATGGGCCCCAAATGTGCAAACCTGTTACTTGGAGACAGCAAAATGTACTAGGTAGGTCAAAGCACATGGGACATTTTTAGATGAACTCGCTTTGAGGTGTCATAGTAAGGAGGAGAGAGGTGGCAAACAGTGGGAGAAAATGTGTGTTTCTTTGAGTAATAGTTACATCTGTAAAATGGTAAGTCCAGTTCAGCATAGGAAAACAGCTAGCAGGCTGAAGCTGGTGGGGGTTTGGGAGGTGTTTTGTTCAGAATGTTTTCCAGCTGTTGTGTGCTGGCTGAGCAGCAGAGAACACCTGGAAGGGATTTTGGCACTTCTGTTCTTATGTTTTCAATTTAAACTTACCATTTTCTGAACGTTTGTTACACTAGTCTACAGCAAGTGGGTATTTCAACTAGCTTTGTTATTTCATGATTTGTTTTGCTGCTTATCCCTCCTTTGCCCCCGACAAGTTCAAATGATTTAAATGATGTCAGAATCTGCAGTGTCTTTACAAGTGCACAGCAGAGTCTCAGATCACTTTTGCTCAGCAGAAGTGTCTCTCTTCCATCCTACTGAGCTTAATTAAATCAGAATGAAAAAACTTTCATTTGAACAACAGTCTAAGAACTGAAAGGATTAACAGAACAATCCTTTAGAAACAGAAAAAACAAAAAATTTGAAGGATCTATGAAAGTCAATTGTATGCTGCAAGAGTTCAGCTACAGATTACAGTATTACATATTTAGCTTTTCCTAAAGAAAAAGAAAGGTGAGCAAAGAGCCCATATGAAGCCATTCGTGTATTTGCTGATTACATATCTGTCCAACTAAAGCAATATTAATTGTGTAAAAGCATTTAATAATTGTCTTTTGTTCTCAGTAGGCTGGAAGAATAGCTGTTAATTTCTTTCTTTCATGCACTGGATTTTTATGAAATCTTTCAAGCTGTTTTCTCAGTGCAATAGCCGCTTAACTGTGACTTCATATGGGCTGAAATCCAACACTGTATTCACATTAAAGGCTTTGGGCACAGTTACATTTGAATCTCATTGCACAAGAGTCACACAAGAGTCTCTAACACATATAAACTGGAAATGCGGATTTCCCCAGCTGGCAATCTCAACCAGTGTCATACACAGGAATGTACCAAACCATGGAAAACTGAACAGAAGATTATTACAGAGAAGTTCTCTTGCTCAGCAAGCTGAAGCAAGTTTAGCATAAGTCCCCTGGCCTGAGCAATCAATAAGAAGAGCAAGTAACTACAGAAAATAAATGTGTAGCTATCTATGCACTGATGTGGCAGAATGCTTAAGTACAGCAATAGCATTTTGAGTAAAATAAAGGAGTAATATCAACGCTAGCAACATTAGGAAAAATATCTGCTATTGTTGCCAAAATTGCTTAAAGTTTTAAGCTTTTTAAAGATAAAGAAGCCCTTATTGACCAAACTTCAAGGGATTAAAACAACAAATAGGTATTAGGGCATGTATGTTGTAATCCTATTAGGTCAAATGTTATTATTGATGTTATTTGTTATTATTCCTATTACAGCAATTCCTGGGAAACCTGTCAAAAGTGAGGTGACACCGTGCCAGGCATTGTTCAACCGAGTAGAATGACATGACCTTGCCCTGAGACCTTTCACAATCTAATTTAAGTCAAGGCCCAACAAATGGATGCAATCACTAAGAAAGGAAGGTGAAAGCAACAATAGGAATGCTACTGGACAGCAATCATACAATATTTGGATTAGCTTTTTTCCTGTAGGCAAGGCTATGTTTTTGTAGGACACTAATTTATATGGGTTTACGATGATATTCGATTATCTGTGACTTGCCTGCGCTGACTACAGTATGCGTTTTCTTTATCTCTGTGGTAACTTCTGTTTTTATTTTACCTGTGACAACCTTTGAGAAGTTACCACACAGCAAGAAAAATAGTGGTATCTGATTTCATAAATCTAAAATAGTTTTAGGGAAAAAAGATTTATCCAAGAAAAGTGGAGTTTTGTTTGTTTACACAGCAGAGATTCATAAGAAATATTAAGATTGACATGAAGGAGGTCTGAATGGGAATTTGTGTGTGTAAGCATGAGATGGAAAGCAGAACAAAGGTTTAAAAGAATGGGCAGATAATAAGGGACACTATTCCCAGGACACTGTTTTCATCAGCAAAATTGAGGAATGTGTTCTTGATGTCAAAAGCAGAAAGCCTGCAGTCTGAAAAGCAGACGACTTATCGGCAAAAGAGCCAGCGCCCTGGCAGTGGCAGGGTGGCAGCAAGGCTGCAGCGCACCACGAACACCACTCCTTTCCCTCGTCACCTGCCGGGAGAACAGACAGGAGACGTGTGTTTCACACATACGCCAAAAGAGGAAAATCAGACGGTGGACAGTGATGTGACTTAAGATTTGGGGCGGCCGAAGTAACCAACATCTGAAGTGAACATCTACCTCAAAATAGCTGATGGCTCCTGAAGGAGAAGAAAGATCTGTCCAAAGACTCATTTGTCGTCACAAGTCGAGAGAAGCTCCAGAGACAGAGGACTTGACAGATGGTGCGCGTTGTCTTCCGTATTGCACACAAGCGACCTTGGTCAGACCGCTTGGACACACGCGTGCTGCTTCTTGTGAGTACGTGAGTCAGAGAGCGTGAAAGCACAAAATCAACTTACTTTAAAACCTTGAAAATAAATGCACCTTTCCAATCCATAAGATCTTTCACTGAGCTTTATTATACTAATACCACTACAAAGCAGTTGTCAGTACAGTAACTAAAATCAACACCAACAAAACAGTGTGCTCTGGTAGATGAAAATTGTATAAGAATAGAAACATATTTTTGTAGTAGCCCTCAAAGAAAAGGCTGGTTATCAAGTGGGTTTCAAGGGGAATCTCTTCTAGTGAAGATGGCTGTAGGAAATTTTAATATTGAGCTTTCCACACCTTTAAACTGCCCTGGGTATTACTGAACAAGTGTATTGCATTATTTTCAGTAATACGTTAGGGGAAAACAGATCATTTTATAATATCTACTGTGAATTGCACATGCATATAAAATTGTATAGCACATGGACTGACAAGCAGTTTGTTCAAAAGAGTTTGAAAAATAAAATATATTGTTATGTGGTTTCTAACTGAGAAAAAAAATAGAAAATAGCCAAGTACTGCTAATGCTGTTGGGCCTGTTAAAGCTGCAGAACTGCTGGACTGTCCCTTGACCTTGTAGACCTGTAGCCCAGTGCATGAAGTATTGCTGTATCTCGTAAGAGGCCGCTGCCTTTGTGCTGCCTTTGCACTGCCTCAGGCCTGAGGGCTGTCAGGCTTTGCTTGGTCTGATCTTGCACTGGCTTGTCTGGAGCTTTGTTTTAGCTTGTTTGGCTGCAAAAGCAATTTTTTCTAATGACCAGGTGGCTATGCCTAATTTGTTTTACTTTTGGTTACCGTTGTAGAACATAATCATATTTTCTCTATAGAACGTAGTAACAGGTAGTTATTCTACACATAATGAGATATTTATGTCCCTGTCTTAGTGATGTACTGTGGAGGAACACAGGCTCGGTGTGATAGCAGAGACCTTGAAAGTGGGCATACAAGACGCAATGTGGAAGCGTATAGACATGAGATGATAAGGGAAAGGACACGAGATGACAGTGAAGGCCCTAGGGCTATAAACAACTCACCCGTAGTCAGGTAAAGGCATGCAAATCTTAGAGCAGAAAAGGGGGTAGATACTCAGAAGTGCAAGTACACCAGTTTAAACTGTATTGTCATTCCAGCATTTTCCTCCCTGTAATAAAGTTCATTCTTGTATTTTCTTTTCCTGTAACAATTAGATCTATAATAATAATAATTGTTTACTATAGTGTTAAGATTTTAATTACACTGTCAATAGTTTCTTGCCTTTACATGTAAGATGCATTTACTTTTTGCCAATGACAAGACTTTGAGCATAACAATATCTTCAGGGAAAAATCGAGTTTGCTATACATTTGTACAGCACACGGACTTACATCAGTGAAAACACCATCCCTCTAAAACCTAGGACATAAAAAAATGTTCGCTCTACAGCACCCACTTCCCTGTAAATGAAATGTCTTAATTTAAGTTCTACTCTGGATTGTAGAATTTAATTTCTTGAACATCTACACATAAAAAATCCCTAAAGATATTGGCCAAGGTTAAGTCCATAATAATTCCTTTAAGCTATCTGCTACATTGGTACAACACCGGGTTTAGATTGACACAACAAAGATCAGAGTCTGTCTCAATAACTTAACATTTCCAGTTGAATAATGGTATCCATGATAGCAAAAGGGCAAAGGGCCCAGATTACATAGAATATATTTCAGATCTGTTGGTATGGATTAGCAAGGATGGGATTGTGACTGGAGGGCTTAATACTTTCTCAGTACAGCACAGAACTGTCTGCCAGTCCTCAGCTGGCATCCTCTAAATATAGGGAGTGAAAGAGCATATCTTAAAGTAAATTCTGTTCAAGTAGTATTAATTCTCTTGTTTGATGTTGAAATAAATATTATATTCTAACTCAACTGCATGCCTAGATTTTGCCAGCCTACTGATGTACAGAGCTTTGGAAGAGCAAGAAGGCTTCTACAAAATTCCTCTGAAATAAGGGTCTATGTTTTCTTTCTTTAAAAAGAATATTTTTCAGTGTATGTTCTTTGGTATACCCTGAATCTCCAGCTTCTGACAATGCCTAGAGCCACAAAAGGTTATATACAACAGTTTACTAAAAAGAAAAGATTTATTTTAATTCAAATAAAAGACAAATTTATGAAAATTAACTGTTGTCTATTTTAGTGGCATCCATTATAGTATTAAAATTACAATAACACTGGCTTTATTCCAATCTGTCTACTGGCAATGCCAGCTTCTGATAGTAAGAGCTGTATCCGTCACTCAACATGCAGCCCAAGTGTCTAGTCTGGTCTCTGGACAGCAGCTTTTTTTGTGTGTGTGTGTGTGTGTGTGTGCGCTGAGTAGGCAGAACCACGGACAAGGGCGAGTAAATTACATTGGGTGCAAAGTGCGCTTGGGTATTCCTCCTTGGACTACAGGTGTCCCTCTTTACCTACGCATTTCTTCCTCAGAGAACGCACGCCTGGCAGCTTTGGTAGCTGTCTTTTAAAGTTCATGTTGGGTTCTTTCTTCTTGTTGACATTTTGGTTTGGCTTTTTGTGGTTTTTTTCCATCCTAATGGATTCTGGTGAAGCAGCGATTGCAGACATCTTCCAGCCTGCCAGAGGCCTGTGAAAACTAAAACAATAATCCCACTTCTTCAATGATTTCTGCAAGTGATATATCCTCCCTATGAGACTTCACAGACTTAAGGTTTGCGTTTGGGGTTTTTTTGTCAAAAAGAAGATTATTTAACATATTCTGCTTCAGTTTGTGTGTTAAATCTAAGTAGCGTCTTACCTGCATGAGGTAGCTGTTAGCAGTGATATAGGTACCACCTCTACCTCTGACAGATCAGATCTCAGACATACTTACCTACGGTAGTACAAGTTATTTAAATCTTTAAAGCAATCTTTTTGACCCAATGTAATTTGCTATGATATTGGTCAACTCTAAATCAATTCTTTTCACACCTGTGCCTGTCACCAAGTTACTTGAAAACCTACCTTGAAACCCTCCTTTTCTTAGATCTGATATTTATTAAGGAAACCTTATATTTATTAAGCTTTTATTCAAGTCTAACATATTAACATGAAAAACATCAATAAAAGTGTCAAAAATATCAGCTGCAATATATGAACATACTAGGAAATTTGGTGAGAATGTATTGGGCATGAATGAGTAATAAGCAAACTCAACTTCAGCCCTTTTAATTCATACTGGGGAAGTGATTCTAGAAACAAGATAAAAGGTAAATGAGGTGATTGAAATCTACCCCTTAATCAAAAACAACAACAAAAAAAGAAAAGAAGTAAAATATAAAATATTTTATATACTTTCATGAGATAGAAAATTAAATATTGTATAAATAATGTGAGTGTCCTAGTTTCATTGCTCATTTCCCACCATCACATAATAATATGCACTAAAGAAAAAACATAATGTAAAACAAAGCTGTAAGAGCATCATGTTGGGTTTTCAGTCTGAGAAACCTTCAATGAAATATTTTAACTACAAAGGGGCTGTCTCTGAATATTTCTCTATTTTCCAGCTACACAGAGAATGTTTCATTCCAGACATCTGAAAAAAGTCTAGCAGAAACAAATCTATAACATATTTTCCATTCCTATTTTCAAAGACTTTACACCTACCTACCAAGCCGTGTATGCTTACCACACCTGGAGCTGAAAATACTTCAACATATCCTCAAACCTATAAAAAATTCTTACAGATTGTATCTACTTTAAAAAAACTGCTGCAGGGAATAAAGAAATGTGAAGACGAGAGTGAACTGAGAAGAGGAAGAAAAAATCAGAATGAACAGAAAACCAGATCATGTCCTGTGTTCATACAAACTAAAGTTTTTAACCTCCTTAGTAAGTGACAACAGGGGGCACTTGGAATTAAATTCGTCTCTGAGACTTCCGCAAAATAATGTATCTCGCAAGGTGGAGTCAACCTGCAGCTCGGTGGCCACTAGATGTGTCCCAGACCCACAAACCCAGAGTGCTGACAGCCTGATTGCTTCCTCCCAGCTCACGGCAGCACTCCATCTCTGCACACTGCTTACTACTATGCCCCAACACTGGCAGTGAAACCTGTGACCCTTCTTGTTGACACATCTGTGGTGAAGGGCAAGGGTAACATGTCTTACTGGGGCTGTATACTTTCTTGAGGGAATGAGAAGTGGCAAGTTTGAATGGGTCAACATAGCCCAGAGCCACTGTGAGGACTCCAGAACATCATCTCTCAGCCAGCTGGGAACTGACAATTTCATTAAAACATTTTAGGGGGCCTAGTCCAAGTTTTTTCTCCCCTTCTACAGCTGCTGTAAGATTACCAGTGAGAACTGGCTGAGAAAGAGCGGATTCAGAAACCAAGAGGAGACCACCAGAGTAAGAGGACTGCATCTGGAATGCATACATGCAAGAGGAAACGGGCTACAGAGGGTCTGCAAGTCCTCCAGTTTTCCTTCTCAGGAAATGAGTGTTGATACATTTAGTCACAGAAAACTAGGTGACAAAAACCCCTTACATGTACTGAAGTCCTAATCTGAAGTGCAAGCCAGCTGTTCAGTGCGCTGCCCACAGCTACATTTCGTCCAGGGCTTTGTTGCACCAAGTCTTCCTGAGCCAATTAAATTTGACATTTTGCACAGTCTCTAATTAAAATGCAAATAAAGGGATGAATTATGTAAAAAAAAAACGGATTATGCAGGTTAATTAAGAGGAAAACATACCTAGACCCCAAGTTTACTGTTAAGTGGATTTTAAACATAACTTGCTGACACAGTTGAATATGGAGTCTGGACGCAGTATGGTGCTTCGGTGGAAAGGCCCTTTATCTCCAGCAAATGTTGGGAGATCCCCAGGGGAGTATTTCTACAATTGTTCATCTGCATTTAGAAGTTTGAGGTAAACTAGTGAAGATGTATGTTTTCTTCCTGCCTTTAAAATTCTGCTTCATTCTTCTAACACACACAATACTATGCCTCAGACTGGCTGTCTACAAATTTCTCCTAGAATAATACATTTATAGTAATTGTACTGCTTGTAGCTTCAGTGTATCCATCGCATCTGCAATTTTCAATGCTAGTAATCAGAGCTGAGTTACTGGATGCTCGAGAGGCTGACCTGCTCCTCAGAGCACTTACCTGATCTCTCCTCCACAAGGGAAAATAAGAAAAAAAAAGCCAAAGAGAAAGAAAGTACAATAGAATGACCTTACCTGTACATATACACTGGTGGGAAAAAAAGAGATGATGTGAAGGTGTGTGTTCAAAACTTGGAGAGGAGTCAGGCAAAAGCCCAGAGAAGTGGGAGCACTCCCATCCCTGGAAGTGTTCAAGACCAGGTTGATGGAGCTTTGGGCAACCTGGTGTAGTGGAAGGTGTCCCTGTCCATGGCGGGGGGTTAGAACTAGATGATCTTTAAGGTCCCTTCCAACTCAAACCATTCCATGATTCTATGATATGAAAAATAAAATGCATGTGAAATAGAGCTTTGTCAGCCCTTTTCCAAGGTAGTATTTCTCTGTCTTTGAAGTAATCTGTTTATAAGCACTGTGTCATATTTAATTTTTAAATGTACATTTGGAATTATAATGATATTCCTGATGTGCTTTTAGTAAGCAAATGCAATTAGACCTTTTAAAAATGAGTTGCAACAAAACCAGCTCTCCAGAATTCATACAAATGTATTTCCACTTTCCATTTTCTGGGTAGAAGAGGAAGACAAGCTTAAATGGGATGAGTCAAGGCAGGGAAAAGAGTGCAGCCTGCAGGGAACTTTGAGAAAGGAGTTCAGGATTGCAGGAGGAAAGATCTGAGAAAATGATCTGGCACTCCAGCCTGTGTGAATGTTAGTTTTAATTGCCGAAACTCCGTTCATAGTCTGTGTCAGCTGAAGAGTCATTTCATGCACTTTTATGCGTTATATAAAAAGGAGAGAGATAAGATCATTGTTAAAATACCTGATTTAGAGCTTGATTCCTAGTTTTACTGCAGATTTCCTGTATAAGCTGGACAACCAATTCCAACCCAGATTTTTAAAGCCAGTTAACACACAGCTGTATTAATGCACAGACAGGTGCTTTTGAAAACACAAAGGCACCATCTGCATCTTTAGGTTGCTAAATGCTTGAAAATCTGGCTCGCTATTTCACTGAGCTGCAGAACCATCTGTAAAATAGGAAATAATCAGGTTCCCCTTTTCCTAGCTTTTGTCCATTTAGATCTGTTCTTTCATTACACCTGCCTTCTCAATATATATGTTTCTAGTATGAGAGATGTTTTATTTTAGTTGGGGCATCCAGTCACTACAGAGAAAAAAATATTTTCTCAATAAGGACTCACAGAGCAAAAATGGCTATTACCTCACCCCATCTTACTAATATATTGTATAAGAAATGCAAAAGCACTGCCAAATGAAGCTTCTTGTATAATGAAAAAAAGGAGAGAGAATAATACGAATCTAATACTTGTTATTGGAATTGCTGTTTCAGCCCAAACTTGGAAAAAAAGTAGGAAGCGGTTATGGTGTGGGAGGATAGGGCCATAATTAATAGCAATTAGTTTTATCTTCTACACCACTTAAACAAGTACTTCAGTTCTTATTGAGCAAATAACTCCTTTAATAAGGGAACGGGAAGAGTTCTTAAAAATGAGGAAAGTTATTTTCTAGCTTGCCAGCTGCTTAGTTTAATAAGCAGAATTTAACTTTCTTTTGATAACTTCTACTATGCCTCTTTTCCCCAATAGTGAGAACCTAGACCAACCAGCTGTCATCTTTCACAGAATCACAGAATCACAGAATCACAGAATGGTAGGGGTTGGAGGGGACCTCTGGAGATCATCTAGTCCAACCCCCCTGCCAGAGCAGGGTCACCTAGAGCAGGCTGCACAGGACTGTGTCCAGCCGGGTTTTGAATATCTCCAGAGAAGGAGACTCCACACCCTCCCTGGGCAGCCTGTGCCAGGGCTCTGTCACCCTCACAGTGAAGAAGTTTTTCCACACATTTAGACAGAACTTCCTGTGTTCCAGTTTGTGCCCGTTGCCCCTTGTCCTGTCGTTGGGCACCACTGAAAAGAGTCTTGACACCTGCCCTTGAGATATTCATAAGCGTTGATGAGGTCCCCTCTCAGTCTTCTCTTCCTCAGGCTGAACAGCCCCAGCTCCCTCAGCCTTTCCCCGTAGGAGAGATGCTCCAGTCCCTTAATCATCTTTGTAGCCCTCTGCTGGACTCTCTCCAGTACTTCCTTGTCTTTCTTAAACTGGGGAGCCCAGAACTGGACACAGGACTCCAGATGGGGCCTCACTAGGGCAGAGTAGAGGGACAGGATAACCTCCCTCGACCTGCTGGCCACACTCTTCTTAATGCACCCCAGGATGCCGTTGGCCTTCCTGGCCGCAAGGGCACATTGCTGGCTCATGGTGAATTTGTCTTCTACCAGGACTCCCAGGTCCTTCTCCGCAGAGCTGCTTTCCAGGAGGTCAACCCCTAACCTGTACCGGTGCACGTGGTTATTCCTCCCCAGGTGCAGGACCCTGCACTTCCCCATGTTGAACCTCATGAGGTTCCTCTCCGCCCAGCACTCCAGCCTGTCCAGGTCTCGCTGAATGGCAGCACAGCCTTCTGGTGTATCAGCTAGTCCTCCCAGTTTCGTGTCATCAGCAAACTCGGTGAGGGTACACTCTGTCCCTTCATCCAGGTCGTTGATGAATAAATTGAAAATTATACTCTCAACTATCATATAGTTTCTGTGTATATATAAATCCTCTTCACTGTGTTCAGGCTAAAAATTTAAGAAAGAATATCAGGGAATCTCCATGTGCATTGGTTTTCTGGAATAATTACACAACATAAAATATATAGGAAAACCCATCTGAACAGGGAAGGAAGTGAAAGTCCATATTCCTTGAGAAAATTCTGACAAGTTGTTGATAAAATTCAGAAGGTGTTGTATTTTGTATCTGGAATTGTTTTGCGTATTTGCCATTTTATGATTGTTGCTGATGTATTTTTACCCACTTCTTGTGTTTAGGGGCAAGGAGGGTATGAAAAAGAAGGCTAAGTGCTACCAGCAAGATAATAGACCATACCTGAACAAAATGACACAATGGCTGAAATTTGCAATAAAATAATTTTTCCCAGATCTTTGGAGACGAGAAAACTATATGCTCAGGAGGATGTATTAACAAAGCCCTTTATAGCAGAACCTATAGCATAATGCAGCTTGAACGGAGATATATTACCTGTCTCTTTCTACACTAAGGTGAATGTAAATATCAGGTGAGGAAAAGAACTAGAGCTAACGAAGACATTGGACACAAAAAAAAATGTGTAAAGTGCTCCTCAGTTTAGGACATTTGTAGATGTGAGAGGACGCATGTTGCACAACATCCTCTGAGTAGATTTCAGGATAGTCTTTGAGTGATTTTAAACTGGGATGCCACTTGTCTCCATCAGCAGAAAACTGGATTCAGTGACCCACAAAGCCGCTCCAGTCCTAGGCCCTGTGTGCTGTGGTATGTTGGACTCCATAGCACATTGTGACTAAATCCTGAAGAGCACTCAATAACGATCAGAAAATTGCAGTAGGAAATCATTTGACATTTCCTATTTTTGCTTAGATCTGTATTTTTCTTACACTGTGTAATGTGAAAAGCAATTGGCTTTGGAAATTATTTTGCAAAGTCTGTTCCCATTTGTTTCAGCTATTACATGTCACTAGATGATAAACTAGAGCTCCTGGAAGTTTGGAGCATAAGAAGCAAAGCAGAGTTTTTAGTTGAACTTCAGCTGGCAGAATTCATCCAAAATTTGAAGTTATCAAACATACCAAGCAGATCACCACTGGACACGTGTAAATTGGAGCAGTGTGCTTAAGCTCACAGGTAAGTCACTGGGCAATTGAGCACTACAAACAGCAAACCTCTACTTGTAGCAACCAGCTTTCTCAATAGACTGGACTTTCTGAGCATCCATGAGTAGTTACGCGAGTAGCGCAGGAGCAAAAGCAAAGATATGCAAGTTTTCTAGTAACGCAATAACATGGACTCTTGAGCACAGTGCAATTCTCCTCTGCTCATGCTGCCAGGGAAATGGTGGCATGAATTCTGTGAGTGAAAGCCCCGCAGTGAAGCTGGAAGGCACTACCCCAGCAGGCTCGCGCAGTGTGAGGCACTCTTTATCAAACACCACCACATTCTGTTGGAGAAACATTTCGTCTTCTCTGATTTCAAAACATTGTCTGGTGCCAGAGGGCATAATTTTGCTATTATATCCAAACATGAATTGTGGAAACAGGAAGTTGGTTTTCTTGCTTTTCTTGCTTGTTTGCTTATTTACTTATTTTAAATAAAAAAGTGTGGATATTTTCTCAGGAAAAGGAAAGGACTTTGATAAGTTTGCTTCACTAGAGACTTCCCAGTAGATATGAACTTCATTAATTTGAGCAACAAATTGTGTCTAGTTTGATGATGAGGGAATAATCCCCTGCATCTGTGGATCACAGCTGAGGAGCGCACAAACACTCTTACAATGCTAGGATTTCTTATAAAAGTACTGCTTCCCAGCACCCAGTTTCTGGATTCCAGATTTCTCCATTCCCAATTAACTCCTCTCCCAGCTTCTTAGAAAGTGCACTGCTGGCAAGTATTATCTATTCAAGTTCTAGTTCTCTCCGTGTCTAAAGTGGTAGCATTAGACAAATACAGCAGTTCTGAGAAGGTGATGAAAATAAATATAGATTCCTTGCATCTTGTTTCTGCCAGTGTGAAAACCCCCTCACTACAGTGCAGGAATGCCATATAGACTGCCTTCGAAATATCACATCTTATTAGTGGAAGTTCAAAAACATTCAAAACTCAAAAACATTCAGTGCCTGGAAAGGAGAAATTTTGCTGAAATTCAGACACTAAACTTCTGGAAAAGCCATGAGAGAATGAAATCTGGTCCACAAGTTCTTTCCAAGGAGATATTAAGTGAGAAGACGTTATCATTTACTTTAAGCAGGCAATCCCTTTACACTAGTGATTCCTTCATATTCATTTCCAGTTACATATATATATGAAATCAAAGAAAATTAATAGCTTATATTTGTGGAGATTAATATTTGGCATCCCATGAGAGTTCAGTGCATTGACATTTTACTCCAGTCACTACCCGTGATGCGTCAGACATACTAGGAATCTATCTTTCCTCTGAAAAAATATCTGTGGCTTTATTATTACTCCAGTTACAGCTGAAGCAGCATGGCTTCTGACTACGAACAACAAGATAGTGACTGCATTAGTAAATCCATTCAGAGCCAATCCAGGGCCTGACACTGCGCTGTAATTACACATAAATGATCTCACCATTCTTTAGAAGTTTCTCCTCTTCCTGCTAACGTTCTTCCCAAGCATAATCAAATACCACATTTGCTTTGTCAGAAGCATGAGAAAGAAGATTTAACAGAAGAGAATAAGATTCTATGTGATTAAACTTGGCACAAGGAGAGAAAATGACTTTCATCCCAATAACAATCCTCCTTGCAGCAGGGACTCTTAGGTCTGTGGAAATCTTTTGGCCTGGAATTTTAACAGTCATTAAGTGACTTATGTCCTCAGTGTCCACAGATATTCACTGGCTGTAGCACTTTAATAAAACTGCTAGCATCAAAGGCCTGGGTTATTTCTCAGCTTCCTGCAGTTTGACAGCAGTGATGACATACTACATGCAATTAACTCCAGGACCAAATATAAGTATACAATGTGCACAGAAATACTATACCAAAAGAACAGCAAGAGATAAGAAATACCAAAATTAAGGCTACGTGTTCAAGGTTTTGCTCAGGCTTCCCTCCTTCCCTGACACAAGGATTACGGATGCAGTTAAGACTCCATCACTATGTGATGAACTCTGAGCTAATGAATAATGGGTTCCATTTTGCTTTTGTCATAGGACGCTGCCTTATTCAGGGCACAACGGGCTTCCGTGATTTACTGAAACTACTCGGTGAGGAAGATTATTTTCTATAAGTTCTTGGCATATGCAGCTCGTTACCCCTTCCTTTCAAGTACTCAAGTACTGAGAACGTACAGTTCTTTGCTATAGTTGTTTTTCATGTGAGCAAATATAGAAGCATCTCTAGCCTTTTAAATAAGGAAATCAAAACTAAAAATTGTAATGGAAAGACTTACTTTAGGAAAAACAAACAAACAAATGAACAAACAAAGAAAGTACTACAGTGAAAGAAAGTTCAAAGCCACATTGCGGAGAGAAGTTTGTGTTGGAGGTGCCTAATGTTTTATGTATGCATCCATAGATAAAGCGCAGTGATAGAGGAACCAGCCCTGAGAGAACTTGGATCAGTCTCCGTAATGAAAAGAATCAGAAATTTGTATCACCTCTAGTACAGTGTGAGACCAAGCACACTTTTGCTACACCTTGATGTAGTAGCTATCTATCTTCAATACTAACGTTACTGCGTGACTGGAGAACATCAGCAATGTGCTGTATCTAGTATCATAGCACTGCTGTGAGACAGGACAATGATTTTGCTCCGGTTCTATAGCATATATCAAAAGGAAGACTATTTAACCTCAAATGAAGTTAACATATTCATATTGGTCACCTTAACCTAATCACATAAATCTAAAAAAATATAACCAAAATTACACAGGAGGCAACTCAGCAGGTGTCTTGGACCCACGTGAATGCCTTCAAAACTAGATAGTTCCCACATGTTCTCAGAGTGTGAAAAACCCAGCAACTTCACACATTCACCTGCCTTTCTCTTTCTAGAAATATAGCTTGTACAGAATGTTATACCTTTTACTGCTGCTTAAATGTATTGAATACAAATTTAGCCATATCTAATCAATGCCATAAATATAACAGTGAAATGAACTGATCCAATATTAGAAGGTCTCTGTCACTTTCTAATTGATTTTGTAAATCTCTGTTGTGTGGAGTCTTTCTTTTCCACAGAAGAATATAGCTGGGGAAGTACTGCTCAGTACAAGAAGTACAGCTGAAGAACCCACTGTACATTAGTATATCAAATGGCTTGGGAACATCAGTTATAACATTCACAAGTGCTGAAAACTGGTAAGAAATCACATATAGGGTGAACTGTAGGTAAATATTTCAGTGTATCTCTGTCAGTGTTGGATTGACAAAATGATGGAACACAGGAGAGGATGTGAACATGAACAAAAGCACGTGCTTAAAAAACTCTTCCTCATACCTTGCCATTTTTTTTAATTTGCTGAACACTCTTAAAGCCTGGCTTTCCTAATCAAAATGTTAGATTTAATAAAAGCTGCAGCTGAACAGAACAAAATTACAGCACTCTCTAATATCGCAAACATAATTAACTTTGAATTATGTGAATTAACCATGCCTGACAAATTATCATTCAGCTCTGAAATTAAATTCTTTCATACCATTAGATTTGTTTGTTAAGCTCAAGTAGGCAAAAGTATTATTTAATAATGTAATAACGATGCTTTGCTGAGAGTGTTTTTGAGATATATATGGATTTATCCAAAATAAATCATGGAAGTGTTATTATTAGCTCATTTGCAAATACTATATAATGCTGGATCTGCATAATAATATTACAGAAAAGTTTTATGTCACTACAGGTTACTCTGTCTATTAAAACTTTTTTTTCTGATTACCTCTTTAAGTTGATCTGGTAATACTACTATTTAGCTATGCATGCAATGCACAGCATAAGTATGTTCAACACAACACAGCTATCCTCTCTTGAAGTGGTTATAATCTGAAATAGGCGGGCAACTTTTTACTACTTCAGAGTTATTTCTAACAGTATACTGTATTGAATTGTAGTCCTACAGTGGCTGGCTACATGATTTTTCACTCTCCTACTTCAGACTGACAGTTTGGTTGATGGTTATCATGTTCCTCCTTCTTTCTCACTAAACTAATATTCATGAGAGAGAAACTTTGCGGTGTTTTGCAAACTTAGATCTCAGAAGGATGAAACTAGGACAAACAACAGGGTAGGAATTCTAATATATCTTCTGAAGGCTCCTGATAAGTCTTCTAGGTTTGCTTACTAAGCCTAGCACCAATTGAACCCAACAAGAAAAGTGTTTTTCTCTTAAGCTAAGGGGATGGGAAAGGTAGCAAGTGTTTCAGAGTAAGCTTTTCCATATTCATTCAGTAACAATCTTGTAGAAAGAACAGAGCTAGATGAGCAGAAAAAGTAAATTGGTGGTATTACAAAAGTAACACCTCTTCACTCTGGAAGAGTTTATGCTACAGAACTCAACTTAGTAAATGTTCTATCCAACATACTGGTGATAGCCACACAGAAATCTGGCAGCAAATGCTTGCGAAGCAATTTCTGACAGCTACCGTAACAAAAAAAACCAAACCCATAGAGCTTCACATTTCAAACGCTCTTTGTGTTCCTGGATTTTGTTGCATAAAATGCTTGGGAGAGTCACAATGATTAGCTCTATGACCCAAGAACTGTTGAATCCCACCTCCCTCTCCCCCATGTGTGATAACCAACTCCTTTTAGCTCCTCATTTCTGACTAATCTCACTGCTTCCAATTTGGTAGTTAAGGAAGACTTCCAGAAGAGAGTCTGTCTGGAGCTACATTGTTCCCGGAAGGGCTTTGGGAAGGGTTTCTGTTGCAAGTATTGATAAGTTCCTTTTTGGATCTTTTCTGCACTAAGTGGCACTGAAGAGTAATGGTAGGAACAAGCACTGGCTGTGTTTTCTCCATCGGTGAGGCATTCAAGAATGAATGGAGAAGCACTCTTCGCACATTGCTACTGCTTAGTAGCATGCGAAGGAGTTTACTTAAACCCTCCTGCGGCTGCGGATCCCATAGAGTATCCCAGAGGATGTTGCCATGAGAACATTCGTAATTTATAACTGTCAGGTTGGGCAACATACAGGTAAAGTGCCCTCTGTTACAACGCTTTGTGCAGAATTGTAAATCCATTACAGTTTTGACACCATTTGATCTACTTTTCCAAGCGTTATGTAGAAGGGCTCTTTTGATGGAACAGTAATGAAAAGCTGTTTGTGCCTTTGATTTAAGGGTTTTGGCTCAATGATTTTTTTTCAGGGTGCAGTAATGAGCAGGGAAAGCTACTGTGCAGCTTAACAGTGAAAGAACTACACTTTTTGCTCCTTTTTTTTCCCTCCACCTAACTCTGGAAGGCTCTTTCAGATTTTCCTTTTTATTCTTGTCTAGTAGATGACTACTTAAGATGATCAACCTGAGGAAGCTGTCTTAATCAAGCAGGAGTCTAGAGGAAGAAAGAGGGCAGGAATTCTTGACGATGACCATAAAAAAAAATTCAACAGCTGTACTTTTGAAAAGAGCCAACCAACTAACCAATCCTTAAGAAGCTGGGTTTTTTCCCCCCCATGCTGCTAGAAATCATTACTTAAATTATTTAAATTATCTATGCATAGCCCTAAAAAAATCCCAAAGACAAAGGAAAAAGGTATGTTCTATTTCATATTTGCTTGTAATCAATCTGGAAACAATAACAGTGAAGTCTGAGTTACATGACAGAAGAATGACCTATTTCCACCCACTCAGATTTCCATTTTCAGAATCCAATGGGTTGGCTAAAGCAAGAAATATTCACCAATATTGTACATGGTGGAATACATTAGTGAGGAAAAAACGGAGTGTAATAGCAAGAACTTCCCTATTTGGATAGGTTCAAATAGCAGAATTTCATGTAGGCAAACAGAAGTGTATACAGCTTGTATAGCACATCATAATGATGTTGTGCCTTTTAAAGTTTCACACTTGTTGGTTCTTCCTGAAGTTAAGGAGAGTTTATGTTCACAACAACATTTCAGGAAAATAACATATGTAACTTTTTGCTGCTGTTGCTTCACTTCAAGCAAAACCCACCTACACTAACACTCCCACTTCCATCTGAATTAAAAGAATAATTTAAGCTTTCTGTTAGAAGGGAAGGTAGGAACTCTAATTTGGAGTGATCGTCAGATAACACAAAAGAACACCAATAGCATGATACCAAATTGGGAGGGAGGGTTGATCTGCTGGAGGGCAGGCAGGCGCTATAGCGGGATCTGGACAGGCTGGATCGATGGGCTGAGGCCAATTGTACGAGGTTCAACAAGGCCAAGTGCCGGGTCCTGCACCTGGGTCACAACAACCCCAGGCAACGCTACAGGCTTGGGGGGGAGTGGCTGGAAAGCTGCCCAGCAGAAAAGGACCTGGGGGTGCTGGTTGACGGCCGGCTGAATATGAGCCAGCAGTGTGCCCAGGTGGCCAAGAAGGCCAACGGCATCCTGGCCTGTATCAGAAATAGTGTGGCCAGCAGGAGTAGGGAAGTGATTGTCCCCCTGTACTCGGCCCTGGTGAGGCCACACCTCGAGTACTGTGTTCAGTTTTGGGCCCCTGGCTACAAGAAAGACATTGAAATGCTGGAGTGTGTCCAGAGACGGGCAACGAAGCTGGTGAAGGGTCTGGAACACAAGTCCTATGAGGAGCAGCTGAGGAAACTGGGGATGTTTAGCCTGGAGAAAAGGAGGCTGAGGGGAGACCTTATCGCTCTCTACAACTACCTGAAAGGAGGTTGTAGAGAGACGGGGGTTGGTCTCTTCTCCCTAGTAACAGACAACAGAACAAGAGGAAATGGCCTCAAGTTGCGCCAGGGGAGGTTCAGATTGGATATTCGTAAAAATTTCTTTACCGAAAGGGTTGTCAGGCATTGGAACAGGCTGCCCAGGGAGGTGGTGGAGTCCCCATCCCTGGAGGTATTCAAAAGACGTTTAGACGAGGCCTTAAGGGTTATGATTTAGTGGTGGACTTGGTAGTGATAGGTTAATGGTTGGACCCGATGATCTTGGAGGTCTCTTCCAACCAGAACAATTCTATGATTCTATGCTTCTATGATCAATGGATTAAGTTAGACTGGCCAAAACAGATTCTGAGCACTTTTGTGATCTGATTTATAGGCTGGAAATCAGAAAGAAGTTTTTCACAATGAGGGTTGTGAAGCACTGGAACAGGTTGCCCAGAGAGGTAGTAGAAGCCCCATCCCTGGAAACATTCAAGGTCAGGCTGGATGGGGCTCTGAGCAACCTGATCTAGTGAGGTTGTCCCTGCTCCTTGCAGGAGGGTTGGACTAGATGGCCTTTAATGGTCCCTTCCAACCCAAACTATTCTATGATTCTATGATTCTATGATTTACTCGATGCTTATGGATACCATCAGATGCATGCTGAAAGTATTTTGTCAAAGACAGATAACATTGCAGCCTGAAATAGATCAATGGATTAAAGTTATTACTGATATAATCTTGTGCCTCAGGTAAGAAAGAGAAAAAGGTGAATGTCTAATTGCAGGAACACTCATCAGTGTTAATACTGAAGGAAAACACCAGTAATAATGGAATATTTCAGAGCACAGTGATCAATGAAGTATTTCCAAACTTCTAAATAAGACATCCCTTAACTAATCCATAAGGTATCTTTCTAAAAAGTTAATTACTAACTATCTTATATTGTAATATAAATTCACATAAAGCACACTGATGGAATATCTGACCAGTAACTAGAGATGTGTTTCTAGTATGAATATATAAATGTGGATTTTCCTTACTGAGAAACACAGGAATATCATTTTTTTGGTTTCTCTGCTATTTCATTTACTTCTTTAATAAAATTTTCCTGTAGCTGGCTAAAGTCCAGACCTTTGTAAAGTTCTGTATAAAGAGTATAGAGTCGCTGAGCTTTCATATTCAGCAAGAAATGTTTTTAAATCCTTGCTAAACTTGTTTCCCTAAAGCTACCTGCAGCCTTTCTCATATCTAGTCCTTGGTACAGAACAGTCAAAAAGTAGAATGCATACCTTGCCTTGCTTTTCTTTTTTTATTTTTGGATCACATTGCCTGTGCAAAGCTAAAACTAGAGTTGAGTAGGGAGATGCTTTCAGAAATTCCCTCTCTGATCTCAAGAGGGACTTCTGCAGGACAGGGATGCTGAAGTCAAACTCAGACTAGGAGCTGACAAAATTAAACCCTGCTCTGACTTACCTAGATGTCTCAGCCATAAGCAGGGTAACAGCTGCTCCCTCATCTGTTTTTGTCCCTTGATGACCAACAGTAAAATGTGGGAATAACCCCAGGAGCAGAGATAAACTATGAACAACTCAAGAAGACCATGTCAAGCACAAGTACCATAAAACCATAATTGCTCACATCTAATGCCCTTCTGGTCCCCTAGTATGTGTTGTCTGTCAGGAGGGTGGACCACTCTGACTTGCACCATAATACTTGCACACACTCTGGAAACTGCCTTTCTGGTCTAGGAAAGCAGGCAAACTGGATTGCTGTTTGTCAGGACGCTGATGCATAAGACCCTCTTAGACAGGTTTTATATGAGAAGAGATTACATCTTCTGTGCTCCCTAACATCCTGCACAGATTCTTGAGGGATCAGACAAGACTTACAGACTTGGAAGCAGTCATAATGGAAAATATTGACAAAAGTCAGTTAATGAGATTTTCTCCTCATCAGAAATTCAAAGATTTAAAAATGAGGTATGACTCAACACTGGAACAAAGCGGACAAAAAGAAGGGGACGTCAACTCTGGCAGGGGAGGATTGGTGAAGAATAGAATGAAACAATTTTTAAAAGCTTAATCTTGACAAAACTGGAAAATTATTTCAAATAGTATAGCAATGACCAAATGTTTAAACATTCTAAGTCTGTAAATAATTGATCAGGATCAGAAAGAATTATTAGCATAATTTTGAATTGTTTGAAAGTTTCTAGTGAAAACTTAGTCAGAATCAACAGAGTCTTGCAGAACTGCTACAGATTTTACTTTTTCTCACTAAAAATGGTTCATCTGAAAGCTTTCAGTCAGAGGTAGAAAACATCTTGTAATTAATGGCATGCAAGTCTTGCTAAGCACACATAAGTTCAACTTGCATCTCACTGCTGAATGGCATTTTTGGAACATTTTCCTAGTTATATTCAGAGCAAAACAGTTCACAAAAATGCTCAGATCAGAGTGCATTGACACAAATAAAGCAGTAGCAAATTGGAGCTAATAGTCTATTAAACAGCAGCTAAACCCCAGCCAAGACAAATTTTGAGTATTCTGTTCTGAATAAAGCCTATCACACATTTATGGCTTTTTGTTCAATGATGGTTTATTTTTAAATGATCTTCCAAATAGTAGTGAGATTTATATATGTCAGACCACAAAACAGAACAAAACACCATGTGCGTGTGCATGCTAATGAACTATAATTACATAATTATTAGTATTATGCAAAACAGAAAAGCAGATGTCTTTTTTTTTTTTTTTTTTTTTTTAATAAGAAGGCATTTCTGAAAGCCACTATAAGCTAACCTTGTGTGAAATGGATAGAGGGCATCTCATATATCACTGCTGCCCGTAGAGCATCAGTAAGGACTGCTCTGTAACATAACATCAGGATTTTCCCTTAAGGTGAGAAAAAGAATACACAGGTCTTAAAGGAGACTTATCTAACCCTACCTAGCTATGAAGTCTCAAATCCCAAAGTGTGGAAAGAAAAAGAGATTGGAATTGAGGCAGGAAGTTCATCAACACATTATCATAACAAGCACAAATGCTGTTGAAGAAGCTCCAAAAAGGCTGTAAAACTAAAGAAAAACTGCAGTGGCATGTACCCTAATACATTTTCTCCCACAACAAGCAATAAAAGACACAGTGACAGTGTAAGAATTGGGCATGGACTGAATGGCAGTGCTGACATAACCTCCCACTTTCTGGAAATCAGATGTTTAGGAACTATTAGCTGGAGATTTCTCTCTTCTTCAGAAGTCTCTTGTTTCTGGTAAAAAATCCTCAAGCTTTCCTTCAGTCAAGTTGCAGCTTGGGGAATATTTAAAGACCTATATGTTTATACATCAATATATGACCCTAACCAAGCTTTGGTGATGTGGTCTATTTTTATTTTATGAAAAACTTTACTTATCTCTTTCCTGTCCTCAAAGTTTGTCAAAATTCCATTTTCAATATTGTTATTACCATACAAATCAGGCCTTCAACACCATGTTCCTCTTCTGTTTATGATGTCCCCACTCCACCTCCTCCCAGTTCTCAAAACAGGACGCCAGTCCTTTCTCCTTTCTTGTCTCCCTATCATCGTTTTGTATGGCTTACACTCTGCCCCACATCCCAAATCACACCCTTTCAGAGGTGGCTTAGCAGTAGTGGCTGGAGCACGCACATCTTGCTACTGTCGAACAGCTCATCTGTAGACCTAAGCTGGATGGTGCACTTAGCACTGAGCACCTTTATGTTAGTTACTTTCGTTATGATAGATCGACTGCTATCAAGTATATGACTGCTATCGAGTTGTGACAGAACAAGGGGTAATGGTTTTAAACTAAAGGAAGGGAGATTTAGGCTAGATACAAGGAAGAAGTTTTTCACAATGAGGGTGGTGAAACACTGGCACAGGTTGCCCAGAGAGATGGTAGATGCCCCATCCCTGGAAACATTCAAGGTCAGGCTGGATGGGGCTCTGGGCAACCTGATCTAGTGAGGTTGTCCCTGCTCATTGCAGGGGGGTTGGACTAGATGAACTTTAAACATCCCTTCCAACCCATACTATTCTATGATTCTAGGATTGTATGAAGTAACTTCATGGTGAATGGGATGGAGAATAACTTGGACTATTTATACCTTACTGAGTTAAGGAAATATCATGTATGCAGAGAATGAAAGCAAGTTTAGGAAAGCTTCTTTACCTCCAGAAATCAAGATTCCCAAGATTCACTATTGCGCTGCTGCCAGTAACTGTCTACACTGGCAAATTCATCATTGCCTCTTGAGCTCATTCACAGAGTGGAGGGCAAGTGAGAATCATTGCTCGTTTTACTTTAGTTCAATAGATAGCTCTCCCCTGCTTTGGAGTCCGTTTTCTTTTGTGAGTGCAAATATGAAGGAATTTTTTCTGCTTTAAAAAATCATGAAATTATACTCTGTTTTCTGAGTTAAATGCTGCCATTTTCATATTCTTCTAGTGCAGTGATTTGATTTCTGCATAAAACCATCCTGATGCCTGATTTTAAGCTCTATATCTGTTGCTCTGATATCCTAATTGTACCCTGACATTCTGTCATCCTGTTCCCTTACTGTTCCTATCCACTGCTTCTTCCCAAAATTTGTGCTCTTCCTCCACTCTGTCCCCCAAACCCCAGGGGGTTTTTGGCTGAGCATTTCCTTGTATTTTCATAACAATTTATCATGGAATACCTGACATGGGAAATTAAACTCTTGCAAAACTATTGGCGGCTTGGTCTTGAATACTAAGTCTTGAGCAATCTTAAACATAGGAAACCCTGCCTTTAGTGCATGTTACTTGATCTCCCATTTCCCTTATCACCAATTAAAGAATTTATATGGTTGTTTGTTTTTTTTTCCTTAGATGTAGTTATCTCAGATTTGCAATATAAGTAAATAAATAACCTAGATCCACAGCTGGTATAATCTTAAAATATCTCACTGATGATAGTGTGGCTGTTCCCATTAGTACAAAGTGAGGCCCACATCACTGATTTTCTAATTGTTTTATAGACCTGAGAGATTAAATCCAAAAATCTATATAGTCTGGGGCTGCCATTTCAATGTTCTCTCTCCATTTAATATATTGAAGTTTCCTGGTGAGTTTATTTGCAGATCATTTCAACTGTAAATAAGTAGCGGTTTCCCAGAGGACCTACTTGCACAGTATTTCAGATGCGAAACACATTAATTGGCTTATCAATAATGTACTGTCTCATCTAATAAAGAAAAAAATCCAGTATCAAACATTTGCCTCATTTTGTAATAGTCTGGAGTCTTAGTACCCAATAACAAACCATGAATATTCATTTTTCCTCCAAAATAACATTTTGAACTAGTGGGAAACCATAAACTCACCCCAAAAGGCCTAGGAAATGCATACTTCTCTCAAAAATAAGTATATCAATATGAATACTGACGTTTGAAGCTTGAATAATAGCAAGGGAACAAAGGAGGGACAGGAGTTTCCTCTTCTGTCACCTGAAATCAGAAGTTATATTGCTGATTTTTTAGAAACATTATACCTTCAGAAATGTAACAGGAAAGAGCACTCAGAGGAGAGCTGTCTGTTCTTCAGCACTTCTGGATCAGGTTTCAGATGAAAGAGTTTAATTGAGAATCACCTTTTAAGTGTGACAAGTTCCATGATACAATTAGTTACATATTAAAATTCCACTTTTGGAATCATTACGGCCCTTTGATTCTTCATTATTTCAAACTTGCAACATACTTAAGATTATGTGGAAAAAATAATTACATCTGTTAAGCCTTTAAAATATGTACTTCATATATGAGCAATATTTAGTTGCCACAATTCTTGCAAATCCTACTCCTTCCTACTTTTGAATTTCTCATAAATAAACCTCCATATGCCTGGAATGAAAAAATAAATAAAAAGGAAGAAAATGGACATTCCCGTTTTTTTTTTTTCATTTGTCAACAAGTAAATGTCAGACTCCAGATGACTGGGCTAATATTTATGCACATTTCCCAACCATTTAGAAAGTTGAGATCTCAAAGTATTTCCATGATTTTTGATATAAAGGTCAAGACTAGATTAACATAATGCTTCACTCATGTCAAAAATCTAAAAGTGATGTTCATGTCTTGCTTATTTTCCCCCTAATTAACACATAAAGTAATTAATTTATTTTTTAAAGTTTTAACTAAATTTTAAAAGCAAATTGGCCTGTTGGCTAAGTGATTATTTGCATTAGAAGGAAAAATCGTATAACCTTAGTAAAGATATGATCATATTTTAAATGTAAATGGTATGTTGTGATTTTTTTTTCACTTTAATTGCTTCTTTCCAATGAGGCCCAGCTCTGTTTTCAAACCAGAAGGCATCATTTCCTAATGAGAACTTTCTGCACTCCGTTACATTCAGTGTGCACCCACGAACACCTATTGTCAAAGTGGACACTTTAAGATACCTTGCCCAGCTTCCAGCTGCCACTCCAGAGGTGCCTGGTTCTCACAGGAGACCTACGTGGGCTCTGCTGGTCTCACACCAACGTCTCAGGTATCCTGGAGTGTCTCCAGTGGCTTTGTCTGTCCATATTTGAGCCACTGAATCAAGCTTCTCATGTGGGAGAGTATGAAGTTATCTCTCAGCGTAACAGAGTGTATGTTCACGTAGTTAATTAGCAGCATCCTTTGCCTTTCACTTCCCTTTATTTAAACTCATCAGATGAGAGATTATGAAAATTTCTCTATTATAGCTACTGCTTTTTCTGTTATCTCTGAATAGTGATTTCTGCTATTGTGTTATCTCTGTGGAGATACTATCCCAGATGCTTAAAAGGTGTTTTGGACAATGATTAAGTACTTCTGGTAATCCAAGCCTAAGTGAATAGCACTGAACAAACAATTACAAATAATAATACATCAGTGATTTATAATACTGCATTTTTCAGTACTTTTCTTGCACACTATTCATGCTTCACAATTTTTTGTTGACTTGTTGAGCTACTGTCCCACAGCAAGTTAATATTTTGACTGTGGGAGCTACAATGTTGTTGAGGTGTCTGCCCAAGCAATAAGCTATAGCTTTTAAGACACACACGATTCAGAGGATTTTTTTCTCATATACTCAGTTCTGCCTTCTATGCTGGTCCAGTAGGATTCTTTTAACAATCTTTTCCAGGTTTTGTTTTTTTGAGAGGTTATTTTCTTGGGGTTTTTTTGGTTTGGTTTGGTTTGGTTTTTTTTCCTCCCCTAATCTTAGCTTTCTGTTTTACTCAGTTTCTAATCTATGCCAGTATTTTAATTTCCGTTCCATGACTAATGAATTTTTCATTAACCTCAATAACCATGAAATTCTGATCGTATTTCGTTAAGCAGTGTCTAATTCTACAAGAAGCCCCATTAACTTATATGAGATCAGCTGCAAAGCAAAGTTATTATTCAAAATAAGTAGGGGTAGCAAAATATGTCTTTAAATATATACCAGAAGCACATTCACAGTCATTTTACTGTAGCACAACAGATTAACAGTTTCAAATGCATAACTCCCAGGCTTTCCATCACATCTATCCAGATTTAGGAGTTTTTTGGGGAGGGCAAATTGTGAGAGAAAAGTGGAAAATTTCATATTCAATCTATGATTTTCCTCATTTGACAAGCCATTAACTAAAAATAAAATAAATCAATAATAAAAAAAGAAAAAAGCCATGTCTGTACACTGTAGAAAGTTCATACAGAAAGACCTGGTATAACTACCCGTATAACTGTATGTAAATCCAATAGGTACTGTCTATAAAGTATTAGACTCAATAAAATTCTTGTTAAACATTACCAATGAGCTTTTTGCTTACAGTGCTCAGCATACGGACATGACTAATGTAGTTCTTCAGTAACAAAGACAGAGATTTAAAGGAACCAAAATGCTTAAAAGTCCAGGTAAGCTTCAAATGTCTTCCTTTATGGAAAGGAAACAGTGCATTTGTAACCGACCTACCACAAAAGTATTACGATCACTGGCAAGTAATTGAACAAAATGCAGCATAATGAGAGTCAAAAACTTTTTCTTCTGCAAATTCATCTCTTCCAAATACTGACAAGTTTTCATTTTTTTCCACTTCTTCTTTTGTCCAGACATGCAGAAATCAGGAGCAGAAACTATATAAAAGTGTATTGTCTGATCTCTCTGCCACTGCTGCCAGTGAAGAAAAAGGCTGGGTCCAGAGTTAAGTTCCACTTGTTGACACCTGACTGAAGTTAGGGTAGCTATGGAGAGATGCCATAGCACACAGAAGATGTGATGTTACTTATTTTAAATGTCAGTCTGTTTGGCAACACTCATTTATATTCTTTTGTCTTTTCCACGGTCATGAGGCACATTTCCAGCTGAAAAAAAAACGGTGTGAGGATTAGACAAAAATAATACACTGCTAAGTGACCTTTTTGCAGTGACCTTTTTTTTTCAGGAGCTATATGAACAACATTGATTGTCACCTCTAGTAACCTAACAAATAGGGTCAGATTCAGACTGCTTCAATTCTACTTTCATCCTTATATTCATACAGTTAATTTTACTGTCTAGGGAATTCACTCATCTCTTTGATGGTGTGCATCCCTACAGCTCGTCTGGAGTAGATGTTGCAGGGAGCTGTTCTTTAGATCATGTCAGACTTTTCTTTAAAGAAGAAAGTTATTGTTTCACTCCCAAAAGATGCTAGTAATGACAGGGAGCTGCCTTTGAGCCAGCCAAATAGTAGACTTGTAGATGTGGAGGTTTAAGTGGAATTTAGTCTGTGTGAACTTGATTACTAAACTGGCCATAAGGACAAGATCCATTAAGGATAATAACTTTATGCAAAAATGTATCTTCTATGGTTAACTAAAGCAAGCATCATGCAAAATATGTTATTGATTTGTCCCACAAAAAATGAAGCATACAGCAGGTTTTTTTATTCCCCTCTGGGGTGGCAAGGCTGAACTAAATACTTCTACAAGATCAGTCAAAGAGACTAATACTGACCAACAATAAGCAAATAAAATAAGTGATTTTGCTGTTTACAACACTCTGGTTAGAAATTGGAGGTAATTTTCAAGGGGTGAAATCATCCACAAGTTCAGGTGCCACCCTAAAACTGAGGAAAGGTGTAATTTTTCCCTCTCTCTGGGGATACAGCAGCAAATTCAATTTTAAAGTGACATTTGTAGCCTAACATGCAAGAATGCACTCACTTTCATCAGCACCTTTGCTTTCTAAACCTGCCCCTTCCTTTCCTCATTTTCTTGGGTACATCACATCATTGCCCAACTATATCTGACTGAAACAAAAATAAATAAAAAGTATTCTTTCCTAGAACTTGTGAAAGTGAGTAATAGCCATGGATGTCAGGCAGATCTCCCTGGGTAGTGGAATACAGATCCCCCGGGCAATTGTGACGCCACTAGCACCAGAACGCAAATATGTATTAGACATGCTAATCTACATGGTGCTCAGCACAGGACATGGGTATTTGAGGGCAGAACAAAAAGCTGTTGTCTGTCTAACCCACTTTTTCACAGATCAAAGAAGCTTTCCCTAGTATTTTCTTCATTAAGACGCTAACTACTGTAAACTTCTAATAAATTTTGTAGAAAGCGTTTAAGGTTTATGGAGTCCTAAGATGACATACAGCAACTTAGAGCCTTCAATGTGAAGTGATTAACAGCATGTGGAAATGCAAGTTTCTGGTTTTATCTAGCCTCTATTCTTGATTATCTATATCTTTTGCTATTAAATTTAAGTCATATGCTAGCCAGCTTTTCAAATGTTTCCTTTAAGAGAAATGGTGCAATTTGTACAAAAAATGTCAGTACGGACTCATTGATATCTGTGTACTCCCCTAACAATCAATCCCATGGACTTATGTCTCTATTTATAAGAAATCTCTGGATTTTCATTTGTTTGGGGGAAAAGTGAAATGTGGGCTTTCTTTGTACTTTTTACAATAACTTCTACAACTCTTTACATGGTACAGCCATTCTTCTCATTTATTCAAGCAGAAAAGCTTTTATCCAAGAAAACGTGTGCACTGAACAAGAATAGAAGGACTAAAGGTGTAAGCTACAGGAGGAGTCTTTCTTCCTTCGCCTTGAAGCTTGATGTTTCACCACTGCTCAGCTCCCAGCCCTTTTCCAGTGTACAGAAACAGGATTGCCAGCTACCACTAAAGGTCATTTAACTGTGTTCTGTTTTTCCTCTTTTATTGAGTGATAAGTTTTTTTGATTATAGCATTTTTCCTATTAAGTCCTATGACTGCAGACTTAATAGAAGTCTGAGCCAAACAACATTCAGTATTAGTGAAAGGCTGGTCATCCAGGAAAACAAAAGTAAAAATTCTTGGTTTTGTACAACGTAATTAAATGTCAAGTCTTAAATTTAGCTTTTAAAAGATAAAGTTGAGGTGCATTATGTTAAAAAACAGTGTTTGATGTGGAGAGCTAAAAGGAGTCAGAAACACTTTACAATTGCTCTGAATAACTTGATTTAACTGATGACTGTATCACAAGCTGTATCACCTGAGCCAAAGCAGAATTTTTGATGAAGAATTTTGTCAGAAAGATGTACATGCAAACAGTGGCATATCTTTCAGGTTTCAGACAAATTCACAGAGATGTTGCAAAGAAGTAAATGCCCAGGGACTCTCCTGGGATTCTCCTCCATAGCGGTAGAGGACAGGCAATCAAAACAGCCTGGTTTACACATATCATTTTTATGCAGAGTTTATCTACCTTCCATGGGGATAGACTTCACAGTTCAAATGTTCTTTGCTTCAGTAGAAGGCCTTTAAAAACCCAAAGTAATGAAAAGAGTAGTAAGAAAAAGAATAAAGTCTGAGACGTGCAAATTGAACATAAAATCCACTAAGTCTCATACCAATACGTCAAAGACAGAAGAAAAAAAATCCATTCTCTTATTAGGTAAAATATGCAATAACCTTGCAGCATTCAACATAACTGATATTACTGGGAATTGTTACATTGTATTTAAGGAAGGCTCAAGTGAGCAATGGAGAATGGAGCTCTGTCAAGAAAGGTATTTTTTTTCTACACTATGGCTAACTCAGGAGAACAGGACAATTAAAGTTTATGGATCCATATCCTAATGGATAAAGCATGTGTGAAACTGGTAGATCAAAGCAGAAAATCAGGTCTGGAAAGAAGTTAATTCTCAGAGGGAACTTCAGCCCAGGGATATCTACTAGGTATTTCAGGCTGCCACCATCAAAACATCTATGAACTTTCTAAATGTTACACGACACAATTTCTTAACTAAAGACGAAGGAAGTAACCTGTGTAAGTATTCATGTGTCTTCCAGCTGTCAGTCTCAGATGAACTAACAGAATGGTCAGACTGAAAGTCATTAATAAAGAATTAAAGATGGAAATATAATTAATTTGTTTGGAAAATAGATCCTGTCAAGCTAAGCTGATGTCATTTCTTAATTAAACATTTTACTCACACACAAGTAATAGTTAAAGGTAAATTACCATATGACATTTTGATAAATAAAGTATAAAGATCCACAACTTCAACATGGCACAAGAGGGTCCTATCTGGATGGTCCCTTGCAAGCAATTTCAAGTGATTTATCATGACATGATTTATTAGAGACAGGTCTACTGAAGTCCAACACATTTATTTGCCATACACCATCTATTTTTCTTCAGTAACCGCAAAGAGAAAAAGAAAAAAAGAGGCAATACTGCCCGATTTTGCAAATAGTATGAAAAAAAGAGCACATTTGAATTGGCACATGAGCTGGGAGCAAGTAAATAGTATACTCACGTTGACCACATCTAGAGGCAAAGTAGACTATTAGTTAATTCATTGCTGAAGATAGTTTCAGAAGCCCAGTAGAAGGTTAGCCATGGCTCAGTTGAATATTTTGCCTTGAATGTAGCACCACTGGCTAAGAAGGGGGCATGAGGTGGAAGTTCAGTGATCACAGGCAACACAGGCTTTGCATACAAGGTCCTGGCCAGATCCAGACAGATGAGTGATGTGTGGCTGAAGTAGTGGCTGAAAGCTAAAGCTCACCGCCTCAGTTCTTACATGGCTATCACAAGGTCACTGTTGTGCGTGTTTATCACAAAGTAAGTTCCTTGCCTCAGTTCCATCTACACTGCAGAAAAGCTTTGAACTGATTCTTCTTCTACGACTTAGCACACATGACAGCTGGGAACAAAGAATGTAAGACACATTCTTTGTAGATGGAAGGAAAGTAGTAGTCTGGTTTGCTCAAATGGAAGTTGTCAATCTGAAGATTAGCGAAGAAGGCTAACCTTGGGGTGGTAGTGTCACAACTTTTTTTTTCTTTTTTTATACGGTCCAATTCTGTTAATCAGATATAATGAAGAATATTGGAGAGAATTCAAACAGTTATGGGAGCTATTAAAGAACTTGAAAATATGCTTTGAAGACTCAAGGAGATCAAGCAGATGACTTTATATGAGAGAAATCAGCAAGTATTTGTACAGTCTTTAAATATGGGAAACAACATCTTCTTCAGTTTAGTAAACAAAAACCAGGGAGTGGAAATGGAAGGGAAATAAATTCCAAGCAAAACCACATGCATATTTTTATCTCCTTTTGGAAGAGTGAGACCACTTGGACAGTTTATCATGTTTTCCAATGAGTTCTCCATCACTTGCAACTTTAAGATCAGCAGTGTGTGTTTTACTACGAATTCCATTTTTCTTAAAAAAGGAATTTATTTTTATGGACACCTTCCCATCTGTTTTATTGAAAAGGAAAAGACATGACTGCAGTGGTACCTTTTGCCTTCTAGGGTGAAAAATCTTTTAAAAATCATATTAGACTGCATTAAGATTAGTACCTTGCAAGAGTGGAACTTGAATTTCAAACAATTAGTAAAATGTGGCAAAACAGCAAAATTTAAGGTCTTTCATGGTCAGTACTTCAATTGGATGCACTTTTTTAGTGAGTCTTAGAAAGGCCAGACTTAATTTGTATGAGAGTTGTAAATGAGGGATGAAGGCTACTGAAGTGGGTATATGAAGAAACAAAGCAGTACGGTGCACTTCAGTTAATCAGGATGCACTTAACATGGAAATTTGCTTAATTGAGATGTTTCCCAAGGAAGCAATTTAAGACTAATGATACCTAGTAGCAATAACTGCTGTTTAATGGGGACGGTAATTCCACTTAATAGGGATACCATCAGGTAATTATGGCCAGGTCTAAGCTACTGACTTCTATTGGCAAAGCTCTACCTATCAAGCATCTGAAGAGATGTGGTCCTTGATCAACAACTACGGGGAAGCAGAAACACCAAGTGCAAACTTTGGTGTTGCAAATATGTGTTTTTACAGGATATCCTATGTTGATCAATAGGAAGCTGTTGTTCTGCTGATTTTTTTTTAAAAAAAAAAAGTTTTCTGGCTAAAATGATCCTAAGGTCTTTCTGTGTTCATCTCTCAACACATTATACCCAGTTTATTAGCTGGCTTTATGCACACAACATAGGGTATGAACTCAAGTCCAAACTTAAAGCAAAAAAAACTTTCTAGAATTAAAGCATTCTAACCTTTTGTTCCAAGTTTATGCTGGTATTTAGTTATTTTCTTCTTTTTTTTTTCCTTTGGTTTTTGGTTTTGGTGGGGTTTTTTGTAGATTGGGTTTTTTTTTTTGGTGTTGCAACAGAGTTACTCCATGCTGGACATGGCTTTTAGCTCACTTGTTCAGCCAGAATCAATGATGCTGCTCTGATGCACAGATTACCCAAGGTGTCATCTCCAAATTCTGTTCCTTACAGTCAAAGAGTGATTGACCAACGTGTGGCAGGCTCATTGCGGCCTCCTGGAGAGCAACATTAGTCATGAGGATTTTCCCTATACAGGATGCTGTAACTCTGCCGCAGTGTCCTCATTAATAAGGTCTGCTGTGATTTATCTTAGCTCATACACGTACTCCTTGGGTATCGTTACATACAAAAGAGTTTCCCTTTGCTAACACTGCTTAGGCAACACAACCTTCATAAATTCCCTTTTCATTCTGTGCTCCTACGCTCGCTAGTGTTGTTCATCAGCCTCCCAGGATGAGAGATCAGCAAGCACAGCCAGCAGGAAGTAGAAGCTATATCCCTAATACCCACAGATCAGCGTCTTCATGACAGTAAACTCCTGAAAGCTTGAAAAAGGTTCACTGAAAAATAGCAATAAGAAACACAGGGAGAAATCTGTAAAGCTTGACAAATATTTGTTATTTACTTCGAGGTCACCAAAGATCATCTAAAAACTTTTTGGGATATTTTTCATAACTGCAGTCTCCTCTGAGGTGGGTATAATTTGTCTAAGAGATAAAGAAAAGGTGGAAGGGTGGCTCTGTATGCAGGAGGAATGCAGTCTTCCAGCAAGTTATATTACCGTAGAGAAGGACAAGCAGGTATAGTTCACTACCTCAGGCTCCAAAGAGTCACAAGAGGACCACAGAAGAAAATAATTTGAAAGTCTGCTGTGAAACACTGACTCAAGAAAATGGGGTGAACAATTGACAACTAGCAGTTATACAGCAAATTTAGATGTTTGTTCTCATCAACTTGCACACAAAGAGGCTATGATTTATACAGGCCATTGAAGGAGCTGTTTAATAGGATATATTTCAGTCCTTGCATTGCTGGCAAATTATTTGCACAGTAACTGTTTCTAATATTTCTGCTCTAATATGTAGGAACACTGTGCTGGCTCTCTGATTGAACGATATCCAGAGTAACTTTCTAGAAATACTCCCACAGTAACTTTCAACATAGCTTTGCAAATCCTTTAAATAAGATGTATACAAGTATTTCTATGTTAATACATACATGTATCCATGTGTGTGTGTGTTTTGTATGGATGATGTGTTCTTGAAAGAGCAGTCAAAAAAGAAGAAAACAAAACAAATCAATATGAGGGGATCACAAATGGCATTAAATAGACCTTGACATAAATGTCAAGAAGAACTGAATGGTGTTCTTCTAAGTTTGGCCAGAGTACCACACATCTCATTACACGATTGACTATTTTGGCTCTTCATGGTAATGAGAGAGGCTCACTGGTAGTAAGCATATTCCAAGCAGTACAATTAAAAGAACACATTTGTGACTAACTATTCCAAAATATATTTTTTAAAAAGATCAAATTTTGGAGCATGAAAGCATGATTTATTGTGTTACAGCAAACCAGCTAAATAAAATCCTTGCTATTACTAAGGGGGGCGGGGGGGGGGGGGAAGTTCTTCCTATCTACAAACGAACAGAAATACTGCTGTTGCTGTTTTCCCAATTACATTGTGTGCCCTGTGGCCTGCCACGGATATGACCTCAACTGAGACTCTGTTGAGACTTCATATTCACTTCTCTTACACAAGCAAAGAAGGCTTTTCCACGTTACTGCTGGCAGAAGTTTTACTCTCAGGAGTCAGCACTATTGTCCATAATATGGTGTGAAAAATAAGAAATTATGTTTAACATAAGTGGTAGGAGACACAGAATGATAAGACGGAGTAGAGGAATCTCAGACAGGAAAAGAAAAATTAACAAAGGATGGAAGTCTTGATCTCCAAGCTATTTATACATGTATTCTATGCATTTAGCTTTTTAAGTAAAGAGACCATGCTGTAGATTGTCATGAAAAAGTATAGAGGCTTCTGATGCCTCAGGGAACAACAACAAAAAAATCTACATGAACAAGAAGATGCAGGAAAGCTTCTCCCATATTCTAGATATAACTTCTGTTATCTTGTGCCTTTTCATAAATTTTAAGGGTCAGGTTTATTAAACTAGTCACATAATTGTTTTTTAGAGGCATTAAAACAAAAGAAAAAAAAAAGACATCATCAAGACAGTCCATCCGACACTTAACTAAAATACTTTACAGGAATATTTCTCTAACAACAATCCACATTCTAGAATTGCCCGCAGAATGCCTCACCCCAGAAGAGACTTCTAGTTCACAGCTCTCAACATGTTCCCAACAGCAAGCATCTCCAATGAGCAGCATCTCCAGGTCTTGCACCCCAAGTTCAGATATTGGTGGAGGAGAAGTGACCCCCAAAATAGTATCTTGAAAGGCAGAAAGCCCCAGCTTCTAGCTCTGTAGCCAGCAGGAGCTTGTTTTGATACAAAAATCTCTGCTGACCACAACTCATGGATAGCCTCAACTCTCAATAAGAGATAAGGTTTCACTTTAGCTACTAGATCACTGAATAGGAGTGGGCTGGTGTGCCCTGTGAGGAGTGGCTGAGGCAACTGTTTTGGTTCAGCCTCAAGAAGAGATGGCTTTGATGGGACCCAACAGCAGCCTTCCCATACCTATGGGAGGCAACAGAGAAGACAGAGCCAGGCTATTCACAGAGATTGACAGAGGAGAACAAAAGACAATGATCATAAAAAGAAACAGAGTGTGTTCAAACTGTATATATAAAAAAAGAGAAAAATAACTTTTCACCAGGAGAATAATCAAGCATTGCAACAGGTTGCCCATACAGCCTGCAAAATCTCCATCCTTGGAGGTTTTCAAGACCCAAAGTCCTGGTGTCTGAATTCAGTGTTCAACTTGCTGTGATCAGGAGGTTGCAACAGAAACTTCCAGATGTCCCTTCCAAACCAGATGATGATTATTTGAATTTCTGGTTTGCTCAAACACAACTGTTTCTTGTTTCCTACACACCCAATCTTCTGTACTTTTACATGTAACAAAATATGATGCAAATCATTGCTTAAATGCTTACATGCCTACAAAATAAGCAAGTTAGAGTAAAAATGAATTAGGAAAGTAATATGAGAACAATGGAAATAAATACAAAAGATGAAAGAAAGGGAACAGTTTATTAGGAGAACTGGGAAAAAACTTTTCTGCTAAGGACAGGAGGAAGGGAGCAGTGCCTTTGGGTCCTGAGCAACACTTTCAGAAAAGCGAAAAAGGAAAAAGAAAAATGTACAGTGGAAAGAGCAAAGTGAAAATTACATTAACAAATTAGCTAGTCATCTAGATAGCAGAGGTAATACATGAAAGCATAGATTTAGCTGTGGGAATAGAGTCAAGATAACATTATTTTTTAATGTTTTGGAAGAGGATGACTGCTGATCGAGGTCATTTTAGGTGGGAAAGGCACAATACACTTGTATGAGCATTGTATGTCATTTCTAGTGTCCAGCAGTCACTAGGTCAAGTAACTGAAAGAAGAGGTAGAGCCTTCAGTTCCATCCAATATGTCTGATAAATAGCAAATGTCAGAATTCATAACAGTTAGGAGGAACAAATAATTTTGGTTGCTATAGGAATCTAAAGTCTCAAGAATTAATGAACAAGCAACAAAAAAAGGAAAATGGGTGTTAGAAGGAGTACATCCAGGAAAAAAATGGTGGAGGGAAAAAAAAATCAATTAATGACATAGACAACTAGTCAGAACAAAGTACACAAAACTGCAGCCAGAGAGAGGAGTGAGAATATGTAAGAGGAACAACTCTGCTGACACCGAGGTCAGTGAAGGAGGAGGGGGAGGAGGTGCTCCTGGCACCGGAGCAGAGATTCCCCTGCAGCCTGTAGTGAAGACCACGATGAGGCAGGCTGTCCCCCTGCAGCTCGTGGAGGTCCACGGTGGAGCAGATACCCACCTGCAGCCCGTGGAGGACCCCACACTGGAGCAGGTGGATGCCTGAAGGAGGCTGTGACCCTGTGGGAAGCCCATGCTGGAGCAGGCTCCTGGCAGGACCTGTGGCCCCGTGGAGACAGAGGAGCCCACACTGGAGCAGGTTTGCTGGCAGGACTTGTGACCCCGTGGGGGACCCACACTGGAGCAGTCTGTTCCTGAAGGACTGCACCCCATGGAAAGGGCCCACGCTGGAGCAGTTCATGTAGGACTGTCTCCCGTGGGAGGGACCCCACGCTGGAGCAGAGGAAGAGTGTGAGGAGTCCTCCTCCTGAGGAGGAAGGAGAAGCAGAGACAACATGTAATGAACTGACCACAACCCCCATTCCCCCTTCCCCTGTGCTGCTGGTGGGGAGAAGGTAGAGAAATTTGGGAGTAAAGTTGAGCCTAGGAAGGAGGGAGGGGCGGGGGGAAGGTGTTCTAAGATTTGGTTTTCTTTTCTCATTACCCTACTCTGATTTTGATTGGTAAAAAATTAAATTAATTTTCCCAAGTTGAGTCGGTTTTGCCTGTGACAGTAACTGGTGAGGGATCTCCCTGTCCTTATCTCGACCCACGAGCCTTTTGTTATATTTTCTCTCCCCTGTCCAGCTGAGGAGGGGAGTGATAGAGCGGCTTCGGTGGGCACCTGGCATCCAGCCAAGGTCAACCCACCACACCTACATACCGTAGAAGGAAATTTAAAGTACCTTAAGATCGGTGGTGAATTTATTTTGAACGGGAAAATCTCTATAAAAAAAGAGCTCTGCAACCTCCTGCATCAGTCAGTTCCTAGGCAAAGGATCTGGGAAATACTCCAATGGGAAAAAGAGGCAAGGCAGAATTATTTAGTATAAATGACTTTCCATTCACTGCATGTTCTCAGAGTTCCCTTTTGCTTCTAAGTAAGCCAGACCCTGGCTTCCAAGGTCAGAAGCTTTCCCTGTAGTTTACAATATGATCCCAGATGAGCAAAAATATCTCTTTTCCTCTGGCTACTGTGACTGAGAGGTGCAATTTAATAATTTTTTTTCACATCATATCAGAACACACTGTTTAATATCTTGTGCCTGAATAGGTGCAGCTGCTTTAATGTTACAGTTCGGATCCAGCATACATTTTTGAAGCATATTCCTTGATCATCCCTGTTTCCTGTGCTTCCTCTGGTTCCACAATATGAACCGATCTTGGAGTGCATGAACTTGACACATTTCTGCTGGGACGTAAATGGGAAGATGTGCTTCAGAGGTGCATCTAGGGTACTTCCACTGCTACTTCAGTCTACTGGACCTGATTGGAGCTGTCTGAAAATAAAATTTACAAATTTTAAAAAAAACCCAACCAAAACCTCACACTGATAAAAAAACAATCCCACATTGCATATAGTGTGCATATAAAGTCCTCAGTAGCATTGGTTTCAGTCTGTAGAATTGCTCCTGTTGATCTGTCCTACATGGTAATAGGCATGTAGCAAATTAGTCCAGAATTAGGCATGCTTTAAAGCTATCAAATTGCTGTGGAATATATTAGAACTAAAAAGAAACTGAAGTCCCAACTGTAAAACTTAAATCAAGAAAGACAGAATAAAGGATTCTTAACTATTTTACCATACTGGATTTAGCAATTGAACCATCAAAAAAGAAAGTGATTCCTGGGAGATCAAAAAGAACAAATCATCATAAATTACTAACTTGTGGAAAATCTAGGGACATGAGCTTATACATCAGATCACCTCCAGGAACATTATAGGAGTAGATATAATGTTGTTTCAATGCATACCAATATATTATCAAGCATAATATGCAAAACACTGAAAATGCCAGCAGTCATCAATTCTCATTTGTGTGTAATTACCTGTAAAATATCTAGATAAGTTTGAATCATTCAAGCCACTGGTGATTCTCCATGACCAACCTCTTATAATAAACACACATGATCAGTAACAGTTCTGCTTTCTTAACAGTGAGCTTGTAGAATTATCTGCAGAGACAAAAGCAGTAATAGGAAGAGAATGAAGTATGCCCTGTGGGGTATTACTAGGCAGTACATTCATTAAGCAGTTCTTATGATGCCATAAATGCTTTAGTCATAAGAACCAAACATTAAATCCCAGACTTTCTAATACTCCAATAGGGACTACTTTGCTTTTTGTAATATACAGTTCTTCTTTTCAGAAAAACATACCAGTAGCTATTTCTTTACTAATGCAACTGATTTTATTTTGGAACATGCTCAGGATATTATGGGTTTATATATTTTATTATAGCTTTTTATACATTAGATTGGCATGATAAGACATTTAAGTCATTCACCTAATTAAAGGTATCTTAAAAAAATATCTCATGACATCATAAGGGAACAAAATTTTGAAAGGCATTATGAAATTGTAATGCTGTAACAGTTTGGAACTGTTTTGAATATACTGTTGCGTGAAATTAAACTGCTCCCATACTTCACAAAGGCAATACAAAAAAATTGCCTGCAAGAGTAAATGGGAGAACATAGCTGACTCACAAAGCAAGTAGATTCCTACCTTGTCTAGGCAACAGGCAAGTGGTGACTGAGGGGATAATGAATATAAGGAGTGCCCTGATCTACCTGTAAGAAATAACATGTAATGGACCGAGTCTGCATAGATGATCTCAGCTAATACTCATTTATTTTCCTAGTAAAGCTATAGTCTAGAAGAAACAGTTATAGATGTGCTTAATCACACACTGTAGACTCGGAATTAACTACTACACGGGACATTTCCAATATTCCTTTAAGGTGCATATCCATATCTTATTCATTTCCCAGTTAAAACAAAACAAACAAAAAAGACTGACCAATTTAAATGGATGAGAAGTGTGTAGACTTTGGAAACAGAGAAAATAAAAATCAATATATAAAATATAAATATATAAAATATATTTTTAAATATGTGTAAAATATACACAATAACTACTCATTCTGAAGTTTAGTGTAGGGTTTTCCCTAGCATAAAACAGCCAAACATCCTAATCCTAACACTTACTTTAGAAGCTCAATAGGAACCAAATAACCTAAGTAACCAATGTTTCGGTTCCCAGATTAACAGCTGATTGTTCTTTAATTACTAGTGAAAACAAACATCTCTAGCCTAACTATGGCCTCATTCCTACACAGCTTTTGGAATCAGTGCATAAAATCTACAAGCCCTGGACCTCCACATGTGTTCCTAGTTCATGTAAGATGATGTAAAGTCTAACTCTAGTCAGCTGAGTACTTACAAGTTAGATGGGAAGAAAGTTTAAATCAGATAACAAATGGTAAGCTTCTTAGCATCATTAATCCTAAAACACAGTGACAGATTCACCAGAAGTTTTCCCTCCAGATCTATAAAATACACCATTTTAGGTCAATTATTAGTTTAGGGGAGTGCTTACCTTACAAGTAAAGCTGAAACAGCATTCAGCTGTATCCAGAAAGGAACAGCTACCTAAGCCAATTTTTCGCAGAAGACATCTTCCTTCTCCCTCTATGTAGAATAAACACTAGCTGGATGTTTCTGATTTCTTTGTAACTTCTCTCTCTGCCTTCCTTGCTAGCCCCAGCTCCCATTGTCTCAGATTTTAAGTGCCCTACAGCACTACCTTCCCTTGTAATTTCAAAAGGAAGTTATGAATATATCCAAATGCTACCTGTTCTTAAATATATGAGGTATCTTTTGGCTGAGTTGTCTTGCTGTGTGACATCTTGCGTACAGACTTACAGAGCATCAACAAGGACAGCTTTGTCCCTTTGTGAGGAATGGCAAAGATGCAAGGCAAAGCATGTCTACCACAGTCGTGCACAGTTTGGCCACCCGGAACAAAACTTCAGTGCATTGCTAATCACAAGCAAATTCAGCAGCAAACTGCTGTGCTCAGACTGGACACGTGTATCACAGATCAGTACAGCAATGAGGGCAAATTCAACAAAAGCTTGTCAAGCCGGTGAGAATGACTCCAAACACAGAATTATAGTTCAGCAAAATGGTGAAGCTGAGAGCATTGTGTTCTATGATCTTTAACAAACAGGTGGGTGAAAGAAGGGTTTCCTCATGAATCTTCGTGGTGACTAGTTAGCAATGTTTCTAGCTATTACCCTGTGGTCTCAGTATGTCTTGATCAAATGACATATATATATATGACATGACTGATGCCTGCAACAAAATTCAATGCTTGACATACAATATTGAAACTAGAGAAGCAGGAGACAGAACTTCAACCCATTTATAAGTGGGTTAGCAAATGAGTGGGGTTTTTTCTCATTTCTCTCTATGATGGAATCGTTCTCTTTCAAAAATGAAATTCGGGTTGGTGAGGGGATGAGGAAGAAAGGATGTGGTAGGTTGGCTTTCAAGTCTTGTTCCATCATGGACCAAGACTTAATTCCCATTCTGTCATTGAGGCTACTGTTTCTTATAGGTTCAGAAGACCTAGAGGTCCCTGTAGTTCCAGGTACATAAAATATACCAATATTTCAGCCAACTGATCTGAGCTGTAAAGTAAGGGCGAGAAATCTATCAGCAAAGTAGTAAATTTATAGGTTAAGCCATCCAGTATTTTGAGAACTGGCATTTTCTCCATTGCTTTGTCCTTGAAGAGGTGGGAGTTGGCTTGTGGATTGGTGTCTGCAAAAAATTGTGCTAACACGACTTTACAGTTTGCTGAGAATTTTAGTGCTTTGGTTTGGGAATAATTGTCTACAGGACTTTGGTCCAGATTTTGCCTCTACAGAGCATGTTCTAAGTACATAGATGGCAAATAGTCATGAAAATGTGCAATGTATGTTCCTTGTCATAAAGTTGTCATGTTTGTCAGCACTTTCAAGCATGTCAGTCAGATAATTACAGACAGCTTGCTCTATGAAGTATTTTTATTTTGGCTTTGTTGTATCTATCGATATGTTTGTTCTTAGACTTGCTAATAACCCTTTATTTTTAGTGGATGAGGAGCAGATCACAAATCTAGTAAAACTTGGTAATGTCAGTGAAGCCCCAAAGACTCTGAATGATCTGTTCTTTTGTACATATATATTATATTATCAAATACCATTTCTCATGCTCATGAGTTTTATCTAAATTGTAACATTGGTAAATTAGACTTTTTTGGCGTTTACCGTTAATTAAGAATAAGGTCTTTCACTTTGGGGCTAGACATTTAATTAAACAACGCTCTGAGAAAAGACAAGCTGGGCTTAGGAGCAGTACCCCAATTCCTGGGAATGCAACAGTGTCTCTAATAAAAGCAGCAGTTTAAATGTTGCAGAGACTGAGGCTTAGAAGAACCAAAGTATTTGGGAGTGTTTTGGTTCAGGACATCAATTCTTTATTTTTGTTCATGATGGCAGTCGAAAGGCCTGCTATTGTGATCTTATTTAGTAAGCTGTTGATCTAATTGAAAAATAAACCTGTTATTTTAGCTTTGGTAATGGATTCAGGTTTGTTGGTTGAATCTCTCTTTATAAAATGGTCCCTGAAGATAGACAGGGCTGTGTGTTCAGAAGATGCTGCAGAATGGATTGATCCTTGAATTGAGAATCACATTACTGGTGGCACATGGCTCCTCTGGAGAAGTTTACATCTGTCTGTATTGACTTCTGAGATCCAGCAGCATTAGTCTGTGATCCCCCTTCTAGTCCCATCCCGCCAAGTGGGCACCTCCTTGAGTGTGGGAGTGTGGATAGTAATATCCGGCAACATAATAAGCCTTGATTTCCCTGATTTTATGCATTAAGCAGTTTTTCAAGTATATAAAGAAAAATAACACCAAAAAGCTACCAGGACTGCAGATCATAATGCTATCCAATGTGCATGACTTCTGTCTTCCTCTCAAATCAATTGCTCCTGTTGCATTTTTTTATCATTTCAAGTCAGAGTTGGGGTATTTTGTTTGGATGGTTTGTATTTTTGTTTTTCTTTCAGGAGAGGGAGAGCAGATTTCATTGCTTGGAGGGGTTCTGCATCAATTGAAAGAAAAGGTTAAAACAAATAAAGTGATATTAAGTACATTTTGTTAACCCTGGAATTTACCATATTCATTAGAATATGGAAGATTAATAGTTGGAAATTACAGAGCTTGAAAAATCCCTAGGCAGAAATAGTAATATTAGAATTTACAATAGCTTTGAATAAACACATACAAAAAATTATTGTAGTCCCTGTTGCAGGATGGAACAGTTGATGCCCGATTCCAAGGCTTTCTCAAATAATCATGTTTTCTTTGGCCTGCAAAAGAGGCATCATGCAGACAATTGCCCCCAAGAGACATTGTTAAGTTAATATTCTCAACTGCTGTGGGAATCAGAAACTGTCTTGGTTTTGTTGTTTATTTTTCCCCTGTTCCTGTATATTGAGCAGACTGGGTGTTCATCAGAGACATAGGTACCTCGTTGAGGTTTTAACAGATTTTAGCTGTACTTGACATGAATTTATGCTTCCATTTTTTTATTCCAAAGATGGCATCTAGCATTAATTCTTTGCCGCTTGAACTTCATGGGCCAGACTTTTTTAAGAGCTTTTTTTGGAAAGCATCAGAGGGAAAAGGTGCTGTAATTCATTTGTTATTTAGCAGCTATTTTTTATGAAGGGCTATTTTGAGGAACAGAGAATTGTGAAACCTTGCTCATACTTTATTCTTAATATGTGGATTTTTTCTAAGATTTGGCAAACACAATGAAAACTGAATAGTTTCATATTCCAGCTGAACAACTTTACACAAACCCTCTCTTTTCAACATGGGAAATGTTTCTTGAGTATCTTTGGGATTACTGGCATTATTTATCATCCTACCCTTCTCCTCTGTCCTTTGCATCTCCCAGAAATCTGCTTTCATATGGATTTAAGATCTCTAATATGCAAGCATGATATGGATCGATTTATCAGTTCTTCCAATATTGTAGATATGGAATGATGTATTGAAAAAAAATATCCCTACAATGTGTGTAATAATCCCTTCTCAGTGGAGGGGGTCAGTATATTACAGGGCAGTAGTCATCACTCAAGGTCTATGTACTATCCGTGCCTTGAAAAAAGCATGAAATTACATGTCTCTCTGATTTTCTAATTTTGATTGTTTTCTTGAATACTTCCTAAGGCAAGGTGATTGCAGACTGCCACTCTTCATTTCATGCTTCTGTTTTATGATTGTAAGAGAGATCTAAACAGTTTCTACTCTGTTATATACTTTTATAAATGATAGTCAATTATCAAAATAGGAATTATATTCTGTTTTGTAATATACATATTTTAGATATATAGAACAGAATAGAATAGAATAGAATAGAATAGAATAGAATAGAATAGAATAGAATAGAATATTTCAGTTGGAAGGGACCTACAATGATCATCTAGTCCAACTGCCTGTATACATACAAACATATCTCTATATGTTTATCTACATATATACCTGCACATTAACACTGTTTTCAGCCAGGATTACCCATGGCCGTTCATTCCCAGTTAAATGATACAGTTTATTTCTTTTTCTTATGTTCATTTACTATGAATAAAGTAATAGCCAAGTTCTGTTGGTGAGCTTTCCATTTCCAGGGATTGTCCAACTGACTTCAATGATTATTTCACTTCAATAAGTCTCTGTAAAATAGTTGAGATATTTCTTCATCCACACTCTAACTAGTATGATATGGTCACTCACCAATTAATTTTTTGCATTTGGAGTATTTTCATGATTTTGGTGCCCTAGATGCCTAGCAAACAGTTAGATACAGTCAATATTTGGGGAGATTAAGAAGAAGAGAACCTGGATTTAGTAAGTCTCTAGCAAAATGCTGGAAGGCAAATGCCTTGTCTTGAATTTGAGATTTAATCCAATTGAGAGTCAAAACTCAGCTTGAAGCCAGAACAACAAATTCCCTGGAAGTGCTTTAAAGCATTTTGTACAATGTTGAAAGGAGAAATCCTCAGTCATGTGAAAAGAGAACTGAGAAAGCATGAGAAATATAGTAATATATATTTTGTGCTTGATTTTGCCAGAACATTAATTCCAAGAAGACAGGGGAATAAAGAGAGAGGAAGGTTGTTAATAAGAGCTTAAACAGTAAGGCCTGGTTTAAGTCATTTAAAATGTAGAAGTTAGTCATTGGACTTGGTTAATTTTATCAAAAAGAAAAATAACTGCAGTAATATTGCAAGATACGCTTGTTGCATGTGAAAATTATGATATGGAAAATAGTAGGACCACACAAGGTGAAGAAAAGACATTATTATCAGTGGAGATTTTTGTATATGAACATGAAATTGAAAATTAAGGTCACAGTACAAATGAATTAGAAAAAGGACAGGTGATGGAATTAAGTCAAATGGATCAAAAAGAAAAATGTGGTTATCACATGAGATAAAGCGATAAACAAAAATAGAATTTGGAATGGTATCAGAATACCAAGAAAAAGAAAATTAACAGTTGTGTTTTTAGACATTGATCAAGACTTAATTTGGGCATGTGTCCAGTATGAAACTAGCAATAAGTGAGAGAAGGAATAGAATCTCAAAACACCATAATACATTGGAACAAAAATAAAATTGTGCAACAGTGTATTATAAGCCAAATTAGAAATGTCTCCTCTGTTCAATACCTTCATATTCAACATGCAGTTTTCAACTATTTATAGGCTTTATCGAGGTTAACTATTCTTGCTCCAATTTCCCATGCCGGGTGTCTGCCTTGAGGCAACTTTACTTCATGAGGCTTCCATAAATACACTCTGGCCATTTCTGAGAATAAGAAAATACGTTGTTTTGCTATTGATAACAAATTCTTACAGCTATTTCACTGAAAAAGTTTAACTTTTTCAAGCTCCAGTCTTCTGTGCTACGCATTGAAATTTTGCAGAGCTGTTTTTCTGCAAGTGATATGGTCACTTTCTTTTTTTTCCATGAAAAAATGATCACATTTGGAACTGTCATAAGGTTTTGGGAGAGCCCACAGACTCATAAGGGAACTCTGGTATGGAGAATTTAGTTGCAAAACTGTAAATGCTGACTGGAATTTCTGATGACTGCAAAGCTGGGTGAAAAGTAATATATGAAATTAGATAAGACTTGATGAGCCAGAAAACTTAAAATGAGAGACTTTAAAAGAAGGACCTGAAAGGAGGAACACACTGAAGGGGAAAGAAGCCTGCAGAAGAAGGAGCTGAAAGGGGGAACACACTGAGGGGAAAAGGAGACAGAGGCAAAAGCTGAGTGAAGAAGGTATAACGGTAACATCAGGATGGGTACAGGGGTTAGATACTGGGACTATTGGGCAGAGAGGTTCAGGGTACCAAAGGTAGTAAGAGGGCACCTGTTAAGAACAGGAGAGAAGTAAAAGTGGAAGAAAAGTAGCCACAAGCTATTGTATAAATTACCTATCTGTAACTGTATTGTATAAATTGTATTGTATAAATGTATTGTATAAATTACGTATCTGTAACTGTACATCCTTTTAACCAGCCTCCCTATATTTTTGTCATGTGTTTTTCTCTGGATGGTTTTCTTTCCTGTCTGCACTGTAGAGGTTTTACAGGTAAATGGAGGGTTGCAGAAAGTTGACGAAAGTCAACAGGAAAGGAAAAAATGAAGTAATGCTGTAGAAGAAAAACAGAAAGAGTAACAAAGGAAAGGAGCAAATGAAGAACCAGATGAGAAGGAAAGGGAAAGGACAGAGGAAGGGAAAGAGGGGTTGAAATAGGGGAAATCTAAGGGGGAAAAATGAAGAGTAGTCATTAGACTGACATAATAATTTAGATTGGAAAGGAATTTTGGAGATCATGTAGTCTACTCTCTGCTGAAAGCAAGGACAACTTTGAAGTAATAGCAGGTTATTCAGTGCTGTGTCCAGTTAAGTTTTTAAAATCTCCAGCAATGAAGGTCCAAAATCTCTCTGGAAGCCTGTTCCTGGGCGTAACCACGCTCATTGTGAAAACATATTTTTCCTTATATCCAGGAATAATTTCCTTTGGGGAGATTGCTTCTTATCCTTGCATGGAGGAAGGACCTCTGAGGTGGGTGTAGCTTTCTTTTCTCTATAAGTCCCCTCTAGGCAGAGGGCGTTTATCCCCTTTCCTCTTCTCTCCTTTAATGCTCCAGCCCCTTAATCATCTCAGGAGCCTTTTGCTGCATTTGCATTATCTCCCTTGTACTGCGGGGACCAACACTGGACGTCATAGTATTCCAGATGAGGCCTCATGAATTCCAAGTAGAGGATGATAATATATCATAGAATAATTTATTACTGTGCTTATCTCTATGAAAAAGTGTTAGACATGGAGTTCTGGAGCAGTGCCAATATGACTGGAACTCACAATCAAAATTAGTAAATAATCACAATGAACACACTCTAAAATTGAAAGTCTGTCCAAACAAGAATGATAAAATCTATGTTTAAAATATCAGAAAGAGTCTGTGAATGATTCATAAACTAAATACAGAAAAGTTTTAAACTAATCTGACTTTTGGTTTGGTGAATCCTATTTAACTAACTGTGAGGAAAAAGAAAGAAGTTAATTTGTCTTCTAGACTCCAAGCTGAGTCTTCAGAATCTATGTAATAAGAAATATAGGGAAAACGGAAAAAGAAATTAGCAAGAGGCAATGGAGAGGAACAGTCCCTTCCTCTCTTCCTTTGAAACCCATATTAGAGTAGTTTTGAGCTACAAATTACTGGGTCAGAAATTAACTTGGAGCCCCACAATGCTGTTTCTTAAAAAATCACTTTTTAGATTGGGATTATAATTCAAGCAACCCTTACTAGTAGTGACATAAAAATGAACCGTGTCAAAACAAATGGCAGAGCTGTTGAGCAGAGGCTAAGCAAGCCATATGCTTAGACATATCCCCACAACCATAGTGGACGTTTAAAGTCTATGACATCTATGTATTTAGAAAAAAATGGACCTAAATTTCACAGAACGTTCAAAAAGAAGAATTACGTGGTGCTACCAGCACACACTGCAACAGGCCAGCTGGCCTTTGTTTCTTCCTTTCCTACTTCTGTCTCATTGTCCAGTGATGGTAGTGTTGCATTTCAAAGGAATGATTTTCATTCAAGGCTTTGAAAAACTGAATAGATCTTCCCTGGCCTTGACCCACCAACAGAATTCTAATTTCCAGAAATGCATCTCCAAATACATCTTTTTTACATATTTGTAAAATTACTAGAATCTAATACTTCTTGAGAGACAAGTGACAGCAAGCACTGAAGCTGAAAGTGATGTGACAAACATGGCAGCACACTGTGGTGAAACAATTCAAGCTTGTAATTAACTTCTATCTTTAAATTCCCATCAGTAATGCTTAGTTGGAAGGCTCTGACAGGGTGGAGCTATCAAGAGAGAGATTTTCTGTTGCAAAGGTTGCAATACTGTTTGCATATTTACTATGGAGGCCACCAGATAATGATTCAGAACAATAAGCAAGGAAAACCTTTACAGACCTGTGTGTTTAATGAAAGCTCAACAGTATTAGTATTCCTTATGAAACATATTTGATATTACTGGTGCAGAAATCACCTTTGTGTTTCAAGTCAATGGAAAGCAGGAAAATCACCTTGTAACATTTGATTCAGAGGTATAGAAAGAATCCATAAATAGGTCACTGTAAACATTGTTCTAGGGATTTCCTTCATGAATCTCATCAGGCTGCAACGAGGCTTAAGTGAAAGGATTCTGAAAAAGGAGGCAAATACACCAGCAGACACAGAATTTCAATTTAATATCTATTCCACAAGAGGCCAGCTATGAATGATTCTCAATGTGATTTTCCTTTGAACACAATCCTACTCCCAATCCTTCACTACAATGGGGAAGAACGCCAAATCAACATCTTGCTCCAGGTGTCAAATATCCCATGGCAATGCCAAGTAAAAGAGACTAATCAAGTAAAAAATTCCATTCTACTTTCCTAATAGAAATGTTTGGGCTAGAATTTCTTATTTGTTTTAAAAGCTATAATTCAGCAAAGTGAAGGAACTTCATATGTATGCACACATATATATATGCCTGTGTGTGTTTATATATTTATATGCATAAACATATAAATGTTGTAGAGAATCTACTTTTCTTTTTTTTAAAAAAAACAAACAAGTACCCATTTAGAGGCTCATTTTATCTCTTCAACACTGAAGATGTGAGGAAATATTTATAGTTTACATTAACTTTTTTTTTTTTCCCCATAAGAATGTGGACATCAGAGCCCATATATGTCCAAAGAACAGCTGGAATAAATGGAGTACAGAGTCAGAAAGATGATCATAAAGTCCTTTGAGCTTCTTTGATCTTGAAGCATCTTTGCGTTGCATGTTTTCCAATCTCTCTATGCCGATAGAGGTTTCAGAATTACACTAATGATGGCTCCCCATCAAACACAAGAGGTGTCACAGTAGTCAAAAATTAATGAGGTATGGGGACACTCTGGCTCTGTGTCTGTGGTCTTCCTGCGGAGGGGGGGGAAACCAGTGGAGACTTTCTCAAGCATTTGGTGTGAACTATTGTGCACAGAGGTCTTATGCTGCACACAACATAGCTCGATGGAGCCTACAAACCCAAGAAGTGTCCACCTTAGAAAAAAAAATGAGGCTTTTACTAGTACTGCTTATTTTTCTCCGTTGTGTATAAAGGGAGTCTGAACAACAAGCTCTGATCTAGACACTGTGGTAAAAGCAGGTTAGGTAAATATTACAGCTTAAGCCTCATACCACAAAACTGTTCATGCAGGATCTCCCCTACTCTGTCATTCAGCACTTTCTTTACTCTTACTCATTTACATTTTGGAATAGCTGAGGTTACTTACCTCTACTGCTGTGCTGGAAGGTTGCTTCAGAAAGGCGTTATCCATTACTTCCTCCCTCTATGCTCCACCAATGCATAGCTGTTTATGCAGTATGTTCTTGAGCACCATCTACTGGTACTTCTTTTGCGTCTGAAATATCTACATCTATACAGACATAAAGCATGATTGTAATATTTCCTCTGGACTGAATAATCTGCTATTCAGTCACCTTGGTGCAATGGAATAATGTGGTGTTTATGCAAGTGATCTGGCCTGATTATGAAAAGAATGCTAATCTTGGCCGGAGAAGGGGGAGAGATAATAGTTCTTAATACACAACTGTTACAAGAAGAGAAAAAATGAAAATTAGCATCTCTTTACTCATCTCCTGGTATGTAGTAGAATTCATCTTCTATTTCATACCACCTGTGTAGCCAAAAAGGAACTACAATTTAAGGGTCATATTATTAAGGACACCTAAGGTTTCATTTCAAATAGGTATAGTTTATTTCAGGGAAACAAATATTGAATACTTTGCCAACTGTGAAGAAAATTATTATGCTAGCTTTATAGCAAGAGAAGTGATATGCCTGTAAACATTACTGATCTCAACCTGTTGACAAATCTAGATAAAATGTGCTCTTAGTATAACAGTCAGTGCTGCCCCAGAAGACCTCTATTTGTAATTTATGCATTCTTATTTCAGAAGGGGAGGGAGTCTATGTAGAGAAAGGAATAACACACTTTTTAAAATTCTGTCTCAGAGCTGCTAGCAAGAACTTTGATTTATTAAAACTGAAATAAATTCAAGCACCTAATTTGGAGTCCTCAGCATTTGTACAACTTGTTACTCCCATTTCAGATGCTTGTGACATTGAAACTAAGCTGGCTATTTTCTCATCCCTACAGCTTTCTTCTCACAACGGAAGTGTGAGACTACAAAGCCAAGGTGACAAATTATTTGTGATTAAATTTTTGGATAACTGCCTCTGCCGTATTTGTATGTGGTTAAGTAAAATATGTCACATTGCTAAAGAAAAGCTTATGATCTGAGGTTTAAGAAGAGGCTTCTTCATTTCTTGTCTGGCACAATGGCATCTGAATCCTGAGATCGCTTGTTAAATGCTATAATAGTGTTTGTACTGATAGTAAAAACATTTTCTTACAGGATCCAGTATGATATACTCAAATCACTTGTTGCAGTCCCAGTATATAAGAATCTAAGGGTTGAACCGAAACTTCATCTCTCTCAGTAATTAACAGGAGACTTTTAAAGAATTAAACCAAGATGTGAATGGAATGATACAGCTTAGAGTTTTTGAGAACTGGATGCTTCATCTGGACCTTTGTTATTTGTATTTCCTGTGGAAATATTTTCTATCAATTTGCCTATTTGCTTTTTTAATCCATTTATACTTTTGGCCTCCACAACTTTTCTTGGTAATGAAATCCAAAGTGCAGTTACATATAGATAAAAAAAACGTACTGCTTTTCATTTATTTTAAAACTTCTGCTTGATAATTTCTTGTAATTCCTTTTCCACTCTTCTATTATGAACCACTGAATGAAAACTTCATATTTGCTCTTTCCAGACCATTCATAATTTTGCTGATTTCTATGATATACCCATTCCACATCATTCCACATAAGGAAAACATTACACGTCTGATGATTCTTGTGCCCTTTCCTGCCAAACCTCTGGTGGAACCTTTCCTGCCTGTATTATCTCCTGAGCTTTCTTCGCATGAAGTCCTGCTCGATGTATGCTTTTGCATCTCTCTGACTTCCTGGGGGCTACTGTCTGATTGCAGAAACTTTGCAGTTCTCCTTTTTGTACCTATATTTGGGTATTGTACATTCACATGCACTGTTGTATAATAAAACTGAACAGATCAGCGGCAGTGCAGTTTACACATGTGGATATTAGAAAGTTGCATTTCTTTTTTCCTGTCTTCTCCTGTTCCTCTTAATCTGACTTCTGTTGTCCAAAGCTTTTCTATCATTGATACATTTCTGCTCCTGTTGCTGGTCAGTGTGAGTTAGACAAAGGTCCAGGTTACCCGCAGACTAAACTTCAAGTGTCATTACATTTAAAAGGCTGGAGACTACATCGGCAAATATACTCTTCCACTAAGAGTTTGTCCCAGTTTCATTACTCCTATATTTCTGTTACTACATCTCTGTTGTAGTCCTATGATCTTTTGAACTTTGGTTGGCTAAAATTTAACAAAGCCAAAATTCATCTTTTATTCATCTTTTTGTGGCTCGTAAAATCAATGCCATAGTTCAACATGGGTGGGGGTAGAATTTGTTCAGCTGAAGTCCAAGCAAAACTGAGTGTCAGTGGCAAATACGTCTGCCCCTACAGAAAAAAAAATAAAAAATGTGTTTTAAAAAGGAAAATCAGGGTGAGTACTCAACAACCTTACTCAGGTACAGCACTCCACAGAGCGCACACAGCTACCAGAAAGTGCCAGACATTCATTGCCACTTGATTGAAGACTAATTCATTTTTAACAGGGTGTCCTGCCTGTTCTGAGGCCACTGACAGCTGTAAGTCACATTACGCAGAGCAGAACATGGATGTTTTGATTTATTGTGCCTGAATATTTTCAGCAAGCTGGAAAAAAAAATGTAAATGCAATTTTTATATGCTTAACTAATTTGTAATGCTGATTGATAGCCATGCAACCAGGATCTCCTAAATGTGAAATGATGTGTCTCAGTGGAGTTTTAACCTGTAAATAAAGCGAAAAGCAATTAATGAATTAAATTTGTATTCTGTCCTGAGAGAGTGAAGCAGGTTTGTTAAATTCCATGTGTATACTCTTGTTCAAATGCAAATCAAAATAGGCTAATTTACATTGCTCAAAAATCTGGTTTTCCCTGTATTTTTATGTTATATTTTGAAAAAAAATAGTCCAAACCCCAAATATTTTACATAACATTGAAGGACATTTATATGGAGTCATATACAATATTTAAATACTTCTGTTAATTATCTCTTAATTACAGACTTAGGATATTTATTTTTGCTGTTGGAGAATTGGGATATTTATTCTCTGTGAAACTCGCCAGTTTTATACTGGTAACATCTTTCTGAAATTTTACAGTATGTCCCCCAAACAAAAAATACATATTTTATTTCAATTGTGATTGTTAGTAGATTTTTGTCAGTTTTGGTGGATGTCTAATTGTCCCATGGCTAAATAAATGGTCCCTGAGTTCTGTGCCCAGAACTGCCGTGGACTTTATACTAGTAACTCTTGGAGGCAAAGCACTTACTAAACATTCTTCAGCAACATGTCACATCACACGCATAAATTTGATAGCTATAATTACCTTCATAATTCTGTTAGTTGTTTGGTTTTGCTCTGAAATGGATTAGGAATGCTTCCAGAGCCAGTGACAATAGAGAAAAGACCTAAGATCAGGTTTTTATTGTTTCTCTCCTGTTAGTTACTGCCTCCCATTTCATAAACATTACCTGAGGGAAGTCTGGAGTCAGGTTTAGTGCGTCCTAACATATCAAGAGAGAGAAGTGAAAATGTGGTTGTCAGACATGCTGTGGCTGAGCTGGGACCACAAGAATGATCACATCATAGTCATGCAGACATATTTATACTCAAACACACGGGAGCTGAGTAAATAACTTGCTTTTCAGGCAACAGATAGAATTCCATTTTTGATGCAGGGACTATATTGTTGTATAACTTGAAGCGCATGTAGTGCAGCAGGCAGTGCTACTTGGGGTACTGCCTTTCCCTTGTCCTATCTTGATAAAACTCACTCTTAGTATGAGTACAGCTCAATTCTTGCTGATGAAAACAGTGGTCAACACTATGAATTTATCTGTACTCTTCCTATCAATGACCATCATCCCTCCTGGTGTTTTCTGCAGGGTTTTATAAGATCTCTGGCAGGCTGCCCCTCACAAGACACTCCAGCAACTGCTATGGTGGCAGGCCAAATATCCTTTGTTTTTTGCACCAGTTGTAATAGGTAGGGAGATAGCAAGTCATTTGCAAAGGGTCTCTTTCAGCTTCTGGGATGAGGAAATATTTCTCAATAACTGATTGCACAAAGTCTGGTGAGAGTTAGTACATCACTAGGAGAAGGACTGAAGTATAACTGAAATGGTCACAGAATAATGTGACCAGTATTATTAAAATACTCAGCTTCATTTTTCTTCAAGTGTCATGTTTATCTGTTTCCTAGGGATTTATGGCTGGTGATAACAACTTCTTGAGGTAGCTGACAGCTAGCAGAAGCTCGAGAAGCTTTCCACAGTCACTGTCCCTGATTGGGCCGTTGACTAGGGGTTGGGCATGACAAAGCGGAGAGGTGGTCTGAATCAGCAGCAAGATGTTCAGCACGGGCTGGGCATCCCTGCTCTTTGTGTGCTGCAGCAGATGGTGGAGGTGTGGCCGTTTCACTCCTCGAAATCTCCTGGAGCAGTGATGGGAAACTCAGGAGACGATTTCCTTCGTGACACAGTCAGTAATGGCTGATATATCTGTTAGGATGTGTGATTAAAGGCTCATCTGCCCAGGCACGAAGGAGCAGAGAGGCATAGCTCCAGATGGGGGAAACCCAATAATCCAGTCAGGGACACGAGCCCCTGCCCTGTCCGCCCCAGGGCATCCTAGGCGAGCATCAGCCCCATGGGTGACACCCACCACCATGAGTCCGTGGGAGAGCCTGTCCTGAGATCATCTATAGGCTGAGGGGTCACGGTGGGGGGGCATGGGCTCATTATGGGGTGCTTGGGAAGATGGCGTGAGACTCATTACGGGATGTTTAGGGAGGAATCAAAGGTGGGGAAAGGGAGGGATGGGAAGATTCAAGCATGGGAAAATAGAGGGAATGGGGTGGGTATGAACAGCTGGCAGGTCACTACACTTGTCTGGCCATGCCCTGTGCCTGGTGCCTGCAATTGGTCCTGGCTTCTCTTTAAACTCATCTTTGACCTGTTTTCCTGTGTGAGGGGCTCTGTGTGCATGTGTGTGGGTATGTGTGTGCATGGGGGGGCTGAGTGCAGCCACTGGAGCAGGACCAGGGGTCACAGCGAGCGCGCACCAGCACCTGCGGTGACTGGGGAGCATGCACATTGGGGGCCAGCCTGTGATTGCTTGTGAGTCTGTCTCTGGGAGACAGACAACTGGAGGGGCTGGCTCCCAGAGGGACCAGGGTGTCCTGATCAAATGCCAAGGAGACCATGGGGCCTGGGGGTCGACTAAGAGACCCCTTTGTGTGGGTGTGAGTGTGCGTGCGCACGTCTTTGTAGGAGGCAGTGAGTGAGGATCCAGGGCAGCTGCTGGATGATCCATGTGTCTAAGCCTGGTTACACACAGTGTGTGTGGATGTGCATGTGAGGGTCTACACCAGTGGCTGCAGCCTGGGGCCTCAGGGGCTGGCATGCTCAGATGCCAGCAACTGGGGAGACTGGGATCCAGGGACAGCTGGGATCCAGGGACTGGGATCCAGGCAGACAGTGTCTGAGCCCAGTTGCTGGAGGATCCACATTGTATATATGCGCTGTATACATGTGTTTATGTGGCTGGGGGATGAAGGGGTTGAGAGCAGCCCTTATGAGAAGGACTTGAGGGCACTAGTGGATGAAAAGCTGGACATGACCCAGCAATGTGCACTCGCAGCCCAGAAAGCCAACCGTATCCTGGGCTGCATCAAAAGAAGCGTGGCCAGCAGGTCAAGGGAAGTGATTCTGCCCCTCTACTCCGCTCTGGTGAGACCCCACCTGGAGTCCTGCGTCCAGCTCTGGGGCCCTCAGCACAAGAAGGACATGGACCTGCTGGAGCAGGTCCAGAGGAGGGCCACAAAAATGATCAGAGGGCTGGAACACTGCTTGTGTGAGGATAGGCTGAGAGAGTTGGGGTTGTTCAGCCGGGAGAAGAGAAGGCTCCAGGGAGATCTTATTGCAGCTTTTCAATACTGAAAGGGGGCCTATAAGAAAGATGAGGAAAAGCTTTTTAGCAGAGCCTGTTGCAACAGGAGAAAGGGTAGTGGTTTTAAACTAAAGGAGGGGAGATTTAGACTAGATGTAAGGAAGAAATTTTTCACAATGAGGGTGGTGAAGCACTGGAACAGGTTGCCCAGAGAGGTGGTAGAAGCCCCATTCCTGGAAACATTCAAGGTCAGGCTGGACGGGGCTCTGGGCAACCTGATCTAGTTGAGGATGTCCCTGCTCATTGCAGGGGGTTGGACTAGATGACCTTTAAAGGTTCCTTCCAACCCAAACCATTCTATGATTCTATGTGCCTGCAGGGAATACAAGCTCTGCCATGCTACTGGTTGGAGCTGGAGGCTTGGAGCTGCAGCAGTCTATGGCCTGTTGTGGTCCTGGATTTGGGAACCCCTAACAGTATCTGTAGGAATGCACAGTCCCAAATGAGAAACAATAATGCCAGGCCAAGCTTCAGAAAGGGATGGGGAGTTCCGAGTACATCCACCAAATACTTTTCACCATGAAATAACAGAGACTCCTTCAGCCCTAGCAATTCACTGCACTTAGTGAGCCCGGAGGTCTGTGAAGAGATCCTTAGGGACACGTCTTCAGCACAGCTGAAGAAAATTCTGCATAGTAGCCTCTTTAGAGAAACATACCTTGGGTCTGAGTTCTGCTGCTTACCTTATCTATTTCCAAAAATCAATATTCTTGTCAAGAGAAGGCCAGAAGCTATGGGATAAAATTAAATAGGATGTCTTCTTTTCCGATACTTTCTCCATTAGCAAGGGGAGCTTCCTTGAACTCCTGTCTGTTCACAGCAACGAGATAGAAACTCCACTCTCCAACAGATTATTTCAAATCTTTATGCTCTTTAGGGAAGCGAAGAATTGTTCTGGACTAGTGAGACATCCTTCCTTGACTGTAGATTTCTAATCTGTAGTAAATTCACATAGTCTGAGTCAAGTCAAAACTAAAACCAAAAAATATTAGAAAAGTGGAAATTCCATGAAAGTTTTATTGTACTTACATTGCTTGAACATCACTTTCTGTTAACAAGTTCCAAAAACCCCTTTATTTCAAGGCATAAAATCTTTGTATGTGGTTACAAAACTAGGAACTTCAGAGACACAGCTATTGGGACAGTTCATCTAGGAAACCTAAAGCAACTGGAACTTGAAATTAGAGCCAGTCTATGTACTGGTTCTTCTTTAGCCTTTCCAACAGCTGGCTGCCTCAATAAGGCATTGAAGAAATTACACATCATTAGGGAAATCTCCATCGTTTTCTCTTTCTTCAGGCATGCTCTAAGAGAGTGATCATGTAAGCAGGCCTAGTCCAATGAAGTATCAGAATATGTTAAATGGTTTTCCTACAGTCATGAAAACAGGTTGCAGGTTGCATAAACGTGGCCTAACATAGAAGAAAACATCTTCCATTGTCTAATAGATTCTGGGACAACCAATTTCTCCATGATAGAAAACCATAAAGCATAGGTATCCCAAGAGTATGGCACACACCTCTGTACTCCTCTGTGCACAGCGTACACCTCTGCAGAACAAGAGCAGAATTACCAAGACTTATGGTAAAGATGTGACAGTCAGTGTCAAATAACGCTGCCTTCTTTGGGAACTCACGAGTGTCAATTTACACAGTGCTATGTTAATCATTCCTACCCAAAGTGTGGGACTTGATTGGATTCTGTAGGTTTTCATAGCAGTCATAATATCCATTTGCAATGAACATTTAAATATTAATGACAGCAATACTCTCATTTTTCCTTTTCTTTATAACTTGACTCCCAGTAAGTTCAAATAAGTATTGTCTTGGATATGGTGAGAAGTCCAAGACACAAGTGCTTTAATTTTCTCTTTACTGTTATATTCTTATTGTCTTTGCAGCACCTTAGCATTGTAAAAATGGAGTATTTTACATGTCTTACTGTAACTGTTAACCCACATTGAAACTAAAAGGATTTTTATTTTCATCTTTCTCTTTTGTTATCTGTCAGTATCACTGATCTCAGTCTTGGAGAATTGCTTCCTGCTGTTCAAAACAGGACAAACATAAGCTATTCCTTCTCATAGGTCTTCTATGATTTAATTAAATCAAAGAAAAATGTGCATTTTAAGAATAGCCTCTAGATTTCTCAAAACATAATAATTTTAATTTATTATACCTTTAAATAAATATGAATTTTTATAGTAACATTTATTTTTGAAAAGTTTAAGCAATAATACTACGTATAAAGCACCAAATCCTGTGAGAAGCACCATACGTTTTTCAAACCTTGTTGAAGCTACAGAAATAACAGCCTTTTTCCTATCTGTATAGATGCAATCTGTTTGTTTCCTCTACATTGTATACAGAAGATAATGCAAACCAGTTGTGTGAAAAATTTATGGCAATTAGTCTAACTGCTGTCTAGGAGAGATCCATACAAATGGTATAATGAAGGCTCACAGTAAAATTACTGATTATTTCTTTTATTGCACTATGAAAGAGACAGGCCAGCACTTTATCTGTGAAGATTTTGATTTTATGACATTTGTGACGTGCAAGTAGGTTGTAAAGGCTATATGTGGACACAAAAGCACATTGAAAGGGTTTCTTTTTCCTTTTTCAAAGGAACTTCACCTAACAATTCCATGCACTGTGCTGCTTGTGTAGATGTAGGAAAATCAAGAATTCAGGGCATTCCCATATGGTACAAGGAAATGTACGTTCTTACTACTTTGTGCCTTGCCAAGGCAATTACACACCATGAATTGAGTTTCAAGGTTGGTCACCTCCTGCAATTCTATCTGAAGCGTTGGGGTATTTGTCATCTATTTTTTAAACCTAACTCCTACAGTCTAATAATTATATGAGAATCTCTGTTTTGATTTTGAAACATATGGCTTTTAGCTCACCAGACTGTAGCAAAAAGTCTGAGCAGTCAATCTCATTTTGGAACAGCAAATACTCATTCGAGGAAAAGACTCCAAACTTACCAGCAAGTCTGCCTTTAAACGCTGTGATCTGGGGGACAAAGTTTTCCTCATTTGAAAAAACCAAAATGTTCTTTTATTATTTGATTGACAACAGCGGGGTTTACATACATTGGGGAGCCCATGGAATACTTGCATAGGCAAATGTTCACTAATGCAGGCACATCGTTACCGTAGTAGGACAACGCAGACCATGACAGGTACATCTCATGGCTCTACCAATTGTTTCTTGGAAATGCTTGCCATTCGTAGAGTGGCAGCTAACTACAGAGCCCAGGCAAGCATTTGAGGGGTGGTTGAAAACGTCCATTCGTCCAGAGATGACTGAACATGATAGCTGTCTTTGTATATAACAATGGAAATAAATGATTCCTTTATCCACTGGACATAGTAGTAGTGGCCTGAATTTTCAAAAAAGGGATATTTAACTCGTAGACAGACATCATGTAAAGAAACAGATGCAGCACTTCATGTTGCTGTCTCCAGTTATTTGATTTCACCTCTCTTCTACGGAATATTCCCTCACATCAGAGGAGGCAGACTGGAAGTGTGAGACCTCTGCAGACCCCGTGACGTAGTCTGGCAGCTTTGTTCAAACTACCTCCTACAATAGCCCAACTTTACACCACTAGTTTTTAGGGGTACTTAATCCAGAGTCTCTCCTTTCGTGCAGTTGCGCTGGTTTAATCAAAACAGTTTCTAAGTCAGCTTAGGGTTTTGGCGGATAAATCCTGGCAGATTTAGTTGCCCCCAAGAATCTCCTCTGGTCTGTTGCTGGAAATGTACTCGCCCCCTAAAAAGGCATTACCAGAGTTTCTGCTTTAACCTCCCGGTTCTCACCTGTGTCCATCAGGCTGAACTGCTACAAGTCTGTCCTAAGCGATAACACCTTAAACTGCTGCAAGTAATCTGCCTAGGCTCCGAGTCCTTTAATAATTACACTAATGGTATCAGCAGCTCCAGACAGACACGCTCAGGTTGTATTTTCAGGCTTTGCTTTGCTACATGGAAAGGCAGAAGGATTTTTCTCTCTGTAGCAAGAGACTGCCGATGCTCTGATCCCATCCTGCCGCTGCGAGAGCTTGGGCTCGGGAGCCTGGCCCCGAGGATGGACCTCCCCGAGCCTGTGGACTTAACACAAGCCTCGTGCCCTCGTGCACATGATCTTGCCGCAGACTCTCTCAGACTGGGGGTCTTGCTCGCATGTTTTCAGTACAGTGGTGCAGTGCCTCTGCAGCTCTGTGGCCCCTATAACACACGCAAATGCCATTAAATCTCCTGCTCTGGTGATCAGCTGTGCCTGGGATGGGAGGGTGGTGGAAGAAGAGACAGTTCACTGCTCTGTATTGCTCCTGAGCCCTGTAACTTCTTTGGGGGTTTCACACTAGAAGGGACCCAAAGGATGTCCTCCAGATGCCACATAGTGCTGTGCGTCCTCACCGTTGTATAACTTGGCGTGCTAGATCCGTCATGTCCTTCAATGCGTGCCTCGTCACACATGGAAAATGAAGAAAATTGAGAGCTGGTAAGCATTTCACAGTCTTGTGCTGAAAACTGAGATACAAAGACAGACTGTCTCCAGCCCTCTTCTCAATACGTAAGAGTTCCTTTCAGTACTGTTGTGAAAAAATACATAGAGAATTATCAAAGATGGCATTTTATTCTATCTTCTAAGGCAGCCTTCAGAAATCAGAATGCACTGATTTTTTTAAACTTCAAAGTGATACCAGTTCTTTCAAGACACATGTAAAAATAGGAACTATAAAGGTATTGCCTTCATTAAAAGGCATCTGTTTTTCAGCTACAATACACTTGGTTTTTATTTCAAATATTTGTGAGAATGCATTTGCGCATTGCTTCCTGACAAATGGCCCTTTCCCCGTTCGAACTGAAATGTTGTGTGTATTGGGGGATGGGGAAGGGAATCAATGGTTTGATTAAAATTTTAATTATTGTGGAAATCATTGTTTTTGTACAAGCTTGCCCATGCCCCACCCTTGGGCATTATTTGTTCCTTTTTAAAAGTACCCTGCAAATGCAGCTTTGGGGATTCATTGTATTTTTATGCCAGCTCTTTAAGCAACTCTACAATTATTACATTCTGGTGTGTGAGTGATTCAGTATTATCTCTTAGGCTTTTATGATCTTGTTCCCCAATCAGTGCTTTTGTGTAACAAGCTAGTGAAATTAGAAATATGATTAGAAAAATGTGACTACATTATCTAAAACTTATACACACTTTTGTATTGCTTCAGCTTTTTAAGTCCCGAGGGAACTGACAGCGATTAGGATCTATTTCTAGTGAAGGTACAGCTGGGAATAAGGGTGGTTTGAATAAGTGAATCAACATTATTATGACAGTAGCTCCAATAGAGATGTGCATTAGAGTATATTGGATTCCACTTTTGAAACCACAGGAAACCTTTGCGTAAGTACTCACATTTCTGCCTGGACTAAGCAAATAAAGTACTACAAATAAAACAAAAAAATTCCGAAAGCCAACAACTCTTCCCATCTCTGTTTTTACTGTAATACCTTACAGATAGCATCACACAGTCAAAACAATGTTTTTTCTTTGTGAGTGTAACCAGGATTGGTACAAACCTTTAGCAATATGGTTGTTCTCTTGCAAACATTCAAACCCCCACATTTAAAAATAGTGTCTTTTTTTGCGAAGGGTTCAAAAACCACAGTTCTTCTTACTGTGGACTAAAGTGAAAAAACCCACAAAAGAAACAGGATGCAATTTTTGCTCTGGCTGTTTTTCTGTTACAAGCAGGCCAGGCCTCAGGGGAACACAAACAGGACCATATTTCACATGTTTTCATAACACAGTTCACATGTTTTTAAAATGCTGGGATTATTTTAGCTAGCATAAATTAACTTTAGCATGGATGAGTGGGAGCAGGAAAAAGGAAAAAAAAAAGAAAAAAAATCGGTGGAAGCAGGATTCCTAAAGGGTCCCGTGAGAAAGATTACTGGGATTAATGACTGAGCAAAATAGTCTGGAAAGGAGTGAGCATGACCTGGCATGGACATTAAGTCAGAAATGGGAGCTCTGTGGAGAGAAAAAGGTACATGATTTGCAACAGTACAAGACTGACCAAACTGGGTCAGGCCAAAGGTCCACCGAAACTTCGGGCCTAATAGTGGCTAATATTGTGTCTAAGAAAACAATATAATAATGAAGGCAAGAAAAGAACAATCTCACTGCTGGCACACCTTGCCAGTTTCCAGCAATCAACATTTTATCACCCATATATTTTTATCATGATGTTTAATAGCCACCAGTATATATAGTGATGTAATTTATATATATATATCTTCCGTGTAGCTCTGAAATCTCTTTCCAAAACTAATTATCCTTTTGGCCCTCACAACATCCCCGAGCAGCAAGTTTCACAATATATTTATTATCTCCTTCTCCATGCTGCAAAGGATTTCATTAACTCCCATCATATTCCTCCTCAACTGCCTCTTTCCTGAACTGAAGAGGTATCACCCGCTGAACCTCTTCTTTTGTGGGAGACGTTTGTACCTCCACTCGCACTTCTCTGTTCCTTCCTTAGTTCTGCCATGTTCATCTACAGTTATAAGGACCAGAACTGCAGCATTCAAAAGGCGCCTGCCCTGCAATGCAGTAGCACCTTGATGATTTCTACTTTCTAAACAGGCTGCCAGTTAGGGTCAGGGAAATGAAAGATAAGTATATAGATATTTGAGGAAATGACAGCTGAAGAAGAATGACCAGATGTTGCACGCAGTATAGAATAACAAGGAAAAACAGAGATTCTTCTCCATGTTCAGTTACGAACATGTAAAGCATTTCATCATAGCCAAAAATGTAATCTAACAAATCATTTTGTAACCTTTTACTCTGTGTTGTACAGACATTTAAAAATTATTACTAAGCCAGATGTTTATTTCTAATCGAGGTAACTTGAAAGATGTGTGGAGGATTGTGTGAGGGTTTGTATGGAAGGAAACAAGAACAGTGATACACTGAGGACTCTTCTAATGAGGAAAAAATCCTTATATAATTTTATTTAATACAATCTGAAAGCTAATTTTAATTCCTGCCAGTGGTAGGAAACTAAACCTGTCACTTACCTGCAAGGACACTTACACATAGGTGTGTAAGCCACAGACTCAAATCCAGCTCAGGGTGACAGTAACCCAGTGATGACCTGATGCTGTAGCCATTTTGTAGCCCATGTGAAATAAATTAAGGGAGTCTCTCCTTCCTAAGTCACAGGTTCCCGAACGTAACATTTCTTTGTTCTACGTAGTGCAGCTGGTAACTGGCGTGTGATGGGATACTGGTTTCTGTAACCAGGGAGTAAACTCACAGGCATGCAGGGATGATATTTAATTTTGGCAGCCATGGTATGGAAAGGATTCAAGCTGACCCCGTCTTCAGTATTTTCAGAGAAAAAACAAGGCAGCTAATAGGGGCTTTGTGAAAACTAGCATTGCATTGTCCCATGGTGTCGTGACTCTAGTTTAGTCAGCACCTTTGGTAAGTACTAAATAGCACTTTAAAAATGCACTAATTGTTTAACTATTCTTTCAAATCTGTATTTTAAACAGGATTGTGTCTTATTGCAACAGAGAAAGTTTCACAGTATTGGTGACGATCTTTTCTCAGTCTTCCTCTGAAAGGCAAAATGTACAAATAGGGACAATTACATTCACATTTTTCAAGAACCTTAACATTTTTTTTATTAATTCATTTTTAAAATGGATCTTTATGCATACTGTGTCATTATTAGGACCATACATTGCATACAGCAATGACCAATTGGTCTGCATTATGAGTCTTGCTCCTTTGGCCACACCCAGACGAATCCCTTCAATTCCTAGTAAATATGACTCGAGCATATTGTAGGTGGAGAAGAAGGATACTGTACTGCAATACAAGCTTTTGATAGAACTGGTACATACTGCACCATATATAGTACTTTCCTTTATGCTTTAAATCTTCAGTAGTATACAACATTTTGTTTGGCTTATCTGTGTACATTAGCTCACTGATTTAACCACACTTGTTCAAAGGAAGAGAGCCATGAATATTTCATATTCCTGTGCAGTTCCTTCTCCACAATATATGATGATTTTTTCTTTTTTTTTCTTTTTTTTTTCTTTGTAATGGAAAGACAGCCATGTGAAGTATACTCTCAATTCTACCAGCCTGAACAACCTCATATATACTGTTTCATGTATCCTACGGGGACTTAAATGATTTCTGAAGAGTTTTCCTACCATTTTTAAGGAACTGTGTTAGAGCACTCAAAAACTTACACAGTAAAGGAAATGAGGGCTACAATAGGCAGCTCGTCTGTTCTATAAATATTCTTATGTCTACATGTCCATGAATCCTGTTCTTTTCTAGGCTGCCACTGTGAAGTGCTCTCTGTACAGACAAAGGCCATGTATATGAAATTATGTGACTTTACTCTCCTAAGACTGTCTGTGGTAATGGGATTAGCTGAGAACCATTTTGCTGTCTGTATTTTTCATGACCCACCTACCCTTTTTCTTTCCTAGGTTATTTATTAGGGGGGGGGGTGTGGTTTTTTTGTTTGTTTGTTTTTGTTTTTTGTTTTTGTGGTTTGTTTGGTTTTTTTTAATTTTAGTCCTGACTCCTTTTAAAAACCTTCTACTCCCAGGATATCTGTATTTCCCTTAAGTATTCCTAATACTTGCCTTAAAGTGCTTATGAAATTCATAAAGGAAAGAAATACAGTTATATAAGAATATGTGAACATAATAAAAGAAGCAGCTGTTTTAAAATGTATCTCATAAACGCAGCTCTAGTGAGAGGGGGAGGAGGGAGGAATGAGAGGAATCAGTGTATCAGCCCTGGGGAAAAAGTGGACTAAATTAAAAAGGCAATTAAGAAATGCTGAACCTCCGCCGTGTCAATGAGCTTCTATGGTAGATAAAAGTGTGACAAAAAAGAACATACTCATGCCTATTGTTTTAGAACAATGAAGGATGTCCTGCTTGTAATGCTGTTGTTTTAAGCATATCTCATAGTGTTTCCATTATTGTGTGCGAGCTCAGCAAACACAGACGATAGACAAGGTGTTTTTGGCAGAAGGACAAAGGACACTTTGCTTCAGCTAGTAACAAATTGATTTCATTAAGAAGAAATGGTCTTGGAGCATTTTTCTGCTGTATGGTGTCCACAAGACGTCAAGCACAAATGGTAACCCAATGTTTTCTCCGAACAATGGAGTAAAACCTCGACAGAGACAAGTATAGTTTACTTTGAATGGTTTGTACGTGGCTCGCTTTAGGACATATTTAGACTTTGTGTGGATGGGCAAAAGAACTGCAGTATTCCTCCTATAAATAACTAAGTACGATTAGACTGCAACTTTTACAGTAACTGGTTTGGACTTGAATTAAGGCTGACCATTTTAATAGGTAACATAATTAGAATGGTGATTTGCTCAGGATACAACACTGTTTAGCAGTATCCTGATTCCCTTTCTTAATGTGCTTTAAATGATGCCTTTAGTGATTTTATAGACATGTTGTACAGCAGCACTTGGCTGTCCTGAGGCAAAATGTCTGTCAGCATTCCTGGTGAATCTGTATTTTCAAAAGTGGATAGTGTAGGTTGATATTCTTTTAAAATATATTGCCTTCCCCTCCTCATGAAAAAGGCATTCAGCTGATATGTAAACTCCGTTTCTGGTAGATAAAATAAGGTTAATAGGTTGTTACTGAAGAGTTAGAAAATATAAACTTTTCTTTGTGGCTTGTCTCTCCTTATCTCTATTTATGTTTGTTTTTTTTTTAATTTGAAGTAAAGATCTTCATGCTCAGAAATGAGGAAAGACTGTCACATTGTAACATGAAATGTGGCTTTGGGACTTTTCAATTTAGAAATCACTGCAATATGGTATTTAAGATTTGAAAAATTGGTTTTAATCATGTGTTCTATCCTCTGTTTAGAATATTATTTTGTGAAGTATATTACCACATTACTTCTTGACTATGCATTTGTAAATCTTTATTTTGAAAGTTCAATATCTCTGCTGTATAAAATCGCTTTAGATTTCCATTCCAGATGCAAATGTTGTCTGATAAATCTAATAAAAATTGGTCAGGCAAGGGTATTTAAAACTCTCATTGGTTCTGCAACACAGGTCTAATACAAACATCATAAGAAAAAGATGGAAAAGCCAGGCAGCCAGATTCAGCATCATCAAAGACCACATATTCTCTTTCTGCCAACACCAGATCTGTAGAGCAGATTAGGAAGGAAAGAGACAGTACGTTATGCACCAAAATGTGCTTTCTGTGCTCCCACTGATGACATAACTGATGTACATTGAATAGCCCAGGGTTAAGTCTGGAGGTTTTTCAAGTGAATGTTACTCTTACATTCATCATTTCCCACATTCCTCTGTAATAGCATATTTCATAGTTGCATTATTAATGACCCAGGGAAAAACAAAAATAATCAATCATGTTGTCAGGAGAAAAGGAAACAAAGTACTTAACTTCATGAAGAGTCAGGAAAAAAATATTTTAAAAAATCATAATACATTCAATCTCCATTGCTGTGTAAAAGAAAGGGAGAATGGAGCCTGACTTCTTTTTTTAATGGCAATGAGTGATGCTATGCCTCATCTGTTGACAAGGTAAAAGCTGAATCTCTTTTTAAAACGTAGAACTCAACAGAAATTTATAAGAAAATACAATGGTAGTACATGAAGGCCAGAACATGCAAATGGGAATGAAATTTGAACCCCTACAAGCTTCAAACAATAGCTAATCATAAATTAAAACCTAATAAAAACCCCTGGAGATCAAATATCCTATTGTCTTATTTTCCAAGCTTCTGGAGAATTCTTTCACTATATTTTATATGAAACTACAGGTAGAAGTCTCAGGAAGTCAGAGAGAAAGTCCCAACTTGGACATACCGAAAGCACTGACAATCGTTCTGCAATCTGAACTTGAAAAAGAAGGGCACATTGTTTTGGGCAGAAAAAGGGAAAGCATTTCTTTCCATTTGTTTTCACTAGAGAAGAGCTGGGAAGTCTCCAGGATTATGCAACAGCTTGACATGAGTTGTGACAGTTGTGTGGTATGGCAACTTGGGGACATGTAGCTGAATGCAAACAGCTTTTGAATTGCAGCTGATTTTTATGAGGCCACTTAACGTCTCGGAGTAGACAGAGTCAGCAGTCAGCCAACATGGCTGGTATTATGTTCCTTGGGGACAAAGGAGTCTTCAATGTCATCAGAATAAATGCCTGTCTTTCAAATGAAAGTGCCTTAGGAGAATAGAGTGGCTGAAATACTGGGAAGATATTTCTTTTTCCTGCAGGGAGCAGGAGCTGGAGCAGTATAATTTCTCCAGGAGAACCGCTGGTTCCCATGCTCAAGGCTGGAGCAATACTCCTGTACTTGAAGAGTGGGAAGAGAGAATCAAAAAGACAAGCTGTTGTAATGAAAGGAAACTTTGGGGACTGACAGAAAAGTCAGGCAACAAGGGCAGTGGGAAGTGGGGTGCTGGCTCAAGAATGACTTGATTGTTCTGAAGATGAGCCTGAACTACTGGAGTGAAAATCCAAAGTAGGCCCTGAAGGCTGAAAGGAAACACCTACAAGCTCTCCTTCACAAAAACTAACCAACCTGTTTAGTGTTGATCTCCAAGGCAGGGCTTTGCACAGAAACAGTTTTTAGAGTGTCATTTGTGCTGATCTACTAAATAGGAGTAACTGTGTTAAAAATCCTATGCAAAATCTATCATACATATCTGAAGGACTGACCATCAAAATGGATGTAGTATTGAAGTTGTGAAAAGGTTTTGTATTTTTGGTGGGTTTTTTTAAAACGCATGAGAATCTAAGGGTGATTGAATTTATTTCAGCCAGAGATAGCTGGGCTGTGAAGTCAAGCTCTCTTTGCAACCTTGACAATACACCCTAAATTAGAGGTGATGCCTGGAACTTGCTTGGGCTCAGTAAGCCAAAAAAGACAGAGTTCTGTACTGGGATAAAATCCCAAGCACCTGGTGACTTTCCAGTCAAGGGGAGTTTGGCCTTTGTCCCATGTTTTCAGTCGAGGGGACGTTCATTTTCATTGCTAGTACATCCAAGTGTTTCCTGCTGCCAAAGAACATAGTCCCTGTTGAATGTAGTCACTTCATGGGAACTGACCTCAATTCAGCTACTCAGAACATTAGCTGCTAAAAAATGGAAAAATAATTGGGATATCTTTCCACTGTAGCATTCCATGCCATAAACAGTAATTTCTGGTATTAAAGGCTGATGACAGATATGGTATCAGTCCATTACTGTCTTTGTAAGGTGTGGAACCTAGCCAGCAGAAATCTAAGAAATTAGAAAATAACTAATATTGACTTGCTATTACTTCATTAAGGGATGACTAGAGACAGGTTAGATGTTTGCTTAGATCATTTATTTCTGAGCAATATGGGATCAATGCATTGGAGGTTCACTAGGAATTTGTCTTTGTGATAGGGGAATGTGTCATTTGCATCCATGATAATAATATTCCACTGCATTTCTTCCTGCCTAGAAAAGATTTGTACAGCTCTTGGAATAAGTGTTTAATAAGTCATCCATTAAGCACTTGTCCTGGTTTTGGCCAGGATGGAGATAATTTTCTTCCTAGTAGCTACTGTGTTTTGGATTTAGTATGGGATTTGGTATGTGAAGAAAGTTGATAATACACTGATGTTATTAGTTGCTGCTAAGCGATCAAGGACGTCTTCCCGCTTCCCAGGTTTTGCTAATGTGCAGGTGCAAAAACATGGGAGGGGTATAGCCAGTATAGTTGACCCAAACTGACCAAAGAGAGTATTCCATACCATAGATGTCATACCCGGTATAAGTGGGGGTCGGCTGGTGGGCCAGGCCCCTTTTTCCCCCTTTTCTCTTCATTTGTTCAGGCTTTCATTCGTTCATTCGGCTGTTTTTTCCCTCACTTGCTCTCTCTGGAACTTGCTGTTCCATGATTGCAGCTCAGGATGGGCTGTATCGGTCATCAGGTGGTGAGAAATTGTGCATCGTTCATTTTATATATTCTATTATCATTATTTTATTTTCTTTTTTTATTATTTATTATCATTATTAATATAGAATATAATTATTATTACCTTTTTCTTTGCTATCTTGGTGAACTGTTTTCATCTCAACCCACGAGTTTTCATTTTCTTTCCTATTCTCCTCCCCACCCCACTGGGGAAGGGGGGGGAGTGAGTGAGCGGCTGCGTGGTACTGGGTTACCAGCTGGGGTTAAACCACGACAGAACTATTTCAAGCTAGAGAGTGTGAACTGTCTAGAAAGAACCTCACTGAGAACGAAAGGTAATAGCGCTTCTGTGCACTACTAATAGGAAACTATACTCTGAATACCCCTGAAAAAATTGAAAGCATGACCACTGAGGTACTGGTCTGCATTCTTACAGTCAGCATACTTGGAATTTTCTCCCAATGGCTCTTAGACTTTTGCATTTGGCTGCCCTGTAGAATTCATCTAGGCTTCCAGGACTTCTTTTTCTAAATAGAGAGCTGAAGATACATGTGGCTGTCCCTCAACATTTTTGAGTTATTCTGTTACTCAAAGTGAATTGTACCGATCTTCATTTATAATCATCATCTTTGGTCTTGCTGAATGTTCAAAATATAAAGCAATGAGTTCAAATCAGTGATGATGTTTCAATGCTCATTTTACTCAGAAACTCCCTTGTAGCAACTTAAAATGCCGCTTTTAACTATCTAACTGGATATCAAAATATGCAAAAATGGTTGAACTGTCAATTACTCTCATTGTGTGTATAATAAAACATATTCTTTTTTTTTTTTTTTTTTTTTTTTTTTAATGTAAGCTTAGCTTGCAGAGATTAGGAAGGCAGCATGGAAAGGTATCATTGTATCTGTGTTATCTTCCTGAAAATATAGCAAGGTATTTCTGATCATCCTGAAAATATTTAAGGTACTAGGTGACCATTTGAAACATCGTGGTGATGAAATACCTGTCCCTACAAACATGAATGTTGGTACACTTTTATCATACTACGTTCAGCACTCTTAATGTGTCTTTGGGCAGATCCCAACTCTCGTTCCAACTTAGGTTTTCAATTCGAGATTGATATTGAACAATCATATTCACCAACTAGGCCTCCTGACAAACTGTCTCCTCACATTTATAACATTGACACCTACACAGTTAAAAGTATAGGACAACAGCGAGTGTTATTAAACCCATTATGGTCCCTCAAACGAGTGGAACTGTCAATGCAGGTTGATATCTCCGCACTTAAACCTACCTGCTCGCCATTCCTGAACACATCCTATGCAGGATGGTTAGCATGGTTGCATGGACAAACCTTCACCTCTCCAAGGCAAATAAGGAGAGATGTGACCAGTATCATGGGGACAGGATTAGGAATCTTAAACAGTATAGAAGACGAAGTACTTGTAAATAAACTGAGCACAGCAACAAGTGATTTAAACAAATTAGAGCACCCATTGCAGTCCTCTCTATCAGCACTGGGAATCAACCAATGGCTCTTATCTGATATATTGCCTCAGTGGGAAAGAATCAATGAAAGGAGCCACCAATTGATTGTGGATGCCCTTGGTGCAGCCCAAAATAATGTTTCTCCAGCTCTTAGTTGTATCCAAGCCCAACCATGGATGCAATCCACAGTAGCAGCAATTATAAGAGAACGTGAAGAGGGTAATTTACCCACTGAAATTCAAAAGGTAATCTGGGATAATGCAACTGAATTTGAAAGGGAATTCCAATCCTGGTGGCGTCTAATCAACTTCACCTATAACCCTACCGACAATAAAACTACAGCTTTTGTACTAACAATACGCAATGCTTCGGTATATACTATATATCCAATCATTGCACTGGGATTAAATCACAATGGAACTGTCCTCTATCCGATAGAACATAGAGTATGGGCCCAACAAAATGGGAAAAAAATGGCAAACTATTGATGTTGATGCATGTGTTGTACGAGAACAACAGGGATTTATTTGTGAAACTAATACTCTCAAAGCTCAAGACATTTGCCTTGACACTGAACAAAATATTTGCCACTTCGAAATACGCCCGGAAGAAACCCCCAGGACTGTACTTATATATACTGGGAAAGGATGTATATGCGTAAGAACTCTATGCAATTTTGTGGTCATAGATAATCATACTGTCAAAACTAATCAATCAAACATTTGTGTTTGTAACTTTACTAGCATCATAGGATGTGATTTTAATTGTTCAGCTCCTGTCACATCTTACCAATTGTTATGATCCAGCTATATATTGTATCAGAACTTATCACCTACACCCATCGGAATGAATCTCACATTGGCACGAGAACTGTTACAGCACAACGACTTGAGTCGATTGCTGGAATGGGTTCGAAGCAATGGACAGAGAACTCTGATTACTATTCATCACGATGCCGAGAAAATACATCGCATCTTAGAAAGAGTGAAAAAAGACGGAGAACATAGCTGGTGGGACACCTTATTCGGATGGTCACCAACAGCGACAGCAATACTGAATCGACTACTACATCCTACTGTGATTTTACTAATTGTTACTGTGTTATGTTTGTTGTTAAACATAGTTCTATATGTTAGTGTGTGGAAGATATCTAGACAATTGGCATTGTTGCCCAAACCTCCTCGCATATATAACACTGTCTAATCACATTTAATCAAACTTTGATAATTAGGTAAAACCAACCAAAAATTTCCCTCAAATTACAATTGGAATATGGCATTGATCTGTTTATAGGCACAGAGGCAAGAGGTGACCACACTGCCACTGTGTGAAAGAGATGGATTGACTTCAATCATGGGGTGGATTGTGGTGGTGCATTCTCCACCCCCTTTTTCCACTCGAGCGCTCTACAGTCTCGGTCATTCCCAACAAATCTTGGCCTTCGTGCAATTGGCTGGGGCAGTGAAGCGTCCCTTGACTGTACCAGGTATTTGTGTATGGCTGAGATGGGACTGGCACTGCTCGTTCTCGCTAAATCTTGGCCTTTGTCTTTGTGCAATGAGCGGGGCAGTTAGGTGCCCCTTGACTGTATCAGGACCTCTTGCATGGGCAAGGTAGGGAATGAGAACATACCAATCTGAATCGAATGGAAAAAGTGGAAAATGAGAGCGTGTCAACCCAAATGTGACCAGAATGGAAATTTACGGATGACTAAAGCCAATCATCTTGCAACTCTATAAACAGTGGTCCCAAGTGAGACCCTTTGAGCTCTCCTGGACCGCAGCGGGCTGTGCCCAGCACCTTCCTCTGAGTGGGACGCTACCCAGAGCTTGCAACTTCGAAATCCGGAGGCTTGTGGCCGAAGACTGACGAAAAGACCTGGGTCGATATTCTCCTTGAGACTCCACCCTCGCCCGTTGAGAAATGCCAAAGCATTCCACGTGAGTATTTCACTGAACTCAGGGGAAATTTTTAACAGGTATACCTCTTGTACATTTATATAACGATTATGTCTGTGCGCACATATATGCGAATTGATACAATCATTTATAGATGTTGGACTAGTCAATAATTGAATGTTCCTAATTGAATGTTGCTGATTTACCTTAAACTGTGAATAATCCTTTAGACATAAACCGTTGACCAAGTCTGGGACTAGGATTGGATCTAGCTGCCCCTAGACCCCTCTCTGAGAAGGAGTCTAGAAAGCAAGGTGGTCCTTTCCAAATCTCGTGACTCAACGAGAGGGTCTTCCTTACCCTTTCCTCTGTGAAGTCAATTCTGCCTTGATTTTCCCCCAATATACTTCTTCCATGCAGTAATAGAGTGAACCTTGCCATTTTCGAATCTTTAACTAAGTCGCTGCTTTGATTAGAAAGAATTTTGTCAAATCACTTCATTAATCAACTATTGATTGAGTGCTATTAAGTATCACAATCTAATCCTGTGATTTGCCATAAGGCCATAAAATAAATTTTAACTGTTGCTAGATCAAATTGTGACATTCGCGACAAAATCCATTCGTGACAAACACTATCATCCTATGATTCCCTGGGAAGTAAAACGAAATACAGCTATGAGACGGATTATGTCAAAAGTACAGAACTATCAAACTACTGCACAATAACTCATATATGGAAGCGAAGATAAATGCCTGATAAACTCGATTATTATCATAAGCTTCAAATGAAACATGTCACTGTCTGAAATCAGAGCATACGGATACCAGTTAGTAGAAGGAAGTTTCAGCTAAAGAGGTTTTCTATGCTCATGCCTGAAACATGATGAAGTATAAAAAAATTGTTATGTTTTCAAGAATCCTGAAAGACTTACCATTGCAAAGTTAGGAAGAATCAGTAAAAATACACGTCAGAGGGTATCCTACCTTGCATTGGCAGCGGAGATGAGCAGCGTTCTTCAACAAGTAAGTAACACTCAAATTCCCAAGTCTGTGTGTGGCCATAAATGACAAGTACAATCTTGACACAAGCTGAAGGCACTGGCTTTTTCCCTCCAACATGCTGGCAACACTTTTGACTTATTACAGAAGACGTTAGTTTAAACAGTGTAAAATTCTAGGAGCATGACAGTTCAGATTTCTCTTAATATAATGATTTCACTAAGGCTATGTCAAGGATGAATATGATTCACTGAGAAGTAAGTAAACTAAGGATTATTACTGGTTATTAAATAACATTTAGTCAAAATTGGTTAGTAGCAAGTAGCTTTCTCAAAGCTTCTAGAAACAGTATTTTTTTACAGACCTTGAAATCCTGAATTTTGGGTTGCAATAATGGCCCAAATGCTATTTCAGGCAATCCTTCCTTTTAACTAAATTACAGTAATTGAAAAATTATAATATTCAAGAAAACAATATCAGTGTTGCCACTCTTCTGAAAACCCCGATCTAAAATTTTAAAGGAACAAGAGGTGGAATAAATGAAAACATGCAAGTCTTTTACCAGTGTAGTGGTGACTGAGTGAAGAATTTGTGCTACATATTTGCATGGTACATAAATAAAATGAAAGATAGAAAATACTTCTTTAGATAATGTCAGTTTAGTTTTGCTTATTGCTGCTGCCTTCATAGTGCTTATTCCTCTGTACACAGAACGCCTATCTGAGAGTTTTTGACTTAATAGAAATACAAGCTTAGACAGTCAGAAGAAAATGGAGGGTTTTTCTCATTATGTGAGAGAGAGAGATATATACAAACACAGCTATACAGTGCAAAGGGTGAACTCCTCTTGCTGAATCCATCTGTTTATGTCCCACAAAGGGCATCATTTTATGTCCAAGTCCATCTACATATCTGCATCCAGCCTCCTTGTGGTCACCCCACTTGTGTGCACGACCCTCTTGGTGAGCTGTGCAAAGCAGGTACCTGCACGCTTGCCTCTGCCGTTTCCCTGCCAGCCAGAGCAATTCTCGTCTGAAAACTGCGGGACTCTGATAGCAAAGCTCCTGTGCCTGTGTGCAAAGATTATGCAACATTAGCTGGAGCGGGATAAATGGATCCATGTACATCCAGCGCTGCTTTGTCACAAGCAGTGCTAAGAAATAGCTTGGCACAGATGAAAAGTGCTGCTGAAGGCAGCATTGCACAAGGGCAGTGATTATCTGAGAGATGTAGATGCGGCACAGTTGTTATTAGGTAGCACTCCTATCTGCTCTATGTGCTGCATAAATATGAAAAGCCATTTTCTATTCTCCGGCAGATTTCCTCTACCATCAGATTCCTCTGGTAAAAGGGATAGATAAAAATGGATCTTCACATGCCAAAAAGTTAAGAAAAATAATGCTTGATATAAAAGCCTGGGGTTTGCTATTCCTGAAAGAGATTAGCAAACTTCAAAGTAATCACACAACAGAGGACAGTTTGTTTATCAGGCTTATTTCATGGTGTGGTATGTCATTGGACTATGTGACAGGCGTGAGGTACAATTTGCCCAGTCTTTTTCTGAAGTCTTCTAGAATACTCTCTCCAGAAGTCTCTAAAATTAGGTTTTATTATTAATTGAAGCAAACCAACTTTTAATCCAAAAATACACAAGTAAGCAACAAGACATGACATGCTAATTAAAAAATAAATAGATAAATAAAATAAAAAGTGAAAACAAATCTTGCCTTCCTAACCACAGTTAGATTCCTCTGCAGAGTCATTCCTGTTCTCCAGACTTATTTTTCAGTCAAGCAGTGTTCAGTTGTTGCCTGAATTAAACTTCACACTGTGCCCTGCAGAAAGGCTGTGCTGACCTCCTAGGAAAGTCTCATTCTTTCCATCACCTCTGAGGACTGCTATAGACACTGTCTGTGGAGCTAATACATCCCTTATACCTCCAACCACCTCTCTATTTCCAGTCCTGCAGTCTCTCTGCTTTCCATGTTAATCCTTCTTTGCCTGCCCTCCTACATCCCAGATGCTTCTCCAAAATGCTCTCAGGGAAGGAGCAATTATCCCGAGAGGGTATAATTGGACCAGAATGCAGTTGGCAGTGAAGTGCAGGAAGCCACAATAAACTGCAACCAAATCCATTAAACAATCATACTATCTACCACAGATGGCAAAAGTTGTTATCACCCAGTTGGTTTCCAGTATACTGACATGCCTTACACAGTCGTTTAATTTTACACAATAATTTTATATTCTACTTGGTATTAGCATTGCTACTTTGTTTTCCATTACCATTTTACCAGAGAGGCATGGGTCTGAACCTTCTGGTTTTGCTACGCCAAATAGCAAGATTGGACAGGTAGGCATCATGCTCCTGTCTTGAGCCATGTGGTAGTGTCTGTAAGAAGTACGGACTTCTTTTGATTTATATCTTTCCCTTGTGAAGAATTGTACAGTCCTTCACAGGCAGACATCTGCAGAAGTGTATGATGACGATTATTTCAGAAGAAACACAGAAAGTAAACTGAGGAAATCTTCTAATATGCTGCAATTATTACTTAAAGAAAACAGCAGATAGCTGAACCAGTACTTGTCTAAGAAAACTTTAGGTTTTTACTTTTTTCTACTGGTCAAGAACAAATTTTTATCGATCAAAAGAGACAACCCATTTCAACACATTATGCTTTGCAGGAAAGAAGAAACCAGTTCGTGACTATTATAAAGTAAGCAGCTATTGGTAGCAGTCATAAACTATTAAAATAATCTATATGTCAGAGCAGCATTATAAAAATTGAGTTAGCAGCCCTGACAATAAAGCTTTGGGTGCCATTTGCACCAAGGAGAAACTGTTCCTAACTGAAGAAAATTCTGAATCTTATTAATATTTCCTCTTTGGTCTCTGTAATCGACTATAGATCAGACAATTTGAACATCACCGAAACATTTGCTTGAAAAACTAAGATATTTCAGTTGGTGACATGGAAGACAATGTCTCAGTCTGGATTTTTGAGGGTTCTGTGATGTGGAAGACAATATTTCAATGTGGATGTTTTGCTCCAGATTGTTGTGGGTCAGCCAACTGGTTTAGTAAAATAGAAAAGCCTTGAAAGATTGATCTAAATCAACAGAAATTTTCTGAAGATTTAGAAAAAAATAAAAATCCTCAACCTGTGTAGTGGACAACGGAGTTAATAAAGAAATTATTCCCTCGCTTCTGTTCCATAGCTGCTGTTAGTTCAATGGAACTCTGGTAGATTAGCAATGACTCTGGGGATCTGCTTGCTTGCAAGGTTTTTTTGAATAGTTTGTAGATTTTTCTGTGGGGTCCTGTATGGGGCATTGATCCACTTACTTGTCTCATTTGAGTGTTTTCACTCAACGCTCTGGCCACTTGTGATATTATGATACTGGTGTTGGTCCCAATATCTCCAATAACATACTCTAGTTTTGCAGATTTTTGGTCTTTCTTCCTGTGAAAGGATAAATTCAAAGCTGATGAATATATTTTTGTAATACAGTTGTTAGAGAAGTTTAAACTAACTTGGATGTTCTTACCAATATTCATTTTCTATTATTATCATTCCATCTCTGACATCCTCTTCTTCTCTCCACTTCCTTCCCCTCCCAACACACACGTTGGAGAATAATCAGGACCTTCGAAGCACTGTAGTGGATGCCTCACTGCGCAGTCAAGAATTGAGTAACTCCTCCCAGTGTCATTTCTGAGCCTGTTCTCCCTCCAATATGGGATTAAATAGAGAGTTTGGGTTAAAACTACATACTGAATCTTTCCCAAGGCCATTTGATGAAGCTAACATATTTCAAGAATGAAAACAGTATAGCTATGCTTTTAGGAGAAAAACAGTATTAAAAATCTAGCAAATTAATTCAAATGACTTGAACTGAAAAGTTTTGTAGAACAAACGTCAACTAAAAAAATACTTCCATTTCACTTTTCCAGCAGCTTGCTGCTGACAACAGAAATGTCACTGAATGCCATCGTCCTTGGAGTTTGTAGGGTTAGAAGGATATTACATCACCTAGCAACAGAAACATCTATTTAGGATACAAGGATCAAATGCATTCTTTTAATGTGTTGTAGATCCCCCAGGATATACACAAATAAACTGCCATAGAAGTCCACATGGTTTGCAAGGCAGTCTGTTTGTTTGTCCTTGATGTATCAGTGCTTTTCATTTGGAAGACTTTGACCTTTTGCTAGCAAAACTGATAATAGTCTCCTTGTTATTTCATTTATGTGTTTATTTATTTATTTTCAGGCTGAAAATCTGTGCTTAGAGATTTACTTACTGTTCTTGGTAAGACTGAAAGTCTGGCATTCACTTTGCAGATCCTGCCAGCCAGCTTATTGTCTCTTCTCTAAAATAAGATTTTATTGAATTTTGGAACTTTGTATATTAATAACTAGAGTAGGGCAAACAGCAAGTTTACTGGCTTGTAGGAAACTTCTTTTTTAATTTAAAAAAAGTATTGAAATTCTCAGCAAACAGAAATTCTCAGCCCAGCGCCTCCTCAAATAGACTGGCATGTTGTGGGTTTTTCAGTCCATACCAGTGATGGCACTTCAGTAAATGGCTGTAAGACACTCACGGGGCCCCTGCAGTCAGGCCCTTCAGCCTCATCTGCCCTGTGGCCATGGATCTTGTAACTTTGTAGGCTCAGGTCACACTCACCAGGAATGAAAAGAGTCCTTCACAGGATTCGTCAGAGCAATGAAATGGTTATGCAGAGCAGTATTGCTAAATCTGAACTGATTGTAGAAACCCGTGGAAAACCCCTTTCTGGATATTAAATGGAGAAATTCAATACTTTCTCCTGTTTCATCTCTGCCATCCTTTGTAGTCTGCAGCCAGCTCTAGCTTGCAGAATACCACGATGATACACGATAAATTCCACTCTTCTAACACCCTCTGAGTAGCAGGCTAGACTATTATTAATCTCATTGAGCTGGAGAGTGTGTGTGTAGGGGGGGAGGCAGAGCAACCTGCCTTGTCCTTAATGTTTTATGACTCAGAAGTGAGTTCTGACTTTTCTGTCTGATTCTCTAAGTGTATCTTCTCTTCGTGCTTTGTGTTTGAGTTCCCAGTCTGGAAAAATAAAAATAGTAGTACTTAATTTGCTTCTTTACTTTAGGGACGGATCTACAAAAGGGTTAAATATCTTTGGAAATCTTCCCATAAAACTGTAAAGTTTTAAGACCAAAATCTTTTCCCAGAGACAAGGCGAAGTTTCTTTTTATTCATTCCTAATTGACAGCTGTATCATCAAAAGCTAAAGTGTAGATAAAGCCAAAGCTGGACTGAAGTGTGATTTGAAATCTATGTAGCTGCATAGTGACCCATGAAGTCATCAAGTGAGTGCAAGCAGTATTAGGTATCCTAACCTTTCTGGTCCTCCTAGAAGTCCGCATGGACACGCGATCGTAGCGTCAACAAAATTCAGTGGGAGGAGGACCTTGCTCTATGGGATCCTGGCCCCTAGTGCAGCCTCTAGTGGAGCTTCTGTTCAGCACAAAGAAGAACAGAATCTAGCCTAAAAAGTTCCCGTAGTTTATTCCATCATTTGCAGTATTTTTAAAAAAATGATTAGTGTATCTATGGCATAACCAAGCACTTTAAACTGAAAGCTGTCAAAAAGGAGCAAAAGTCTAGTTGTTTAGGTGTTGATAAACTTAGTCTCGCAGACATCAAAAGTTTCAGTTAGCCTGGGAGGTCTGATTATTCTACCCTGCTCACATCACGTAATAATAAAAATAATAATACTGTAAATTTAGTTTATATCTACAATTACAATGTAATCTAGCCACATAGTTGGTAAATACGTCAAAAAATAAGACTAGTGTTCCAAGCCAAGTACACAAACGTTACTACAGGCTAACATACTTGCAAGGTTGATATAGAGAAGTTCCTTGGAGACAACTAGCTGATATATCAAGGAATTCTCAAAGACTGATTATTAATGCACCAAAGCAATATAAATTCAGTGAAACAATCAGAAGACATTAAAGAAAGGCAGTTTTATGACTACTTCGGGCCTGTTCTTCGTATGATATAAGTCAAGGCAAATCCCTGTCACATCATATTTTTTTACTGTGGGATGATGTGAGGGAAATAAGGGGCCCACTTAGCTCTTTTGTGTAGCTGATTTAAAATAACCCAGATTAATGGAGACCTGTCTATTTTACCCTTGTAGGGGATGATAAATACGAAGAACTATTATTGAAGCCATTCAGCTGCCCATTAATAATACATTAGTAAATACCATATGATCAGATTTCATTGAAGTATGGGTTTTTTTGCACCAGCTTGCAGCTGAGCCAAGTGTTAGCTTAAATACCAGCAATATTTCATTCATGAAGGGTAAGGGTCCTGCTAGCTTCTACAGGTACACAGGATGCAGAAGGGAGAAAAAACAGGTCCCAAGATACCTGAAATACTGTTGTATCAAAGCTGAGGAAGCATGGAGAATATTTTGCAAACAGAGAGAGAACAGAATATCACAGAAAGTACGACAATTCTTCTCTTGATTTTCTCCAAAGTCTAATGGCCCAACACCTCATACTGCTTAAACAGCTCAGTTTAATTCTGCATTGTGCCACAAAGAATTCTTCAAATTTCAGAGGTTTCTTTCCTTTCCTTTCTAGAGCAAGGTTAAAAAATAATAATTTAAACCCTTTCGCAATGAGTATTATTTTGTTCTCACCCCCTCAGGGGCTGTCAAATTGGCTTGGGAATCTTAAAAAGATTACGTCCTTCCCTGGAGTTGCTTCTCTTCTAGAAGGATCTGTGGTCTTTTTAAAATTTCTTAGGAGATTAAGCCTTTTCATTCCTGAAAATGGCTGAGAGTTGTTTTGTGAGTAATGACTGTGCTTCTTTAGGTCTAAATTTACTCTGTTTATGAGCAATAGCCAGTTGTCAAGTTCTTGCATTTTTTTTTTATTGGTGACTGTAGGTAACATCCTTCTTTATGCAATAGTAGTGAGCAAACCTGAAAGGAAAGGAAGCGATTTCTTACTCTCACTTTCCACAGGAATGAGGCACAAGCTTTTCTTCCCCCCCCCCGAAAACTTTCTTCTAGTCTGATTAGTATCCATATATACTTCATATTTCTTGATTGGACAGGTATATCTTTCTAGGTCATCTCATGCCAGGACAAGTCCTGTAGTAGCTTTTCACTAATTTGTTTTATTTGTGTAATTAATTCAGTCTCTGAAACTGAGATTCCTTTAAAAATAATTTTAAAAAGCAATCTGGAATTTTCAAACAATGCTTTTGCTTGTCTATTTTGTGCTGAGTATAAAAGTCCATTATATTTTCCAGTCTGTGTTGTTTTAATTTCCTTCTGCTAAGAGAACTTCTGGTTTTACATTTATATATATATATATATATATATGTGTCTGTGTGTCTGTGTATGTATGCATGTGTATATAATAGGCAACGCAATTTTTAACCTCTGGGATTTTTGGAGACTCCCAAGTAGATTTCAGAATTTTAGATAAGTTCCAGAGAGATTCTATTGAGGACTAAAAAAAAAGTAATAGATGTTACATTTGTTTTGATGAAGAAACACATTAGAAAATTAGGTATATAAAATTAGACCAATAAAATTTTATGGAAGCATAACTGGCCTGACACAAAAAACACACTACAGATTTAAAATTCTCTCCAAAGTAATTTTTTCTTGTTTTCTTTCATCTTCTTTTTCATTTTAATCCTATGACCTACACAGAAGAAAGGAAAATGCCGCCAGTGGTCATCTAACTCGACATTAATTGACACTCCACCTTATGTGACCTCCACATAAATAAAATACTTCCAGTCTCAGGCTCTTGGTTTTCTTAGCTCACAGAGTAAAATTTTATTCAAAACTTGCATGTTTTTTGACATAACTACAAAGTGCTGAAGTTTCTCTGCCTTACTGTTCCTATGAAACCAAAAGGACAGAGATGTTTATGTCATCTTTAATCTTGTCTCAGTAAGTACCCTAAGAGGACAATTCCCCTTGGATGCTATAAACAAATTCTTGACAGAAAGGTCCCTAAAAGCCTTCCCACCTACCTCAAGGAGTGAGGGATTATAAGGCAATAATTAGTAAGGCAAACCTTAGCACTGGAAGGAATCCTGAAATGGAGGGTTCTTCCTCTAAAGTGAGAAAAATTCGTGTACTTCAGCTGCAGGTTGCAGGGCAGGAGGACATAATGTGTTTATTCCCTTTAAACGCCCGACCCTGCGAGAAGTGAACACCTAGTGTGAAGTGTGGAATTTACTCTTCTCTTTTCCAAAACAAAAGGAAATGGGAAAACAGATTGTGATGGTCTCTGTTAAAATTTGGGGTGGTACTTGGTCAGAGAGGTTACCCTCTGCTTCGTTGCATTTACAGAGCTTGTACTAAACTCAGCTCCTGCCTGGGGGAGTAAAGGTATAATTATTTCTCATTAATCAAAACAATGTCAAAATATCACTTATGTTTGTCTTCACACTCAGAACCAAGGCTTCATTATGAAGACAAACAGGAATAGATATTTAAAGCTGCATACACAAAACCACTATGTTTTCAAATTTCTGTGTTGGAGGAATGAAAGAAATACATCAAATAGCAAAACACTTAAAACATTAATTGATAATTTACCCAGAAAAAAAATCCCTGTAGTTATGATAGAACACTTATGCCTGATTGTTTTCCAAACATGAAATTAACTATTAAGCTGTTGTAGTTGCTTATACACTGTAACACATCAGCAAAATAAATAGAAAACTTAACAAAGTTTACAGATTTTACGTAAATCACAAGCTTGGGTGATATAAGATCAAGAGAAGAAATTTTGAGAGATTGCAGAACACAGGGAAATATGTTCTCCTAACTTGGATTTTAGGATATCAGAGGTAGCTAATTAGTTTGTCTGCTGGAAGAAATCCTGTGAAATGTTCTAAATAAAAAAAAAATATTTTTCTGAGTTGATCTTGATGTATACCACGCACTTTTTGGAGTTCCCCTTGTGTGATTTTGTATATTGCCTTAAAGGGCACCGTTATTTATACTTAAGATGGCTAAAATTTAACTAAAGAATTAACCCCAAGTTTTGCTTGTTTAACTCTCCCTGAAGCCAGGATAGAGGATTCATTTTTCACTCGATATTTCTTAATGAAATGATAACTTAGCAACCAGAATAGTTTCTAAAACATTACTCATTGTAAGTGACAGGGTGTTAGTGTGTTGGCATAAACTCCTGAAGTAATTTGCCTTGATTGATTAGAAACTATTGTTTTATCCATTGTCCTTAAATATTCTTTCATTCCAGAGTAAACAATGGTAGCTAATAGACATGGTATCTCACTGCTCTGTGATCGAAGACTAGCTTTTAGGACAAGAAGTAAATGGAGGTCTAATCTTTCTAGTGCCTTTTAGAGGTACTTAACATTGGTCTACAAAGAGCATTGAATGAAAAGAATTAGTAATGGAAGAGACCTACTAAGTCATTTGTCCACTCCTCTGCCAAAGCAAGATTGCTTGTCTATGATACTCTATGTTTTTAAGTGTAGTGTCCAGTTCAACCCTAAATTATTCAGCTGATCTGTTACTGTTTCCATTATATCCTTACACATACCAGATCTATTTTATAATGCAGGTCAGATTTTACTTTGCTTTATTTCATTTCATTCCTATAATAACATACTTTGTGACAACTTACACAGTCTTCTCTCCCCTTGTATATGTACTTCTCAGATGTTAGCCAAGTTCGCCAAGCTACAGCAGCGTGATCATTTTTCTTGGCCATTCAGGCTGTGGAATAACTCTGCCTTGCATGCAAAATCACAGGCTTTTACACAGTATTACACTTGAAGATCAAATCTAATTTACTGTCTACCAAATTCATCAAATGTTATTATGTTCTTACATATTTCTAATGATATTGTGCTCTTCTATGCAGCATTATTTTCATATACGTTATCCAAGTCATATTTGCAAACCTGTGCATTTCATGCAAGCAAACTTGCCCCAAGGGAGCAACCTGCCCTACATGTACTGAATGCAGTTCTGCTTCACTTTTTTGAACTATGTACACTAAGCAACAGAATCTTCTTGGCTCTGTAAGCGATATATTGATAAATTTTGTTATAATCCTCTTTACAATCCTCACTATAATGTCTCTCCCTGTAAATAGCTGCATATATTATTGTCCCTCTCTTCACTTGTTTCTCTGTGTGTTGCATCTGTAAGACTGAGTAATTTTATTTTCAGCACATATTTCTTCTTTTCTTTAAAATTTCTGTTAATCTAACTCTAATTTGGAAGAAGCAATGCAGAGATAGCTCATTTATACTCTAGTTTAGGAGAACCCATTGCAAATCCTATCTGTGGTATCATTAGAGCTGCCCACACAAATGTAATTGAAATGAAACGTCCAAGAAAATTACATTGGCCAGGGTGGTTATTGGAAGCAAGGTAACAGAAGAAGAGCTTTTATCCTTCCGAAACCATTCTGGACAGTACCATGCGGCGATGTAGCTCAAAGGAGTTTAACCCCTTGTCCTGGCAGTGGATCCGAGAAACCTGTTGGGGAGAGGGAGGGAAGGCAAGAGGGATGGGAGGCAGTATGCTGGATTTCTTCCAGATGTCATTGTGCCCTGAAGAGGTGCCACCTTATTGTCAGCAGGAGAAAGTCCTGTGTAAAATGCCAGTACAAGAAAGGAAGCATTCTGGGGAAAAAAAATATTCCACTAATAAACTATAACATTCCCAATTGCCAGAATCAATATTGCTTAACAGGTACATCCTCGTGAAAAATAATAGCTACGTACTTTTCTCTTCTAGGATAACTCTTTGCAGTGTTTATTGGAGTGCAAACTCTTCACAGAATTGAGAATATCACCATCAGTCATGATGTGCAGTGTATGTGGAATATTATGGAAAATCAAAGCACACAAAAAGCATAGAAATCTTTCTTTAAAAGCCCACTTCTCTTCACTTATAGGCATTTTATAAATAGAATATTCAGCCCCCCTCCTTTTATACACTAAAAATGCAGAGTTCTAGGTAGCACTTACACATGGCTGTAGGAAACCTGTTTAATAAAGTCAATTTACCTTGTTGATTCAGAGATTTCAGCTATTTTCCAAGTTCTCCATTTAAGAGATTTTTCACATCAGCTCTTAACATGCTTTTAACAACTGTTATCTGTTGAGTTGCAGCCTGTATATAATCTCCAGTCAGCGCAATGAACAGTCTTATACTACATCTATCCTATAACTGTACTTGCCAGTTAGAGCTAATTAGTAAGAAGTCACGTAAGAGAGTTTATTGTGTAATAGTTAAAACCAGCAGATCTACATTGATTTACATCAACTGAAGGTCTGATCCAATGCCTCAGTAAGCAAACCGGGGGGAGGAAAGATGATGAAAACAGGAAATAGTTATTATCCATCTTTCATGATGTAGCACTGATAGCAACAAATGTAGTAAAGCAATAGTTGGCTATTTGACAGCACTCAACTGCAGCACTCTGCCAGCCTTTAAGAAAGACAGGAAAAAACTATCATAGTGACCTTAAGGAAGGTGAGTGGAAGTGCAGAAAGTGTGTTTCTTTGGAAATAGCTGGACTGTGGAGAATACTGTTTTCCTACAGCTTTGGCTTTGAAGGTCCATCTTCCTCCAGCTCAGCAGAAGATTTTATGGACTGTAATTGATCATCCCTGCAGCCAAGTCACTGGTGATGATCTTTGATTTTTTTTCTTGCTCAGGAAAGAGCACATGTAACTTTTCCCATATCCCTGGTATTATTATATTTCCCAGGTATATACATCCAGCAGCTGCAAATGTTTTCTTTTCTTCCTGTAATGGCCAGTTGCTCGGAAGTTGTTTTTTTATGCTTTCTTTTGGTTTTTTAAATCATCCCTTGGTAGTTCTGACCATTACCAGATAGCAGATATCAGGCAAAATGACCACATGATCAAGTAAAGCAAGTATAGTTTTCAGCATATGCATCTAGTGAATAGCTTTCGAAATAGTACAGTTACAGGAATTTTTAAATGATTAAGTAAATCAAAACAGAATAAAGAAAACAAAAGAGAATCTATCAAAACCAGAAAAGAAGCTTACTTTGAATTATGACTATCAGAAAGAAACCTGAATATAATCTGTTTTGAGGAGTCTGAACTTCAATCACTATATGTGGTGGTGTGGTAGAAAAGGAGAGCGAATAGCAAGGATGTGTCTCTATCATTTGCAAGGCACTATATTTGTTCCTTTTCTGAACAAAATAGTCATGGTCAGAGAGATCTGTTTGGGTTAATTAGTAATCTGCGGTGTCATCCTACTTTCACAGCTCTGTTAAGAACTCTGTTAAGGTTTGGCGGTAGCAAGCTCTTCTAGCAGAGACTTACTATCCACAGACTTCTGAAACTGTATCCAGGAGTATCTGTGTGTTTGAGAAGAATGGAGGAGAATACATTGCAACCAGATTTACAGCACCTTACAATACCTACGTTTTGAGAAAACTGGCAAGCCCAGCAAATAACCACAACACAAGTTTTGTTTTGTTTTGCTTCTTTTCTATGCGGCCCAATACCTTTCCAGCAGGAATAATTTAATGCTGAGAAGTGTACCACAAAGAGAAGGGTGGCAGAAGCTCTCTTCCTAATTCAGTCCTTTGCCTTACAGGATGCCAAGCGCTTTTGAAATCTAAACAACAATTAGCTCAGCTGGTAACAAATGTGGCAAAGATGAGGAAGTGTTCTCTGTAGCAGATAAGAAATAGAAAACGTTAGACAGGCGATGGATGCAGTAGGATTCGGTGACAGGGCAATGTGCATTGAGGAATGTGATTGGGGAGCAAAGAGGAATGAAACACAATGTAAAAACAGCAGCACTGTAAAGAGGAATGAGGCAGAACATAACGTTATTAAGCTAATGGTTTGAAGGGATAGAATACTGAATTCACTGTGGATGGAGGCAGTACAATATGCACAGTATGAAATAGGACATTATAATAAAGACAGAGGAAAAAGTTAGAATGCATTTCCCTGAAGGATTAGGTTATTTGTTCAGAATAATGTATTGCAGTTTTTTGGACTACATTCTCAAGCACAGAAATATCATTTATCTCAAGAGTTGTCTGCTACATACATAATGCATACATGCATCTATTTATTTATGCACATATGTATATACACATACAGTGACTTCAGTCATTTTTGACACCAGAATGAGGAGACTGTGACTATGTTTCTAGCACGTAGATACAATGAATATTATTTTCTGGAAATAATAAATTCTCAAAAAGGCTGAACACAGTTCCCACAGTGAGACACTCTGCATGTTTGAATTAATGTTCCTGAGTGCTCCCTTGTTAGTGCTAAGCATGTAGTTTAAATAAAGAAATCACATTCCAGGCTCCAAATACAATTTGCCAGCTTTGCTTCTGGGAAGTGTGAAAGCAGCAAAAGTGAGAGTCATTTATTCACCGTCTGTTCAGCAGCTCACCTCTTTATCACACAGAGGTGCAGAAGATGCAAAGTTTAGTAAGTTTTCAGACATCAGGCTGGCAGAAGTGAAGATAGGGCATTTTTTATTAACCTTATAAATGTAGTTTCACTGGGTTTCCATGTACCCCAGACCTTAACAAGATCGCTAGCAATGTCATTCATGTCATCCCATTACATCGCATTTTTACAGTCAAATCTGAGTAGTTAATATCTTAATACTTACAGGGGTTAATTGCAAAGTATCGCAGTCAAGTGATTTGGGGTGATTTTTTCTTTTAAGGATTAAGAAGTGAGAGAGAGAGATCATAAGACAGAGAGTGTCATTCAGAAAGGAGACTGAATATCATACAGGTTTTCAAAGCTTTCTCACCATGTAAACTAAGCTGCACTGTGTCTTAATCCAGCTGTTAATACCATTCATCTGTTCATGTATACCTAGAGAGGTATTTACAGTGTGTATCTACAGGTATTTGTTGTGGAGTCCTGATTACTGGCTGACACTTCTACGCATTATCATAATAAAAAATGATAATTTTGATCTTTTATAGAAGTGGGCTTCTTTGTACTTGGGAAAAAACAAAAAACAAACCAAAACAAAAGAACAAAAAAAATTAATCAAAGACTGGAGCTCTGTTGAATGGCAGAGCTCAGAGGGAGGTGATCAGCAGTGCAGAGTCTAGTTGGAGGCCTGTGGCTAGTGGTGTTCCCCAGGGGTCAGTACTGGGTCCAGTGTTGTTCAACTTATTCATCAGCGACCTGGATGAAGGGACAGAGTGTACCCTCACCGAGTTTGCTGGTGACACGAAACTGGGAGGACTGGCTGATGCACCAGAAGGCTGTGCTGCCATTCAGCGAGACCTGGACAGGCTGGAGCGTTGGGCAGAGAGGAACCTCATGAGGTTCAACACGGGCAAGTGCCGGGTCCTGCACCTGGGCAGGAACAACCCCGTGCACCGGTACAGGTTAGGGGTTGACCTCCTGGAAAGCAGCTCTGTGGAGGAGGACCTGGGAGTCCTGGTAGACAACAAATTCACCATGAGCCAGCAATGTGCCCTTGTGGCCAGGAAGGCCAACAGCATCCTGGGCTGCATTAAGAAGAGTGTGGCCAGCAGGTCAAGGGAGGTTATCCTCCCCCTCTACTCTGCCCCAGTGAGGCCCCATCTGGAGTCCTGTGTCCAGTTCTGGGCTCCCCAGTTCAAGAAAGATGACGAAGTACTGGAGAGAGTCCAGCAGAGGGCTACGAAGATGATTAAGGGACTGGAGCATCTCTCCTGTGGGGAAAGGCTGAGGGAGCTGGGGCTGTTCAGCCTGAGGAAGAGAAGACTGAGAGGGGACCTCATCAATGCTTATAAATATCTCAAGGATGGGTGTCAACAGGATGGGGCCAGACTCTTCTCAGTGGTGCCCAATGACAGGACAAGGGGCAACGGGCACAAACTGGAACACAGGAAGTTCTGTCTAAATGTGTGGAAAAACTTCTTCACTGTGAGGGTGACAGAGCCCTGGCACAGGCTGCCCGGGGAGGGTGTGGAGTCTCCTTCTCTGGAGATATTCAAAACCCGGCTGGACACAGTCCTGTGCAGCCTGCTCTAGGTGACCCTGCTCTGGCAGGGGGTTGGACTAGATGATCTCCAGAGGTCCCCTCCAACCCCTACCATTCTGTGATTCTGTGACTTCTTGGTTTGTAGTGATTCTGCTTTTTTTAATACTATATTCAGGTGAAATAAAAAAAGAAAAGTGTATATACAAGTTTCACAAAACCTTATAGAAGCATGAAGAATACCATCTTGAAAATTTAGCATTACTGTGATATGAAAGAATAGCTTGCTGCAGGTAGAGAAATACCATTTTTGTCCGTCCAGAGTACTGATAAAAAACCAGATTTTTATCAGACAAATAGAGTAATGTGCATCATATTTATATAAATTAGTGACACTCTTCTTGTGGTGTCACACTCTGTGTCGCCAGATGATAGTGCAATACAGAATGCGATCTTGCACACACCTGCGCTCAGACCTGATCTGCAGTAACTTGAGTGTTTCCATAGGAGACGATGAAATCTGAAAGTGGTTCATTACCTCACAGTAATGTGAAGGTTAATGGGTGTCATCACTCTACCTGTATGGAGTTCAGGTTTACAGATCAGTTTGACTGCAAACCAGACATCATAGTCAATAGAAAGTGCCCTTTCTCGCCCCATCTACCTGGTTACATTGTCCACGTGATTGCCTCTTTCACACTGCTAGCACTTTTACACTGCTCCTAGTTCTTATGATTAACGCGGCAACTTCTCTTTCTGCTGGGAATACAGACTTCTACATCAGTTCTTAGTTGGTCATCTTAGCTGCCTGCTTTCAAATGAATGTCAAGGAAGAACAGGCAGTGCTGAGCGGTGCCTCAGTGGGAGTCAGACGCAATGAGGGGACAAAAAAAAGACGAGGGGAGTCACACAGGCAGGTTCGTTCTGCAGCTGGGGAAGCGAGGGACAGCTCTTGGACTCCCACACAAGCAATCTCATCATCTTCGTTGGGCTTTCTCATGGAGGATAATCAGGAACTGAAATCTATCACACAGATAAAAACTGTAACATATTGTGTAATTTGAATCCTTAGTGAGACTACAGGGAAGCAAACCTGTACTGACTTGCAGGTGGACTGTATAGTACCCTCCCTTGGCCACATCCAAAGCATCCAAACCCATATTTTCCCAGGTACTCCACAGTAGCTTCCAGCAGAAAACAGTGTGCTACTTGAGTTATTGTTCATCTCTGCCTTCCTCCAGTAGCTAAGAGGAGAGGGTAAATCATGTTTAGCCTCTCTACCTGCCAAACAGTACTACCGCTCTGGGAAGCAGCCTGTCGCATCTCCTAATGATGAGCATAGAGCCCGGAGCTCCCAACCAGGGAGCAGCAGTATCAGTGCCATCCCCTGGTACTCTTCCTGGTGTGATAGACAGTGCAGTACCTACTAAGTCTTGTGGCTGCATGCCGGCATCCAACCACAGAAAGTTTATATTCTGTCAGAACAAACCTCTGAACAGAAAAAATATCTGCAGGCGTTCTGTGAAATGCCAGAATGCAGGTGATGATATCAACATTTTTCAGTACGTTGAAAATAATAGAATTTTCAAGAAAGTGAGGAAGTTACCCTGTTGATGAAGTCCTTTCTGCAGTCTGTCTAGCAAGCAGCTGTGTCAATGGTCCTTGATCCTGACAACCCATGAGGCAGCTGCCCCAGCCGTGCAGAGCTTTCTGCCCTTGGCAGCAGAGAAGTCTAACAGCATCCTGGGCTGTATTACAACGACTATAGCCAGCAGACTGAGGGAAGCAATTGTAACCTTTTACTCAGTGCTTGTTGGGCCACATCTAGAATATTACATCTAGTTTTAGGCTTTCTAATGCAGGAAAGACATTGATAAACTGGGTCAGTTCAGGGTATCCAACAGCAACCTTCCAATACCTGTGAGGAAAGTATCAAGAAGATGGAGGCAGCTCTTCACTGCAGAGCATGGTAGGAAGATAGGGGACAATGAATTGAAATAAGAGACGTTCAGAATTGAGAGAGGGGAGGAGAGGAGTTAAAAAAAAAAAGAAAAAAAGAATGAAACCAGTCATGCAAAAGAACAGATTCACCAAGGCAGGAAATCTCCATCCTTGGAGGTTTTCAAGACCCAAAGGACAAATCCCTGAGCAATCTGTTCTCATCTCATAGCTGACCCTGCTGTGAGCAAGAAGTTGGATCAGAGACCTCCTGAGATCCCTCCCAACCTGAATTGTCCTTTGATTCCTATGATTTTGACTCCATTCCCATAATTTTCTTATGCCATATATAAGATCAGTAAATGGGACTGTACTTTTAATACGTAGGATTTGAATAAATTAAAAATAGATCCTAAGAGTTAGAAAAAAAAAAGAACAGGAAGTCCAGAGGGAGGTCTAGTGGGGAGAGATCAAAGTTCATATGTGAAGATCTGAGATCAGATGAGACACAAAGACTTGATTCACTGCTGAGATGCATGACTCCGACAAGTCTCTTATAGAAGGACTCAATTATGTGTCTTCTGGAAGTTCACTCCTCCACTCTGCGTTTATTTGTGATAATTTGGGGTTGATGTATGTAACCTTACAGGGTGCAAGCCAATGACTCCTTCTCCTTTCTCTTCAGTGAAAAATTGTATTTCTGGGAAAAGGCAAAGAAGTAAAAAGACAAAATTGTGTTAAAGAAGCAGCTTTATTTTTCCATGTACCTATTATTAAACATTAACTTTTCATTGCTTAGACGCTTTACCCTAAAGTCTAGTAAATATAATCAAGCTCTAATTAAATGTTAATGTGGAGTCAGTGTGTTAAAAATTCATAAGGAGCGAGCAGATGCTGTGTTTTAGTCAGCATGGTCTAATCGACAGGATCAGATCCCAGGTGTGGAAATCCTCTCACTTGACACACTAGCAGAACAGCTCCCGTTGGCTGTACATTTAGAACCACTTGTACGAGTGGCGGCACACTAGTTTAGAACACAGAAGCAAAGGTAGATCTATCTCCAATCCATAGGCTATGTCCAGCCCACACTCTTGTAGCTGGACCGTGCTATGAGCAGCTGATGTAATAGTGCAAAAAGCAGTTGATGATCCGTACCTACTGACACACGACACAAACACTCAATTTAAACAATCATTTTAAAGATCAAATTTTGAAAATAAAAAAACCTGTACTCTAGTCCTGCTTGACGTAATGATCCTTATTTCCAATAATAGTTTTATGAAAAAGTGATTTTTCATTAAAAATGTAATTTTGAAACTGTTAATAAAAAATAGCACTAGAAAAAAAGTCAGATTTTGTCTTTAATCAAAAGTACTGATGCAATGCCAAAAAGAAAGAGTACAAAATGAAGTTCGCACAAAAGCTTTTGTTGTTGTTTTATTTGTCAGTTCTAAATGAACACCAAATAAAAAAGACGTTATTTCTTGCTAATGGAAACTTATTAAATTGCTACCTCCTTTATTATTGCTCATTTACCTGTTATCTGTGTCTGGCTTTAGTTTACAATTTAGGTTAGATATGTAACTGAATACCTTACTAGCCAACGTAACCATGTAGTCATACAGTTTCTTCTATGACAGCCTTGCCTCTTCTTCTAGTTGTAACATCTGGACTCGGTGTCTCCAGCTAAATTAGATACTCACTGAGGTACAGACTGTTCCTTTTCTTGAGCTTTACGAGGAAAAAATGCAGAATGTTGGAAGATGGAGGCACTATGTGGCATTGCACCGGATGAAACCATGTATATTCTTTACTTCAGAGGACTGTCATGGTTTAACGCCAGCTGGTAACCCAATACCACGCAGCCGCTCGCTCACTCCCCCCGCTCCCTGGTGGGGTGGGGAGGAGAATCAGAGAGAAAAGGAAAACTCACAGGTTGAGATAAAAGCAGTTCACCAGGACAGCAAAGGGAAAAAAATATAAAAATATATTGATAATAATTATGATAATATGTATAAGGGTAATAGACTATACAACACAAACGATACACAATTTCTCACCACCTGACGACCAATACAGCCCATCCCGAGCAGCAGCCAGGGAGCAGGGGTATCCCCCCGCAGCTACCCCAGAACAGCAAGTTCCAGAGAGAGAGCACGAGGGAACGAACAGATGAATGAACAAATGAAAAGGCCTGAACAAATGAAAAAAAAGGGAAAAACAGGGAACAAAATGCAACCAGAAGGGAAGCTTAAGGGAAGTGGCCCACTGGCCAACCCTCACTTATACCGGGCATGACGTCTATGGTATGGAATACTCTCCTTGGCCAGTTTGGATCAACTATTCTGGCTATACCCCTCCCAAGTTTTTGCACCTGCACATTAGCAAAACCTGGGAAACTGCAAAATGTCCTTGATCGTTTAGCAGCAACCAACAACATCAGTGTGCTATCACCATTCTTCTCACACTAAATCCAAAACACAGGAGCCGCTGGAGACAAAACTAGCTCCTTCCCAACCTAAACCAAGACAAGGACATACACATTCTTCCCCTTTCCGTCTACTAAGCATATCACTCCCATAAGCCCCCCCCCAAACCAGCACGTCTGTTCTCCCTCACACTCATGCGCTCTCCAGAAAGCATGCAATCTTGGTGCTCAGAGAGGATGGGACCTAGAACCGTGCCTTACTTTTTTGTGCATGCTATAACGATGAAGGAAATTTCCTTACTCCTTGCCATGAAAAGTCTAGCCGTGCACAAGACAAAGCACAGCTCTGCTGCAGCCATCACAGCCTGAATAATTAATTATCTTGCTGGGAATAACCCTGACAGCCATTTTGCTTGACTCATGACCTTGTGCTGTGTCTGCACAAACGCCGGTGTTACAGCCAAGTCTCTCTTTAAAGTTTTATGGTTCTGCAACAGTGCTGAGTCGGGACAAGGTCCCTACTGCAAATGTGTGCTGTGTGCACGTTTTTTCTACTGTTTAAGTTTGGTTCTACAATGTAAAGAAATGCAAAACACAGCAGAAATTATGTAATAACCATGTCTGCCATTATGGCTTTTGCCATTACTGCTGCTGCACAGAATTGCTGGGGATGTTTTCACAATCATTGTGCTTGCATAAAAAAATGCTGAAAGTCATTATTTCTCTTCACAGAACGAGTCAAGAAAGGGATGGTTTCTGTAGACATTTTAAAAGAGTCTTGTCTCTGAGGCAATCTTAGTATATACTGAACCTTGATTAAACATTAAGAAGTTTTTTCTGGGATACACCACATTATTTCTCCGAATTGCTCTTCTTACCTTTATGTGCATATCCCTGAATTTTATCTGACACAGTGTGAAATTCTGTCTGAGACAGACTGTTTTGTCCTTTTGTTTTTGTTTTGTTTTGTTTTGTTTTGTTTTTCTGGGATTTTAAGTTTTGTTACAATAGAAATTGATTTTCCAGATATTGTCAAATATTGACACAATGGCAAGAGGAAGAGGTTCTGGACAAGGTTTTCTTGCTGATTCTATTAGTACATTAGACTCAGTTTTCCTCAGTCCTGGCATTTAAGATTCCCTGCACCAGTCATCATTGCATGAGTGGTCTTATGGTACAGTAATGCATGTATATTTGGCATATGGTGATCAGTTTCACTGTGTGGTGGGTTTACTTGCCAGGGGAGGACCAAGGAGTGGGACTATTTCTCCTGGGCGACCTCCAAGTGTACTATACTGTTCTGCAAATACGTGAGCTAGAGATAGAAAGCTAGAGGCAGAAACAAAATATGTGTATCGCAGGCAGAGACAGAGTGAGAGAGTGAGATTTCATAAGTCTCAGAAAGATACCTGGGTTTCGTCCCCTTCAAAATTTTTGTACAGGGTAAAATTGAAGCTCTAGGGGGGGGGGAGGAAGAAAGTCATTAAATACATAAAAGGTTTTCATGAAATTGGGGGTCTTAGAGAAATGCGTATGGTCTAGTAGTGATGAAGTGCCTCTGGAGGGATTTTCTGAAGATCTGCACTTGTGAGAGAACACTTGGTGTTTCTAGTATATGTATATACAATGGAATATACTTTGGTTCTGTAACTCAATGCAAACACCACCACCCCTCAAAAAAACAAACAAACAAAAAAACCCCCTCCACCTCTTTGCACTAGAGGCAGCCAATGTCTCCTTCCCTTTTGTATCGTGGAGTGCTTGACTTCTAGATGAATCTGTAAAAAGTCCCTTCTTCCATGTTCTTTAAATGTGAACACCATAGGGTAGCTAATAATCTTACTGTTTCTTTGCTTCTTTTTCTTCTGTAAGGAGAGTCTTCTGACCAAATGCACAGGCTCTGTGCCTGCAAATCCCAGATGCAAGATACGTTATTTTCAGAATCAAATCCTGATGGAAAGAGAAGCTTGACCCTTGTCCAGCATCCGCATTTTCCTGGGCACAGAAACATCCCTGAGTTTCTAGGCCTGATTTTTGTAGGAAGCATTGTTATTGCCAAAAGAGAGAAAAAGATCGGACAAAGGAAGCTATACCTAAATCATACTGCTTTAGGTATCAGCTAGCTGGCCCCATTTGTAAAAGCTTTTAGAGTTTAAGACCGATTTCTAAATACGATGGCACCCAAGGATCCAGTGAGGTGCTAAGTTAACCTTGAAACCCACAGTTAATTTTTGCAACACCAGTGCCTCCCAGTCAAAATTCCAGTCTAGAGGTGATATGCTGCGAATATTTTGTATTCTATCATCACATCTTTCACATAAAAGTTATCACCAATTTTGTGTGTATTAAAGATATATCAGAATTACATTTTATTTAATCTCAATTGTTAATTAAATCACAATGTGATTTTGGTTTTTAAGACACAATAACATCTTTTGGGCAAAAGTAAGTGCTGAAGTGGAACATGTTAGCTTTTTTTTCTTTTCCTGCCATCTACCTTAAGGGATTACGCAATTAAATGTAAAACAAAACAAAACAAGCTAAAAACAAATGTATGAGAACAAATGAATGAATGAATGAATGAATGAATGAAGAATGTAATTTTCTGAATTAGTTTTTTATATTCTGACATACATTATTCTGGTAGTAAAGCTAACACAATTTTCAAAGAACATGATAGTTTTGTTTCTGAAAGACATGGTGAAAACAGAGATAATTTCTATTCTGTGGGCAATTCCAGTTCAAAGTCACTGAAAGTGGATGAAATCTCAGTGGTGTTTAAATCAGTGACAAAATGTCTTCAGTGGAGCTGAGATTTAGTCAGGTATTTTTTTAATACACCTTGGATGAACAGGGGTACATTCATACTTTGAAATTACCAGAATGAATTGGTTTCTCTGGAAGCACATTTTTACAGTCACTTGTGTTAAATCTTGGGGGGGGGGGAGGGGGCGGTGCTGTTTGGTTTTTATTTTTTTTTTAACTTGTTCTTTCAGTGCATTGCAATGTGAGTTTCCTAAGCATTTTATTTTCTGCTACACTACCGGTTGAAGCCAAGAAGCATAAAATTTTTCACAATCTCTTTGTCTCTTATTGTTCCCTCTTCAACCCTCCTCACAGGACATAGCTTTTTGCAGGTTCACCATAAAAAGAGCAGTTATGTTTCTTCATACAACCGGCTGCTAAAATAATTAGAACCATTGCAGCAGAATCTGATCCATGCAGTTGACTAGCTTTTTTCTTGTGCTTGAATTCAAGCACCAGGAATTGGGACTTGTGTATGGAAATGAGAGAAAGAGGGAAAGAAAATCCCACAGGCAGGGATTTCCCAAAGAAAGAGGAAAGAAGAGTCAGATATGGCTGAAGTAGTTTGACCTTGACAAAAAGTTTGGAGAGCAAGGTTGCTTGTAGAAGGCGGATTCCTGGAGTGCTGATTCCTGTTCCTTGAGTCTGACTATGTGCAGGGAGTCACAGGACTGTGTTGTACACTCCTTGCAAATATACAGGCCATGCTACAGACATATCTGAGTCTGCCCTCTGTTTTCTATCCCATAAGAAGATCATCAGCAAAGCCCCACGTACCGGCTGATTATTTTGTTTATAAGTAGTTATATTTTTATCAATTTACTAGCAAAAAGGAATGCAAAAGCCCTGGCATTTTCAAAGGCTGGAGCACAAATTGTTTGCTTTGTAATGATGCGTTAATCCAAATCACTGCTGCTTTGATAATGATAAAAAAATGGACAAACAAAAAGCACACAGTAGAAAACTTGGATTTATGTAAAGCCTTCTGTACAAATAATGATCTTGGAGCACTTTATTCGAGAGTCAGAGAAAAACAAACATCGCCTTGCTTAGCTCGAGGGGAAAAGGTATGATGCTGACATAGACTTATAATATGAAAATAATTTGCTGCACTTCATTATTTTCAAAGGGGAAGAGAACAAGCATGACCTGATGATGATTAGCAGCAAGCAATCACAGACGAGCTCCAAGGAATTGGTGGTTGCCTAAGCTCTTGTACAAAACACATTTTTGGCTGTGATTATTTGCATCTATTGTACATTGGATACTCTTTTTTTTTTTCCTCGCTAGCTCTCCAGATGAAATTTAATTACAAAGCAGCCAGATTTGTACCTAAAGTGGAACTCAATAGTATGCAACAACATTAAAGAGATTAACATGCTCTGTGGGATAAAAGTTTAACTTTTTGAATGAGGGTTTTAATGAAGTTACACTTGGAAATTATCAGTCTAATGAAAACACGTAAACGAGGTTGGATGTACAAGACATTGATTTACCTTAACTCTCTGTCAAGGCTGTGCTCCCTTCATCAAAGGCAGCACATGCTGAGATGGAATCTAAAAAAATCCATTCATATGTGCTTTGGTCAACTTTTCCACAAATGTGACAATGACGAACTGCATCAAAATCACAGACCCAGTTCTGCTAGCCACTGTGCATGAACACTTCGGAGCTTAAGGGAAATAGCGAACTGATCTAACAATTCCTTCCAGGTTGGTTTTAGTTCTCCCTATCTGGTTAACAAGCGGGAAGAATATGCAGCTGTCGTCTCAACACCATTGAGAGGGAGACAAATCCAATGACTTGGGAGCAATCATGGAAATGACTGACTCACATGAACTCAACTGTGTAAATACGCAACTTAGAAACAACATTTTAAACAGCTTAGCATAATTCACAGGGAATAGTGAATACTGGCGAAAATCAAATGTATTTTTCTAGCAGTTAGTTATTATATGGAAAACACAAATGCTTATTGGATCGAGGTGTAGTTTAAATTAGAATTAATCATTATGGGCAAGCAAGAGGTGCATTCAGTAATTGGTTCATACCCTTGTTCGCACCAGTACCCTCTAGAATGGCTGCTGTAGGCTGAACTGGGATTAGTTTTAGAAAGGAGAAGAAGTAAGAAATGCTCGGTCTATCTATAGCTTCTCTAGACAGAATCCATTGCTCCATCTTTTCCTTTTTTCCTCTTTTTTTTTTTCCTTCCTTGCCAGGCTGCCTAAATTTTGGAGGTGATTCTGGAAATCTGAGAAATTTCTAAAAAAGAATTTTGAGCCATTCCTTCATTATAGGAAGCTAGTCTGATATATGGGGAAATATCTTTTGCTGGATATCAGGACTAGGCATTCTCAGATGCCTACTCGTCTTCTCTAGAAATATCTTTTGTTGGCAAATTAGCTCTTTCTGGATCAGGGGTACTTCAGCTGCAAGCATAAGTGATATCTGAATAATAAACCACCACAGCAACACTCTCTTTTATGGAAGTGTTCTCAAAATCTTGATCTATCAGCATGGTTTGACCTTTCCAAGAGCCCATCTATGTTTAACAGTTGCTTTTTTTTATTATTCACAGGGGTTCATCCAGGAACAATTATAAGGTGTTTTCAGGTCTGGTTTTGTTCCTCCTTATGAAATATAAATTTTCCTAAAAGAACATTTTAATATAATTTTATTTGTTTTTTCATGTCCATAGTGAATGCTCTGCTTGCTTAGATACAGGTTGCTTTAGAATAGACATCCTGTAGGTTGCCTAGGCAAACCTAGGAATTTCCTGTTTTAAGATATCACTAGTTGTGGAGGGAGTTGTATTCTCCTTAGAAATTTTGATATTAAATTTTTAGGACTGTGGAATGGAGAGCATTACTTTTCATAATGAATCACTGCAGCACATTTCTTGTCCCTCCCCATCTCTCCCTCTTTAATTGTCCTTACATAGGTGCTTAAATTCTCCATTTCCAAACTCTGAGTCACTTTTAGTCTCTTCATCTACTTAATTGTCACGTTGGATATCAGAGCTCAGGTAACTCTCTCAGAGTTCGAGTCAAATTCTCTCTACTTGTTTCTGAGGGTATGTTTATGTGAACTCAAGTGAGTGAGTTAGCTTGTAATGAAAATACCTCCTACAGCTAGAGATTGCTGCTGCTCAGCTGAGACACTGAAAGCGTGTATATATTCCTTTTCTGTTGTTATGACAGCCACAGTTGATTAGCTGAGCCCAGTTACATCTTTCATATGTAAATTCTGGGTTGGTAGGTGCTCTCTTGTCAGCGTCCTCATTCTCATATCAGGCAAGAACCGTTCAACCTGAACCTGGGTCTTCACACGCGAGTAGTGTGTTTGGCTCACTGTGCCACCTAGCCTTCAAACACAGTAAATATCTCCTTGAAAACCAATCGTTTATAACCTTTGGCTTTGCATCTACTAAGTGCTTCAATGCTTGGTGTTTGCATTAAGTTTTTTTTGATACAGTTGAAAATTCATCTTCTTCCCTGACCTCGTAAGCATCTACAGCATCTGTCAACTGCGAAGAGATAAATGACATAGATAGGAATGCCTGTTATCATAACCGAAGAAAGAGAAAAGGACTGGCACTGAAATCGGGGGGGGGGAGGGGGCCTGGGATTTTTTATTTATTTATTTTTATTTAACACAAACTCCTTGGCATTGGAAATGGCAATTGGCACTACATCAGGAACCTAAACACCATTTCTCCAAGATATATTTACAAAAACATGATACTCACAATAAAATCTGCTCTAACAGTTTTGCAGTATAGTACAATCAAGTTGTGATCTCTCTCATGCAATCAATATTCTGTTTTGAACTGACTGTTGTTATTTAAAGAAATCAAATGTAAAAATCTATACTGCTTTCCCAAAGTTTTTCTTCTCCATTAAACTTTTCGATGTCAAATGTTGGAAAAATATCCAAAAGGATACAGATTCTAAGAAACATTGACATTTTAGGTACTCTAAATTATTCTAGATTAACACAATGTATATTGTATATCTCCTTTTAAAACTAGATGCATTGAAGAAGGAAGGCTTTTTATTTATTTAACCAATAAGAAGATAAATCTTCATAAAAGCTTCTAGCTCTGTAGAAATCTGTAGAGTCTGGAGATAAATGCAATCATCTGAAACTAGATTTTGGTGTCATTTGCAATAGTCTGTTAGACATACTTAAATAAATGGAATTATTCTAGACTTGTAGTTCAGAAGAGGTACAATTTGAAAGCGTTTCAAAGTATAGACTTTTACAGTCAATACAGCTTTTTTATGGCAAATGGACTTATATTCATCATTTTCCTTAGATATAGCCAATTTTACACTTAATAGAAGGTAAGGAATACCAATATTAATAGTAATATTAAAACAATTTAATGTTAAAAAACTGTAATGACCCAATTCACATTTACCATCTGAAGATATTTACAGTTACTTCCTCCTCAGCTATTGCAACAATTAGTTTAGGATGCCTATGTGTTTTGATTACAATATTTATCTGCTTTTGATCAGGCTTTTAGAAGTGCACAATAATGGAAGTTACAAGAGTTAACACAAATATATCAAACACAACACTTTTTGCTTGACCTTCAATTAAGTCCATGGGAAGGTAGACTTATGTGAGGTCAAGTGGAAGATGTGAAATGTACTTACACAAAATAAATCACTGATAGAGCTTCTGACAGGCTGTTTGGGCCCACAGAGGACCTGAAAGAACAGGTAGCCTGGTAAGGATGTTAAGTTCAGGTTCTAGAAATAATCCCACACAGAGTTAAAAGGCTTCTAACCCAGAAAAAAAAAAATAATACTCATACTAATGCTAATGCTAACGCTAATGCTAATGCTAATGCTAATACTAATACGAATACGAATACTAATATTTCTTTTCCATCGGCAAATGCAATAAAGACACATGTCATTCTAGATACAAAATATTTGTTTTCAGAAGAGTAATAGCAGGACTCTGATGTATTTAGTAAAGGAGAGTAGATGTTATTTTCCTCCAGCTTTTTGGGAGGGCAGGTAGTTCCCCTATTTCTTTTATCATCTCAAAAGATTGATTAAGAAACTGTCTACCTAAGTGGTTTTGGCAGTCATTGGCTTGGCTGGCACAATGTAATAATTATGCTTCTATAAATCTTTATAGTTCACCTATTATGTCCTGAGTGAGGTTGCTATCCTCTCTTAATTTGCGTCTATCCAAACTTATTGTGAAGGGGAACATAAAAAGAATGTTAATTTTACTTTAAACAGAACTGGCAAAAATACAACGAGAGTTCATTAATCTTTTTTTGAAATCTATGAATGGCTTCCTAAACTATCCCATTCCTTGATAAACATTGTTTTAATCACTTATAAATAAACACATATCATATTAGTACAATAACTACATTTCAAGTTTTTTGTAATGTTCCTGGTTACATATTTTCTGCTGCCTAATTATCTCCAGAGTTCATTATATGCCTATATTTTTATCCAACAGAAGAGGAGGTTATACCAAGCTACTGCTTGTGCTGGAAGGATCGAACTCATTTCCACACGCATTTTGAGAGAGTCTGATATGATCAACTCTCAACAGCCAATATCTTCCTGCTGCATGTCCAAGTAGAATTATTGTCCTCGGAATGGCTTATTAAAAAGGCATATAGATGGGCCACTGAAGTTCTCAATTCTTTCCTAACAGTATCTCTATCTCTGTATGATTTTATTATTATCCCTCACTCAGGATTTCCTGGAATAAATTATTTGGGCCTCAATTAATTGCAACAACTGCGAGCTGAAGCTATTAGCAAGCCTTTGGCAAATAGCTGGGCATTAGTATTTATTACAGACACAGACGCATGAGAGGTGCAATCAATTTTGTCTTTGTTGGATTTCAACTTCACTGAATTGTTCATTGATTTTGGAATTTGAGAGGATTCTAGGAAACTATTAAACAAATGGGCAATTTTGGGAACTATTTTATAACACATATGACGGTCTAGACAATAGATGTCATGCCATTTACTAAAAGGTCCTTTTCTGCCTCACTTGGTGCACGCTATCTTCCACCTCATTACTTATTAGCCCATGGTAAATTGTGTTCTTTAGACAATTTCTCCTCTAGGTATAAATGAGAATAAAAACAAACGTGGAAACATCTCATATACAGTTTTTGTTTGGTCATCATTGGGGTTTTTTTCCCATTAATACTCTTTATTATTTTTAAGTTTTTCTTCTAATATTGTGTGGTGACTTATCTGGTGCATTAGAATTCCAGTGGTCGAATCAATTTTAAAATATCCTTTCCTTCCTGTGTTTTGGGGATTTAGTTGATTTCCACTATGTCTCTGAAATATATGGAATTATTTGTCAAATTTCATGGATTTACACAGTTAATTTACCCAAGCTACATTCTCTGAGCTTTGCATGGGATGCATTTGTATCATCTTGGAAACAATATGGAGATACACAGTTTTACAGCAGCTTGAATTTCCAAACCCCAAAACTCCTAGAAACAAACCCAAAACTCCCCAGAACAAAACTCCCAAAATGCATTGAAACAATGCAAGAAACATTTAGGCATATAAACATCTTTTAGAAACTGTCTTTCAGGCACTTTGAAAACGTAACTCTGTCACATCATTATTCACCAAACAGTTAGATTTGATTATATTCTATTCAATATTTGTTGTAGTGTATCATTTAGAAGAGCCTTAATTTTCTCTTCTGTGACTGTTAACAGTTTCATGGCCATGAAAGAGTGTATGTATTACCGCATAAAATCTTTTTTTGCAACAGGGTAGGAAAATAAGGAGAAATCTTTTAAAAGAGGATTAATTTTTCCCTCCCAGGATGTAGACTTTCCACTCCCGAACTTTATGCTATCTTTTACTGGCAGCAGAGTGTATCTGCCTATTTTAATGGTCTAATATATCTCATCTGCAAAAATTATGTCTTCAAATGCAAATCTATGCATTTCTCTTAAGATAATGGTGCACTTTTTTTGCCTGTGCACTCATCTATATAAATTTTAACATTATTGTCTTTCGAGGGTGTTTTTTCAAATAGAAACTATCTAGGAATCAGTATAATTGAACTCTTTTTATATGTTTTTTTAAGTTTGACACATAAAATTTCTTCTTATGCCAACCATCATCTCATATATATTTTATTTTCTTATGAGACAGTGTTTTCGTTTAAAAATGAATTTTTGATAGCTTTTTCTTAAAACTAGTCCTTGCTGTTTGAACTGATACACTGAAATAAAGGAGTATAGGCTGTCATTAATCTAAGTCTGTATTTGTCCAGATGCCATAATGTTTTCTTATCAAAACCAAACTTACTGTCTTCACTGCTTCTTTTCCCTTTAGTGCTAATCCAATTATAACATTCTCACATTTAGACCAGCCATATTTTTAGTGATTGTATGCTAGCTGAGCATCCCCTTTTCATTTCATTTTTTTAGCCCACTCCTTCTTCAGAGAAAAATTAGTCTCAGATAGGAAACTTACCATGCTTTCCTACCAATCATTCTCCACAGAACTTTACTTTTCCCCAAGATTTTAGGATTTTTTTTATTAGCAGCTTTAAAAGTCACATTTGAAAACATTAGCTATTTTAAATAGAATCAACATCCTTAGATCGAAATAAGCTGACATGTTCTTTTTGTCCCATGCTAAAGATGGCAAATAAATATTTTTATTCATGAGCTGTTTAAACACCACTCTGTCATAGGAATCAATTTTTCCCATATGTGTCCAGTCTTAGATTAGTAGCAGAAATACATTGTTGGTTATAGAATAAGGATAATAAAATCTATTGTGGTACATCCCTTCCTATTATACTGCCACGTAACATTACTCGCAGTTACCTCTTGAGTCTGAATCTGCCTTGCCGACTGATGTGATAAATCCTTACACCGTTTTCTTACCTACTCTGCATAAAACTGCTGTTGTAAACTCATGTACTGTCACTGCTTGACATAAATAGATTTTTTAAAAAAGACAAGTTTTAGAATTGTAAGTGTCCTGGAAGGCCTTTAATGTTCCCCATAAATTATCTTCTCTCCTTTCCTTTCCACTTGGTTGTTTGTCCTGGTTGTTGCCTTTGCCTCATGCTCCTTACAGAAGATGCCATTTTAATGTTTTCTGGTTGTGAGGCTTCTAAGATACGACCTATCGCCCAGTCAGGAGAGATCCTATGCTGGGGTCATTTATCTCTTTAGGGTTTTTTACCTCAAAGTATAATTTCAGCCTTTTAGGAATTTTTACCTGTGAGCAAAGTTCTGTGTCATAGTCTCTAGTCTTATCACAAGGCCAATACCTATATGGAACCACCAGCAATGGATTTTATTAGATTAGCTGAGCACTTCATTGACTGTTTTCTAATGTGAGGGAGGAAAAGGCTTGAAAAATAGCTGGTCCGTGCACTTACAATACAACATTGCATATCCTAATGGCTCTTATTAAGTGATTCATGTTTTCACAGCAGTGGAGGCAGGTAATACTCCTTTAAAGAAATGCTAGGTGATCGTGTATTAAAAATTAGTTCTTTCCCCTTTATTGCAATTTTTCTTGACAAGATCTCAAATATTCACTTTCTGGGAATTCCTTTTTTTATTTTAACTGAGAATCCCTTTAGATTTACATTGGGTTTTGAGTGCTGTTATCCACATATCCCTTTTTAATATCAAATAATCTTTCTATTTCCATCTGATCTAATTGCTTAATGTAGGTGATTTCCACCTTTGGATTTGGGATTTTTTTTTTCTTTTTTTCCCAGGGAGCTGTGGCTTCTTTAGAGGTTTTTCAGATTCCTCTGTGGTTTATACACATTTATTTTCCTTAGTGACCTTCTGCTGAGCTCTGAGAAGCAGACCCTGGACCCATGTGGCCTGCACAGGAGAGGGGAGTATCACTGGCTTACTGCACCTGAGAGATTCTTTAAGGTATTTCCAGCTTCAGTCAGTCTATCAGCAAGTCCTTCTGCCTTTCCAGTTTTGTCGGTTCCTAGAAGGAGATTTGCACCTCAGGTGCCATTGATTTTATTTGAGGTAAAGAATCTCTAATATCCATCTTTGTGACAGAAATTTTCCTGTTCAATGCCAGGATTTTTGTTGTTGGTGGTGGTAGTCTGTGATATCAAGCTGACCCTGGAGACTGTTCTAGTTCCTCCCTTCCCTGCCTAAAAGTAATAAGTATATGGGTTTTGTTTGTTTGGGTTGGGTTGGGTTTCTTTTTAACTACATTCCTATACTTCGTCTTGGGGATCTCCAGAGACTTTTTAGTCAGGAGTCAGGTTTCCTAAGAACTAAACTGTGCATAGGGACATTCTTTTTCTCTGCCAAATCCAGGACCATGTTATCGCTCTCCTCCATTGCAGGAGTGAAGAGGAAGTAGATAAGGGGACCGAGGTTATCCCTCTGAGGCTTAGATCCTTTCACGGAATGGAGCAACGTAGTTTCACTCCAGATAAGTAAAATCACAGCTAATTTTTAAAGTAATTTTGAGTGACTGTAAAAGGCCACCACAACGCAACATTACTAATCCCATGACATTGTTTGAATCCTAAGCATTTTAGAGAAGAAATGGAATGAAGGACGGGAAAATACTCTTGCTTCTTCTGGAAGAAGTACTCTACTTTTACATTCTCCAGGTAATGGCACAAAACAAGAAACTTATTTCTGCTTCTTCTAGTCTTTCCATGGACTCTCTGAGGAAGGCTGTAAAATATCTCCTGTATCATGTCTTTAAATCTTTTCAGAGTCTCTCCAAGGAAAGTGTGTGTGCTCATTGACATTCCCTGGGCTATCCTTGTTTGAGATGTCTGTTTGCACAAGCCAAGGAAAGCAAGAGACCGTTAGCCCTGACAGGTCACGAGTCAGGCCCTGGTGGGAAGTCCTCTCCCCTGCTCCAAGGCTAACCAGCCACAACTTCAGCAGCCATCCTATTTTAATTCTTAGTCCTCAGCAAAGACTGTGAGTCACGCCAGTGCTAAGCCTGGGGGATGCACCAAAGGAGGGCTGTTCTGCTCAGACCTCCTGTACATCAAGACAAATTTCAGTGAGCTCACTCAGGGAGAAAATGAGGACTAGTCCCTGGCCACACCTAACGCTGTTAGTTAAACAAGTGTGATCATCCCTGAATGAAAGGATGGAAATTGTTTTGCTTGAGGAAAAACAATATTGAATTCAACTGTGAAATACTACACACCGAATTGACTACAACACTCACTACAGTTAAGTTTGAAGTTTAACTGTATAACAGCTGTATTACAGTCCAAGAGGGATTTGGGGAAGCCTTTTAAACAAGAAAGTACATAGTTGGTTTGATATTGTTATGGTGTTCTCATACAAAGTAAAAACATCAATAAATAGAACCTGAGATTCAAAATTTATTTTCTCTCTAATTGGTTGCCTGCAGGAAAATATATAGTATTCCTGTGTCTGAACTGGTGTAAGTCCATGTACTTCTACTTGTGTTCTGTCGATTTACAATGGCTGAAAATTTGGTCGAGCATTTTATTGACTTTCCAGCAAAGAGGGAAAAAAAATCAGCAATGCAATTAAATCCAGATGCTGAAACAGTAAGCCAGGCTGATTCAGTCACTCAGAATTCAGAATTTATAACTCTTGAATGACACAGCTAAGTCCAATAAAGCAAGAAATCAGCACCAGGGTTACATAAGTAAACACGATACACTTTTGAAACTTAATATATTTTGGTGTTATAAAGAATATTAAAGAAATCTACTGCAACTTTCTTTATTTAATTGTTAAGTAAAGAACAAAGAAAAAAGAGAATAAAACATCTGTCAACTGATCTGATTCAGACTGAACTGATGAATAGAAACTTATGCCTCCTCATTGTGGCAATTGTACCTTGGGTCCTGTTAGTTCTTAGAGAATTGATCAGATGATTAACTTGTGGCCTAAGTCATGATCTTTGGCTTTACTGACAAATTTCAATATTAAAAAAAAAGCCTGACTCAGGACATTGGAAGTGTGAAAATGGCCAAAAGTCATTTTTACAGTAAATATGAAATAACATCTTGCTTTGACTTTGAATTTTTATTCACTTCTGTCCCTTCCCAGTGTGAATGTCTGCATCTATATTTATTTACATAATGCTGTTTCAAACCCCTGCGTTTTCTCAGAGAAACTATTACTGGAAGATTCAAGAGAGACTGAATTACCCAGTTTTCAGTAAGGAGCTCACTCACACTTCTGTCCAGTCCCCCCAGTTTTAGTTCCTTAATTCTTTTCCTCCCCTTCACCTGTCCATATCTGATCCCTCTCCATTATTAATTACTAGTGCCTGCCTCAGAGGAAAACTGTGCAACAAACTGTGGAAACTCTCCTCCTAAAGAAGTTCAGGACCTCAGAGGGTAAGAATGACAACATGTAGGAGACAGGCAGGGATAACAGCCTTCATCCCCGACTTGGAACACACCGCCCTGTGCATGAGACCAAAGCCACGTAATAACTGCTAGTGTCCATGACCGTATGTGGGCTCTCTCCACCCTCCACACAGGGAAGTGCCAGGATCCTCTCCTCCAGGTGAGGACACTGGGCTAGGGACTTGGCACTTAGAGGCCTCAAGGGAAGCTGTGGCGGGCGAGTGTGTAGCTTATGGTTGAAGTCCTGGTTTGTGGAGGTGGAAAGAAGCAGAGAACATAGATGTTTGATTGTTCAGAAAGACAAAGATGTAGGGAGATATATTCAAAGATGTAAGGAGATGAGGGTTTGGGAGATTAAGATTTGTAATTGAAAATTGTCCTCAGATGGGCCCTTGGCACAGACAGCACGTGACTCACTAGTACATTTTCTTTTTTAAAAAAAAAAACAAACCAATCAAACAAATACATTCCCCTCCCAACCATTTATTGAAGATAATGCTTAGAACTTCACCCTTTACAGATGCCATCACCTTATTTTACCTCTGGAGATCTCGGTGCATCATTTGCCCCTCAGTACCTATCTTCTCTTTCTATAGATGTAGAAATTTTGCGCTCTTGTCCAAGGTTTTTCACAGAAGACAGTATGAAGAGTAAAAAAATCTCTTGTTGCTGCTCTTTTTCTTGTTTCTATTCCTATATGCCCCAGAGGAGATTTGGAGTGGAGAAACTGAGCTTACAAAATGACTCTGAATGAATGCCTTTCCCAAGAAGACAAGGAAATAAGAAGTTTAAAAGTTACTTACCATAAGATAGGAGCCAATATTTAGAAAAGTTATGGGTAAATGTGACATATATTTCACTGCTTGAATATCTGCATCCCTTCCATCTGAAGAGAACACTTTTGTTCAGTAGGAAATGCTTATGCTGATTCTCGGAAGAGACATGGCTATAAAAGTGTAATACTATTTGGGTCCTTCAAGATTTACTCTACCAATGATTTTCTCAGTACATTACAGAACTAGATACAGCTGTAATATCATGCAGATATGATCTGTGTTTAAATGAGAAAACCTGAAGTGAGTAGCTTACCACATTCTATAGCACAAGCTATCTTGCAAAAGTAGAATCTCCTCTGAGTCAATCTTAGACAAGAGCAAGACATATAAATTTTGTACATCCTAACACCCTTCTCCCCTCGGGATTTGTCAAGAACCACTTTCTTCAGCTCCTGGGGTGGAACACAGCAGCTATTTGACGGTGCACACAATGGTTTCTGAGAAGAAATGAAGATTAACATATTGTTCAGAATGAAAGGAAAGCTTTTATAAGCCTAATATAAACACTCGACAGGGTTAAGACAATTTGGCTAATACTGTACACTTGTGAAAGGCTTTATTGAGTGTTTAATGGTGGCAAAACTATTGCTTTTATGTAAGTGACTGCCCTGTAACAAGCAAGAAAAAGTTGCCTTAACAGAATGACAGATAAACCTTGATTTTCCCATGGTTACTCTTGTTTTTACACAAACGTTATTGTATTGAATCAACGGATATCTAGATGGTAAAACTGATACACAAGGGAAGAATTAATCCAAAAAATATCTGAACATTTACTCAAGGGAAATATATTGCCTAAAATACTGCTTGCCAAACATTCTTTAGAACAGATCCTCTGCTAAAATAAAATAGCTCTCTAGGTTTTCCATAGGAAAACAACAAATCAATTTAACTTTGCTTAGTTTGTTAAAGTTGTTAAGATCACAACCTAAGGTGGTCAGGCTGCAGGCCCCTAGTAAATACTCTTTAGATAAATTACATATTTGTCATGTTTGACATCACTTTCATAAATATAATTATTCTGGTATTTAGTAACTTATTTTTGTGATTTAACCCCAGCTGGCAACTAAGCACCACACAGCCGCTCGCTCACTCCCCCCTGGTGGGATAGCGGGGAGAATCGGAAGAGTTAAAATGAGAAAACTCGTGGGTTGAGATAAAGATTGTTTAATAGGTAAAGCAAAATCCACACATGCAAGCAAAGCAAAACAAGGAATTCATTCACTACTTCACTACATCAGGCAGGCAGGTGTGCAGCCATCTCCAGAAAAGCAGGGCTCCATCACATGTAATGGTTACTTGGGAAGACAAAATGCCATAACTCTGAACGTCCCCCCCTTCCTTCTTCTTCCCTCAGCTTTATATGCTGAGCATGACGTCATATGGCATGGAACATACCTTTGGTCAGTTGGGGTCAGCTGTCCCAGCTGTGCCCCCTCCCAACTCCTTGTGCACCCCCAGCCTGCTCGCTGGTGGGGTGGGGTGAGAAGCAGAAAAGGCCTTGACTCTGTGTAAGCCCTGCTCAGCAGTAACTAAAACATCCCTGTATTATCAACACTGTTTCCAGCACAAATCCAAAACACAGCCTCATACTAGCTACTGTGAAGAAAACTACCTCTATCCCAGCCAAACCCAGCACACTTAGTCAACAATTTGCAGAAAAGTTACATGCCAAATTTTGTGGTTACTTGTATGTGCAATTACTACAATAGGACAATCAGACAAGGTAAGTAACCTCATTCAGTTCAACAAGAAGTGCAAAGTTCTGCAATTGGGGATGAACAACCCCATGCACAAATACATGCTGAAGGCCACCCAGCTGGAAAGCAGCTTGACAGAAAAGGACCTGGTGATACCAAGTTGAACATGAGCCTGCAATGCGCCCTGGCATCAAAGAAGGTAAATTGTATCCTGGGCTGCATTAGACAAAGTATTGCCAACAGGTCACGGGACATGGTCCTTCCCCTCTGCTCAGCACTGATGAAGCCATACCTGGAGTACTGGGTCCAGTTCTGGGCTCCCCAGTATGAGGGACATGAACGTACTGGAGAGACTCCAGCAAAGGGCCACGAAGAAGATGAAGAGGGAGCTGAGGCTGTTCAGCCTGGAGAAGAGAAGGCTCAGGATCTTAACAATGTATATAAATACCTGAAGGGAGAGTGCAAAGATACAATGAGGACAGAGCCAGGTTCTTTTCAGTGGCGCCCAGTGACAAGGACCAGAGTCAATGGACACAAACTGAAGCACAGGAGATTCCCTCTGAATGTCAGGAAACACTATTTTACTGTGAGGATGACCGACCACTGGCACAGATTGCCCAGGGAGGTTGTGGAATCTCCATCCTTGGAGATATTCAAGACCCAACTGGAAACAGTCCTGGGCCACCAGCTGTAGGTGGCCTTGCTTGAGCAGGGGGGTTGGACCAGATGACCTCCAGAGGTCCCTTCCAACCTCAACCATTCTGGGATTCTGGGATTCTGTAACTGCACGCATAAGGGTACATGAGGTTATATGTGCACTCTCTGTATCTGTACAGAGGGTATTTGCATTTCTGTACAGTGTAAATGTATAAACACACAGCATTTTTCACAAAATACAATATAATGCACTGCAAAGGCATCTTAAGTTAAAACTGGACGTAGTAACCCTTACTGTGACAATACAGACTTCATTATTTAAGGTGGATTTCATCTGACAGTATTTCCCTGCTGTTTGAGGTTTGTTGTCTCGTGAAAATCTTATGAACTCATAACAGGACCCATATATGCATCTGGTTTTATCTGCCAAGAATAATATCAAGATGACTGGGAAATAATGTACTGGTCTGACAGAGACGGAGTACCTTGATATAGAGTTTGCATTCTCTGATGCAGCAAGATAAATTACAGAGGTTTATTTCCACTTTAATACTTTTTCATGATAGCACAAACAAGGTGACCATGGAAAATAAATGAAGAACTAGATCAAACTGTTAATTATAAACTGAACTCCCCCCTGACTGAATTTGCTACACTGTTGGCCCCTTGTCTTTCTACGTTGACTTCGCCATTACAGTTCAGTGCATATATTTTACATTTTGGAGGGAGGAGGGAGATGCACAAAAATGTTTTGCTTGCTTGTAATCTATAGGAAATTTTTAAACCCAATATAATTTAAGATCTTTCTGCTGTATCTTCTTTTAGGCAGGAATAGGCTTTGCTATCTATGTTAATATGTGTGTTACTATCTTAATGTTACTATCTTCCTGAGTGTTTGGCTAATCAGTATATTAAAATCATATGCATAATTTAAATTTTTTAGCATAAAACCTTCTGCCATTGATTCTTCCTATGTCACTTTTTCCCCCTCTAACTTGTGACACACGTCGTTGAAGCTATTTCATTTTGGGTAGAATGTGACTCCAGCATTTTAGTGCAAATAAACGAGGAGAGGAGGAAAAGAAACAAGGTGAGCTTTAAAAGACGGGGCTGAAGGTAAGAAAACAAGTTACGAACCGAGAACTGGAGAGACAAACGGGTAGGAAGATGCAAGTGAAACAGCACTCACATTTGAAGCGGAGGGTAACCGCTGGCAGATCCAGAAGCACCAGAGTAACCAGTGCGTGGCAGGTACAGCCTCGCCAGGAGACTCTGCACCGTGGCTTCCAGGTTTGACTGCAGGAGTACCAGCAGAGCACGTACAGACCGGTAATCACTTTCAGTGGCTCCGTTGTTTATGACTCATCTGAGAAAGGATGAGCAGCATCTGAAGGTAACCACAAAATGAACATCTTAAAGTCATAACAGGCTGGCTTGTGCCATTTGTCCTCTTTGTTACCGTCTGTCATGTGTGTAGATTAATGTAAGGTTATTTCCTACTCTTGTTGCAGTCTTTTGCTATGGTAATAAAGTATGAGAATTTGAATGTCTAGCATGTCCTTGGAGTACAGGAGCATTTGACATTTTCCATTTTAGTACCTAGCTCTGCCTTCCCCAGAAATGAGTATGGCTGTAAACGTTGATGAGTGGAATGAGTAGCCAACCAAAATTAAGAATATTATAAAGGTCAAGGTAATTTACCACTACCATTCTCAGTGTGCCGTATTCTAGCCACTAAACACCACCATGAAGTCTGCAGTAAAAATAAGGCAAGAGCACACAGGCTTTTGAGTTGGTTTGTTTTTTCTTGTTTTGGTGTTTTTTTCAAAAAAGAGAGTGGCAATATTAACAAACAAATGAAAAACAAGCCACTTTCTTTACAATGCACAGATACTAATTGAATGGTCTTTGTGTTACAAAATAGCTTCCGTTTATTTTGCATCTGAAATAACTTTCAGAAAGAGAACATAACTGAATAAGGTCCATGGAAAACAAAAGCTATAAGACCCAAGACTAATAAACCAAAACTGTTCCTCATTGTGCTTCATTTTAATATTGTGTGGCTTTTTCCCTTCTTTTTTTTTTTTTTTCTATCTCATAGACATCAAAATGGAAAATCAGCTGTAATGGCATCATTCTAAAGAGAAATGGAAATATGACATTCGTCAATCCAGCCCAAAATAGTTGCAAAGAATTTATGCATGTTCTCATAAAACACAGCTGTGATATTGCTGTAATTTGAGCCGAATACAAACTGTAATTTTAATGACAAAATGCCTCTGTTGTGTAAAGCTTGCACAAAAACATGATTACGTCTAATGTTTTGATCTCATCAAACTGGAGAAAACTGCTAGTCGACCCCGGACATATGCTTCTATTATTAAATCTAATCTATTTGCACATCAGTTGCACTTCTGTTAGCTCACTGAGCATTGCGAAAATATAGACACTGAATTATTTGGGGCAGATTCTGTTAGAAGGGGAAATAATTGATCAGCACATAGGACTGGAGAAATCCCTTAAGTAAAAGCATTTCATTGCAAAATAAGAAGCCCGGTGTAGACAGGGCACACGTCACTGATGCTGCTCCTTTGAAATTTTCTTGAACAGGAGTTCATGGGTATCATCTCCAGTCTGGCATGCTGTGATCTCAGATTGCACAGAAAATAAGAAAATAAAATCAGCCTATCCATCCTTTGCAATTAGCTTGCCAGACCTTTTCCCTACTAAAATATCTGTGACAAATTGACTTTCTTAAAGAAAAATAGCTAGGTTTGAAGAGACCCTTAAGAAAAATGGTACCATTCCGAGCTGTGCTTACAAATAGTTTTTAAAAGTGGGGTTTTTTAACACTTACTTTTCTTGAAAAAAAGAAACGTAATTGCAGACTATAATTACCCTTTAATTTAGCAAAATGTTAATGAGGATATAGTAAGCAGTTGGATTTTGGTGGGATTTGTAGTTATAAAATGGTATATTTATTTTGGATTCTTTTTTGACTGTTTTGAAATCATGCAGGTTCAGTTGTGTCATGGTTTAACCCCAAATGGTAACCCAATACCACGCAGCCACTCGCTCACTTTCCCCCCCTCCCCAGTGGGGTGGGGAGGAGAATCCGAGAGAAAGGAAAATCGTGGGTTGAGATAAAAACAGTTCACCAGGACAGCAAAAGAAAAATAGTAATTATTATATTATATATTAAAAATAATAATAATAATAAAATATAAGGATAATAGAATATATAAAATGAATGACGCACACTTTCTCACCACCCGACGACCGATACAGCCCGTCCCGAGCAGCAGGCAGGGAGCAGGGGTGTCCCCCCGCAGCTATCCCAGACCAGCAAGTTCCTGAGAGAGCAGGCGAGGGAACGGACAGCTGAACGAACGAATAAAAAGGTCCAAATGAACAAAAAGGCCCGAATGAACAAAAAGAGGGAAAAAGAAGGGAACAAGAAGGGAAGTGGCCCACCAGCCAACCTTCACTTATACCAGGCATGACGTCTATGGTATGGAATACTCTCTTTGGCCAGTTTGGATCAGCTATCCTGTCTCTACCCCTCCCAGGTTTTTGCACCTGCACATTAGCAAAACCTGGGAAACTGCAAAATGTCCTTGATCGTTTAGCAGCAACCAGCAACATCAGTGTGCTATCACCGTTCTTCTCACACTAAATCCAAAACATGGTAGCTGCTGGAGACAAAACTAACTCCGTCCTAGCCAAAACCAGGACAAGTTGCAACTTTTTTACCAAGCCCATCTTTATAAGGGTTTATTTTATTGAGTTATGTCAAAATTTGAGTGAAAGAATTAAAAATGTTGCAGCATTGTTAAAACATATTTTATCTTGTTGTGGGTTTTTTTGCTATAAATAACATATGTCTGTGTTGTCTAGAAAACTTTACTGTAAAGAAGAAGTGTTATCAAAATAGGTAATGGTTATGGGTGAGAAAATAAACACACAGGAAAGCCTAAATCCAATTCAACAGCAGATTGCTCTACTGGTCAGACATAAAGTATATTTTTATAGACAGTGTTTAGTTTTGTGCTTCATTTTTCCTACATTCTTTTCTCCTTCCTCTGGCCGAAATGTACCTTGCTTTGGTGACAACTTGACATCCTTTTGTTGGTTAACAGATGTCACTTTTAGGTCACAGATGCAGGATCAGGGCTTCTGAAGGCAGATCCCATTGGACTGGTTAGTGACTGAAAAACAACATAAGTATCATTTGTATCATTGATTTTTCATTGATTTTAGGATCTGCAGTGTCTTTTTATATAGATTTATTTTTCATTAATTGAATATTATTTGCTTAAATGGGATGGTATTTAGAAAAGAATAGGATGAATCATTAAATCAGCATGAAGTTTTAGGTTAATGGTATTTCTCCTTGTTCCTCTAGACACAGTCAGGAGGCATGTTTCTCTAAAGCCTTAACACATCCTCACACTGCAGGAATCCTTATCTTATAACGTTAATAATCCTAATATTACCCAGCTGGATGGGTTTCTCTGCAACAAGATCCCTTGAGTAATTTGCAGAGGTGGAGGTTTTCAAGGATATCCTTAGAAATCTTTAGAAAAGTGGAAGCATAGGAACACACTATCAATCCTTCTTTCTAAAGTCCTGCAATGCCCATCTGCTCTACTATTTTCTGGAAGATAAACCAGGTCCTGCTATGGGGGCAGAGGAGACACCTGGACCTAGTCTGGACTTAGTGCTTCACTAACCCATTGCATTTCAATGACCTTTGGCATTTTGTTCCTGGGCCAGTGGCTCAACGCCATGTAACCAGCAAAGGGAAGACAAGGCAGCTCTGGTGCTTCTGGAACGTCTTGTCCTGGAGGTCCCCTGGTATCACACAGTGCAGCTGGGTTTTGAGGTAATCAGAACTTTAGCTGAGCTCAGATTTACTACATTCAAATAAAAAATTCTTCACGGTGATAGTGGTCAAAATCTGGAGAGACTGTGCGAGGAGGCAGTGGAATCTCCATCCTTGGAAATACTTAAAAAAGCTTGGACAAGGCCCTGAGCAACCTCATGCAATTTCAAAGCTGGCCCTGCACTGTGCAGGGGATCAGACCCAACGGTCTCCTAGGGTTCATCCAAACCTATGCAATTCTAGGTCTTGCAAACCCTTGAGCTCCAGAGAAATCTTAGATGAGTACATGAGGGGAATTATACAGAAGGGGCCAGTCCTGATTCATCTGGCATTCCTTTGTACACCAAGATGACATAGTCTACGCTTAATGAAGGCTTCAATATCTACTAATTTACAAGTTACTATAAAGCCATAAAAATATTATTCATTACTCTTATTCGCTCAGCTTTCATTAGAGTAGTTGTCTGTTAGTAATTCTTCATTTAACCTGCTCCTTTTGGGGCAACTGATAAAGAACTAACAAAATTTAGGAGATTCAAGACTTCAAGTAGTAACAGGATTTCAGTTAGCTTCAGAAAGGATGACACAGTGGCAATTCTTCTTTCTCAATATCCTTTGATAAATACTGTGCTAGACTCTTTTATACAAATCTCCTTATTTGCGCCTAGTATGGAATGAATGTTTTTTGCTTATGACAAGACTGGACTTTGCTGGAGTAATGAAGAGGTCATATTTCTTTTTCTGAAAGGGGGACAGATCACAACATAGATTTTTAATATATTTTTTTTCCTTTTTACACCTTCATATTCTCAAATAAAACTAGAAGAAAATTTAAAAATATATATTTCTGGTATTTTCCTATAACTCAGATGTTCAAATATGGTAACTGTATTTCTGAAGTCAGTATATATCATTTTCTGCTTAAGATTCACAGAGGATCTGGGAGATAAGTATTCATAAATGGATTTTTCATTTCTTTTATTTGAAATCCTGATAGGCTCTTCTTTTTTTGACAGGCTTGCTAATGGCTTTTTGGGTGCTAAAAAAAAATTCTAACTTTTAATATCATCCATACTTACTGAAGGTTGCCATAATCTGCAGTTTTTCCGCCTGGAATGTGCTGTGCTTATCATAATAACACTGTGATATTTAAGAATGTTATCCTTGCCAACTTGTGGATGAGCCTTGCTAAAAATGATTTCTTTGTTTTGCTGACACGAAAGGAAAAGAGAGGAAATTGCAAGAGGCTGGGGAAGGAGTGGTGGAGTCTGGTGAGGGAGGACATGTTTCAATAACGTCTTTACCATTTCAAGAGGATCTCCTTTGCCACTGCAATGTGTGTCCTGGAAGGAGGTAGGGAGCAATCTAATCTGGATGTGTTGCTAAAAGATGTCGTTAAAGCAGCCTGGAAAGAAAGACCGCACACCGCAAGAGGAGCAGACTGCACAGAGAGGAAAGGCTCCCCTTCTCCTCTGAGGAGGGTGCGGGAGCTCAGGGAGAAGGGAACCCTCCCTAGTCCCCCTTTACTTTACCTGCATCTTGCTGTCCATGAAGACGCCAAATCACAGTATTTATTGTATTGTGTCTCCCCTACAAACCTAGACACTGAGAATGGGAGTAATTTCATCTAATTAGTTGTCTGGAAGTTTCCATTTTAATCAAAGTCAGTTATTACTTACTATCAATGATTGAGAGAGCCTCGAGGAATGAAAGAGAGGGACCTCCATAGTGCAATTATTCCCATCCTCTAGGGACCAATTCAGACCACATAGCACAAACAAGTCTCTTAAAATGGCATGAATGCCTCTCCAGAGATGCCCCTCTTTCTCCCCACTGACTGTAAAGGAAGCAGTAGACACCTAGCACTGACGAGAGAGGGGCACCGGATGCCTAGACAGATTTAGGTAAAATGAATTCCCTTCTGAATTTCTCATATTATTGACACTGTCAAATAAAGTCAGGGTAATGAAATGGAATTCAACTATTATTTTAATTTACAGGTAAGGAAGAAATGTTCTCTCCAATACTACTCTTAAATGTGAGAATATGTTCTGTAGAACTTCATTTGTCTATAAAAAATGCAGATAAAGTACAATGCTAATAATTGCTAAGGTAAGAATAACATAATTTAAAGTACAACAGAAGCTTGTGCACTGATCTGGGATTCATGACAGCTAAAGTAAGTTGTTTTACTTCTCTTTGTCCCAGCTTCCTTTTACTTAACAATAAGTTTTCTGCTATCTAGACGCAGAAATGGTATCAAAAAGAGCAATAGGGATAGTCAAAGATTTGGAATAGCTTACATACTAGAAGAGATTAAAATGACCAGTACTCTCCAACCTGAGGGACAAATATGAAAGAGAATAAAATAATGACAAACATGGAAAAGTGAGAAATGAGCAATTACACATTGCTTCCTGTGATGAAATGACTTGGATGACTAGAAAGAGATCATTAGGGAAAAAGTTTGAAATAGAAAAAGGGAATACTGCTTAATCCCATCTTGTTTGAAACAGTAGCCCTCTTTGCAACAGGATGTTGAGGGTGACAGAAGTTTGTATGGACTCACAAAGTATTTGGATCTATCAAAGTCTATCAAATATAGCATCTTCCACAAGAAGTCCCTGAATGGCTCATTGTCAAAAGCTTTCATGATATTTCAGGCAACGTATCACAGTATGGTTGTCCTATTCATGTGTACTTTCCTAAGACCCTCTATAAAGAAAAGTTACTCAGCCAATTAGAGCTTTATTTGGTTTAATTCAGAATAATTGTTCAGATAACCATAGAGCATTCTACATCCTCAAATGTAAAGGTCCATAACATTTTGAGTATGTTATAATTGCAAACTTAGACTACTAGCTTTATTCACTGAAGCTGAGAAAACATTTTAAAGACAAGTCTCATTCTACTGGTATCAGGCAATTGACTGGCTCCCAATGAAATGATATCATTGTTTTCTTTTTATTTTTGTTTATTTTCGTTTATTTTCAAAGTCATATACTCAGAAGAGTCTTCAGTTTCTTTGAAATCAGGCAACCTAGATACATACCCTACAAGACAGTATCTTCACTTGCTGTTTTGTCATGAGTGTTTATTCTTCCTTACTGTTTTATTTTTAATAAACAATGTCAGTTCAGCTCCCTACCAACATGCTGTTAAAAACTTAATTTGACAACTATGCTTCTAGCACGCTGGAAGCATAACTGTGATATACTTAGTGCCTATTAATGCCTACACTTAATGACAGAAAGGACAGCTCTTTTTCAGGTTTCCAATATACTATCAGTGTGGAATAAAAATCCTGGAAGACTTTACCGCAATGGACTTGCAAAACTTTTGTCTTGATCTTTCACAGCTCTCATTGAAATCAAGCTTCCTTCAGCTTCAAATTATGCATCAGTAATTCAATACTATATATTTTTATATTGCGTGATGTGTGGGAACACTAGCAATAGTGACAGATCACAATTATCATTCAAAAATTCCTTTGGGGCCCTTACCAATTGATTTTATGCTATTTATTGTGTTTGGGGTATCCTTCCTACCACTGTAACCACAGAAAGTGGCAGTTTTCAATTTGCTAGTTCAGAACTGATCGGTTGTTTTTTCTCCTGTGATTGAATGCAGTCATCCTTAAAACCTCCAACCAATTTCACAAGCTTCTATTTTATGTGGATGTGGGCTTGAATTTTTTAATAAACTTACTTTCATTTAAAAAATGTACTAAACAAAACTGCAATTTCTTCCATGTTGACGCTGATGGACTTGGGGGATTTCAACTGCCCTGTCAAAGCTTTTCACATGGAAAAAAAACCATTTCCCTTTGATCTCTTGTTTCAACTACTGGCAATTGCTGTAATATCATAGGTATCACTACAAACATATTAGTAAATCAAATGTAAATATCTTCTATGTCAATATCTGCAATTTTGTCTGAAATAATCACTCCAGGTTCCCTTTACTGTGACTGGAGAGACGTAGTCGTGCCAGAGCTTGACTCACAGGCATCTAAGTGAGTCAGAGGTATTGACTCCAAAGTTTCTCTACTTCTCTCTCTTTTCTCCAAAGAGACTCTCACCCGGATCAGATTTTTCTTTTGTGGTCGTTCAAAGTCGGACGACATGAATCTCACTTTTAAAAATGCAACAGCTAAATCAAAATAACCAAACATTCAGATCTCAGCTGCTATGTGTACTTACAGGTGCTAGCTGGTTTGGTATGAGCACTGCAGTGTATGAGCACTTTGGTACAAGTCCCCTGAGCACCAGTTACCAGATGCTTACCATACAACAAATCCTTTACTTGCAAAACTGGAAATTCCTCTCGTCCTTCTTCCTAGTCTGGAACTCTCCCAAATCCTGGATATCATTACCTGGTTTTGAAACAATCTCCTCCTTGTCTAACTTACAGCAAGCATGTTCTTCACTGACCAGAGACAGTTTTAGTGACTGAAAAGTTGATCTGTTGTTTTGTTTTGTGTAATACACAAAGAATTCTAGAATCTACTCGGTCCTTCCAAAATGTTGAAGCATGAGGAGAAACCAGCAAGTCTCAGACATTTTGCTCGCCCTTACAGGTCAGGTAACTACACAGGATCACACTGAGTGCTCCTGAAGAGTGTATGCTACCCTCTAACACATTCCTGTGAATCTTTTGTCTTCCCATTTTTTAACGTGGTGATAATCAGAACAAATTGATTTTGTTTCTCAGATTGCTAAAATCCTCCCAACGCTTTCTTCAGCACCAGTGCTGAATAAATCATTGTAATGTTCCCCTGAAGTGAATTGAAAATTAATTTACGCAGCTAAGATGATCCTCCTAATAACAGGGTACATGGAATGGGGAAATTGGAAATCATTACCCAGCAAACATTATCTGCATTATTTTTGTAGCTGCTTTAGATTGCATTGTAATAGAAAATTAGGAGACTGACTGTGAAGAAGTTTAAGAGGGTCCCCTGAAGAGCTTCTGCTTTAAAATTGATTCTTTAAGAAAGCATTAAAAAGCTATTGGAATTGATTGCCTGCTAATATAAAGGAAAAACTCTTTGCCACCATTTGTGTTAAAAAAGAGCATCTTCATCCATGCATGTTATTAAAACTACTGGCCTGAAAGCCCCTGTAGAAAGATAAAGGATATGGATGGGATATTAAAACAGCAATCTTTACTTTATCTGGGATTTAAAGTTAATATGTCGCTTTTATTAATTCAGCAGGAACCATTAGTTAGGATGTCAAATAAGGGATTTACAATTAAACCACTATAGAACAGAGGTGTCTTTAGTAAACAGTGAACCGGGAATTCTTCATTAATCTTCCAAGCATGAGGTATACCCCTGCAAAGAATAAATCCTGCATTTACAGTTTTCTTTATTGGCTGGTTTGCTATGCAGCAGCAATAAAAGTCAGAGCTGATAACACCCCTGATTAGCTCCAGCAGCTTCCACTGCTGTGGGGTAATGGTGAATCAGACATTAGCCAGCAATGAAATGCGATCCACCATACCTTGTTTACAAAGACTCAATTGAATGACCTTTGGAAGATGCCACTGTATGTAACACATTTGTAATATTTAAAAATTACAGGGAAATATAATTTCCTTTCCCAACTTTGAACTGCTCAAAGCTTTTCATGGTTTTCTGATTTCTAACACATTTGGAACAAATTTCCCTTGTCTCTTTTAATTTGGGATGACAGGAAACATTAAAGGGTAATGAACATTGCAGAGGAAAAATCTTAATAATAATCCTATTAGAAAAACAAACGGTATGAGCTTTAATGCAGCAATTTACATGGGTGTATTTATCAGTTTTCCTTTCCTTTTTAAAGGGATAGAGAGATTGTGTAAGAGGGAAGACCATCTTGGGAACTTTGCCCAACACAGCAATCGAGGTGAAATCTCCTTAGGTGAAGTTGCAAAGAAATGCAAGTTGATGAAACTTTATTTCAATTGCAGATTCAGAGAGAAAAGGGATGCAAACAGAAGAGTGACAGACCAGATTAGCAGCCAATATGGAGATTGAAAAGAAATAGCCCCATCAGGAAAGTGACAAGCCAGACACAGCGGAAGGGCACCTGGCTGATAATAGCAGCCAATGTTTATTTATTTTGGATTTTAAATGTCAAACAGTAGGAAAATAGGTTCAGAAAATGAAAAAAAAAAAAAGTTGGCAGAAAACAGGGATGAATTGGCTTAAATGGAAAGGAAGGGTGATGAAAAATGAATAAGGATATTGCCTATGATCAGGACATGATACAAGGACAGTAAATATTTTTCCAACATTTTATACCTTTATGATGGGAAGAAAGATTATTTTGTAACTCAGCCTATGAACCAACACCAATTCTCGGACTGAGTAGAGCTGAAGAGGAAAATGGAAAGGCTGCAAAAATTAAAGGACAGAAGTTTCTGTAAAGAAAGGTAATGTTCTTGGGAATCCCTGGTTCAACCTTTATGCATATCAGGTCTGGTGCCTGGAAAATAAGATGTAATGCAAACCTACAAGGATTTTGTCACATGGCTCAGAATTCAGTAGATAATTCAGTTTGTCAGACAAACAGCAGGAACTTCTGTCCCCAAGAAAATTCAGGAATTTTGGTCTCTGGCTTTGCCAATCAGTCTAGAAAGTCCTCGTGTCTTTGCATGAAATAGTACATTCTGAAAACATTAAATTAATTTAATAAGGGGTGATTGTAGTGACAAACTCAATACGGTGTATTTTACATGTCACAATAAAATTGACTTTGCTGAAATGACAAATATTGATATTAAAACAGGCAAAAATCCATATGCTTTATGAATCATTTTAATTTTTTTCACACTAAGATTTCCTGGCAGAAAGCACAACTATGCCAATAAGTGTTTCACCACTTCTAGTAATTACCCCATTTTTGTGTATATTTCTTGGAATGCAAGATTTTAGGAAAAAATGTAATTCAAAAACTCTTTCTTGTGAGGAACAATAAGTGTTTTTAAAAAGGAACTAGTGAAAAAAAAGATTTTAAAACTTGGGAGGATGCATTGAAAACAGGAAAAACTTTTATTTGCAAGGAAGAAACATTGATTTCTGAGTGGCGAAAGCTATATTAGAAAGATCAAAAAATACATGCAATTCTGAACATACTTACAATAAAACTTCTTAGAAGTTCGCCCTCAATTATTTATTGTAAGTGTTGTAACTGTCAATGACTGAAGGATTTAACTGCTTGTACCTACCATCAACAGCCTAACTTTCATTGATGAGCAAACACAAGTTACTTACAGGCTTCACCTTTTGGCGCGTTTGCCATCCAGAAGTTTGGAGGAAGAGGAGGAGGACGATAATGAAGAAAAAGCACCAGAAGTCTTCTGAGAGCAACCAAAGTAAGAGGAAAAGCCAGTTACAAATTTCCTAGGCTGATATGATGAGAGAGGATGAGAAGCTTAACATGTTGTGTTTCTCAAAAAAAATCCTTAACCTTTTACATTTTATGTTTTAAAGCCTGTTGTTAAAGATTTGATAATTTCATTGTTGTGTTGATTTATCTACGTGTGCTGATTATAGCTGAGTTCAAAAACTCCCTGCACAGGAAGACAGCTACATGCATACGTTGTCACAAGGTAAGCTGGGATGTAGATTTATAGCATTTTTGCTACTCACTAACAGTCTGAGTGCTTGCTCTCACTGTGTAGTAAAAGTGAGACAGCTTATCCCTCACTGAAGAAGAAAACTACCTACATTTACCACAGCACAAGAACAGGCAGTTATTACAGAGTAGCTGATATCATAAATTCAAGCTATAACTTACAGCTCATTAACCTGTTCAAAGACTGGGAGTCCTGTATGATAAGCACTGTACAAACACACAGGGATAAATATTCTTTGTCCAAAAGAACAAAGAAAACAAAGGATGAGTTTAGAAATGATGATCTGAATCGTAGAAATCAGATGACTTGCTCAAGGACATCTGTAAAGACGTGAAGTCGCAGACCTGGGACTTGAATATTTATCTTTGAAATTCCAGTCATAAGACCATCCTTCCTCACCTCAGTAGTACAAATCCTCTTCTGCAAACAGAGTGTGCATTTAAAATTTACCTATATTCTTTCACTTCGGCATTGCTATAATTTGCTGAAGTCACATCCCTACCTAAATCTGAAAAAAGAGATGTTGGGTAAGAACACGTGCAGTATACTCACTGAAGGGTCACTGTAGCGCACTTGTGGGATGTTATCTTGTCCTGCTGCCCGAGGAGATCCAAACAGTTTCTTGGCCAGGTCCCAGAGGGATAACTTACCTGAGGGACTGCTTGGGAATGGGAAATGTTTGGGCTACTCATATTTGTTTAAAATGATAACTCACTTCCTCAGCCGCTACCCACAATGGTGTGTGCTGAAACAGGAAGGTGTGCTTTTCGCCGTGACCCTGAAACAGATGCTGCACCGCAAAAAAAGCTGGGCACCCAGTGCTACACCTGCAGACTCACCTTAGAGCTATAGCAGGTTATTCACAAGACCTCACGAGGCATGCCCTTCTCTCCTCCCTCTCTGCTCCCATGTCAGAGGCCAGTGCTGCTTTGGCCTCTCTGATCCATCCTCCCGAGCAATGGACACAGCAGGGAGTAAGGCTTGCTTGTGCCTGCACCCTCCAGGAACCCTCTGCTGAGGAGGCTTCAGGACTTCCACCCCTAGGTCCTAGCCCTTGCTCTCACTCCTAGCAGCATGCATGTTTCCCTGACGTGCAGTTAGTTAGCATTTTGGAGAGCCATGCCAAAATAATTAGGAAATTGCAGTAAGTTGTCAAAAAATGCAAATCAACTAAAACAGTCATGCGCACTGATCACTGATGTCAAGAAGGCCAACGGCATCCTGGCCTGTATCAGAAATAGTGTGGCCAGCAGGAGTAGGGAAGTGATTGTCCCCCTGTACTCGGCCCTGGTGAGGCTGCACCTCGAGTACTGTGTTCAGTTTTGGGCCCCTCACTACAAGAAAGACATTGTGGTGCTGGAGCGTGTCCAGAGACGGGCAACGAGGCTGGTGAAGGGTCTGGAACACAAGTCCTATGAGGAGCGGCTGAGGGAACCGGGGATGTTTAGTCTGGAGAAAAGGAGGCTGAGGGGAGACCTTATCGCTCTCTACAACTACCTGAAAGGAGGTTGTAGCGAGGTGGGGGTCGGTCTCTTCTCCCTAGTAACAGACAACAAAACAAGAGGAAATGGCCTCAAGTTGTGCCAGGGGAGGTTTAGATTGGACATTCGTAAAAAATTCTTCACCGAAAGGGTTGTCAAGCATTGGAACAGGCTGCCCAGGGAGTTGGTGGAGTCCCCATCCCTCGAGGTATTCAAAAGGCGTTTAGATGAGGCCCTAAGGGATATGATTTAGTGGGGGACTTGGTAGTGATAGGTTAATGGTTGGACCCGATGATCTTGGAGGTCTCTTCCAACCAGAACAATTCTATGATTCTATGATTCTATGATTATGTTTTGAGGGGTTATCTTTTTTTGAGGGGAGAGGGGTGTTAAGCTGGGCCAATGCATACATATACAGCATGGGGTATTGCTCTGTAACATGTTGTGAAAAACTACTGTAAAACCCAAATAATTACCCTTAAACCCCCCTACATTAGCAAGTTACTTTTATGACAGTGATCTGTGATACATTTCTGTTATGTCATAGACTATGAAAGTGATTTTACAGATTTCTTCTCCTTTTCCTGTGTCGTATTATTCTTGTGGCTTCCTTGATTTAAAGATGGATCTGAGTCTTCCAAAACTTTTTAAGTCATCATTCTGCTTTTCTCCTTTTCTGCTTAGTGCGTTTAAACAGCCCTCTTGCTAGCAGCCTCTATTTTTGTTGAAAACTTGCATCAAAGCATAATTCTAGGCACATATTGGACATTCAACAGCAACTTTGCATTGCAATTACAAAGCAAATCAACATCCCCTTGTAATTAAAATAATAACATAGCACTGCCTCTTGCTTGTTCCTAATGCCTGTCTCTCTTTTGCTCATTTTTTTCCCTTCAGTTACCACAGTGAACAGCTGTGGTCATATATGCGATACACCTGGCAGCTTCAAATGTCCAGATGCCAAGCTTATCTTTCCAGTATTGGCATTCGTTTATGAATTTAGCTTTATTTGAAGTGGGGATTTTGCCTAGAAAAAATGTTCCAAGTGACAACTGTCAGAGAGGGGAGATGCTTAGCAGGAATAATTAACCTCCCATTTGAAATTTATTTTGAGTGGCCACAGGTATCATAATTAAAAGAGCAAGCGAATTATGGGACTAAAGGAATTTTTGCCTATTTGGAATTCATTAACGAAGGCTTTAATAGTTAATGTTAAACCTTTAGGTAAATCTTCAAACTGAGTTTTGCATACACTTCCCTTGGCAAATGGTAAGACCCCTGATCTCATCTCCACTGATGGTTAATAGACAGGCGTAGGTTAAAGGTAATAAGATTTGCTTTTCTGGAGCACTCAATTCCATCTAAAAGTGCCAGAAGGTACCCTCATGACACCTTCACTAGACAGACTGTATCATTTTCCCCCCAATTTGCTGCAAAATAAATTGAGGATCAAAGAGGTTAAACTACTTGCCCGTGGATTCATACAAAGCCTGGGGCACAGCCAGGATTAGAATACAAACTTCCTCACTCCCACCCTATATTTTGCCACAAGACCATTCAACACTTGGTAAACAGACTTGTAACTCAGCCATGGAGAAAATACTGCAGTAAAGTGGTTTGAGTTTTTTCCATCTCGCAGTATGAGCAGGGAAGCCCTTGAGCCAAAGAAATGACAGTATTTTATAAGGAAAGGATGCAAATCTTACATGTTTCTGAAATTCTTCAGCTCTAGGACTATCAAGTACTGCTCATTTATAGATCATATAAAATTATATATACTGGATGATTAAATAATTGAAGAATTCATAAACTCCGAGGGTAGAGTTCACATTATTTAGGACGGCAATCAAAGTCTATGCCTGAATTATTGCAAAAGTGAAACATTAAGTCTAAAACCAGTAGCATCTTTGCAGTATTTTTTTCCTCTGGCCTACCAGTCTCTGATATTTCCCTTCGAGAAGTCATGATATTTTTGTTAATTTACTCCCTTTTTTGAATTATGTAACATCCCCTCTGTAAACTATGGTATTGCGTCCCTCTTCTTGTCAAGGTAGAGAGAAATGGCATAAGGAAATTGTTTTGTGTTTTGTTTTGTTTTGTTTTCTTAATGTGCCACCTAAACCAATGTCAAGATCCAAGTCTACACAGCACATGCACAGTATGCTCCAGATTTTCCAAACTGCAATAAAATCAAACCTTCTCTCTAAAAAGAAAAAGCCCTAGTCTTTCTTTTCTTTAGAAAGTCAGTATGTTATGGAAAAATGTGATACCATCAAATGTATTTCACAAATTCAACTTATCTCCCCATCATTTGCTTGTATGTTTTATCTGAATCACAATGAAAGCTAATCTGGAGCCTAATTCTGTACTGCCCTGTAGCTTTTTTAGGTGAATTCTGATGCCCCAACGTGAGAAAGCTTCCAGGAAGAGAGGGGTTCTGTGAATTGCCTATATTACCTCCCACTGCAATCCTAAAGATTGCCAGGAGCATTTCCAGGGAAAATCAGACATAACTGATAACAATGTGCTGTATACAGGTAGGTAAAGATTAAGGTATGTTTATTGTTTTCCATACCATATGAGAGAAACTGGTCTCCAGGCAGTCCCAAAATCAGTGAGCTATACATGGTAACAAACGGTTGAGTTCTGTTTGGTACCTGCCTCTTACAAAGGCTTGTGTAAAGTGAACAGTTTGGAAAGAGTGAGTGTGGGACAAGACAATTTACAAACATTTAAAAAAATACTACTATTTGTAACTAAACAAATTACAGAGAAGCCCAAATCAGATGACTTCAAACACCCTGAAAGAACACAGACTAAGCTAAAACATTTGGCTAGCAGCAGGTAGTACTGCTTTTAAATATAAATAAGAGAATTTATTGATTTTATGTTGCTTTGTGCTAAGAATGGCAATGAGATGTTGAACTTTCCAATAAGCTTTTTACATGTGAAACTCCATGGTATAAGAAAAAAAATTACATTAAAATCTGAAGCTGCTAATAACTATAAAACCAATTAAAGAAAGTATAAATAACAATTTTAGCAATTTGAATCTACAAAATTGTTTAAGAAAGTGAGGTGAATATTACATGTTTGCATTTAAAGTGCAATTTAAACAAGAATCTTGGTTGTTCTCCCATGCATTCCTTTCCTAGTGGCTATTGTGAGTTACTCCAGATGCATTCTATGAAGGTATGGCACTAACCCACAAACTGCGAACTTAATCTAGACACATACTCCCAGACTTTCTATTTCACTTATTTGTCATTTTAGGTCATGAAGTAACTCTAAAATCATGAAGTATAGCGGAGAGGAGATTTTCTTCAGGCAAATACTGACCTACTCATCAGATCTCAATAACATGCAAGCCTTCAGAATGGAATGAAAGGCTTTAAAATAAATCTAGGGGGAGGGAGAAAGAATTAAAGGCATAAAAGGTCATAAAACATGGCAGAACTTTACCAAACAGATTATGCTAAATTAATCTGGTAATTTGCTTTGAAAATGCAGGGGATTTCTCTGAGATGTTCTTTTAAGCTTTTTATATGGTGCTTTGGGAGAACAAGTTAGTTAACGTGGAGAAGTTTAGGACTGGTACAGAAGTTAGACAAAAAGTAAAGGAAGGGGAGAAAATAGCTGAACATGCTGAAGAAAGCTTACTAGTAAAGAATCAGTACTGGGAGCTATCTAATATTTTCTTTAGTGACCTTGGAGCAAAGAGAAAGCTTGTTTTAATGGAATTTACTGATGCCATGAAGTTGGGAAACATCCCCAATGCAAGAGAGGTTTGAAAGACCTGATGACCTTGGGGATTTGCATAATAGTAATGAGATAAAAATCCAATCATGCAAAGGGCAATGTCATACACTTAGGGGCTAATATTAAGAACTTAAGTTGTGAGCTCAAAATATTAGAAAAAGAGAGGATCTGTGTGTACCAGTGATACCTGTGAACCATAGTGATATATATAAAAAGACAAATGTAATTCATACTTATATCGGGTGAGGTATTTCCAGAAGGAGCCACGGTATTTGAGTGGCTTTACACGAGGTACTGCTGACCACTTTTGGAGAACTACGCAGTATTTAAGACCACTCAGCAAAGAACAGGTGAAGTAAAAGGCTGTTGGAGTGATCAGAGAACCACAAGTCCTAGAAGCGTAAAACAGGGTTTGTTTTGGGTAATCAAATAAAACAGAGACTAAAAGGATATTGAATTACTATCTATAAATACACAGATAGGGAAAAAACAAGGCAGGAGAGGATCTATTTAAACTAAAGGACAGCATTGGCACAAGAACAAATGGATAGAAACTGGTCATAAATAATTCTAGTGTGGAAATCAGAAGGAGGTTTCTAGTCATTAGGAGAAAGACATTCTGTGTAATATCTTTCCAGTAGACTTCTTTCCTCCCTCACTCAGTAAGTTTGTGAAAGGGATTATGAAGAATGACTGCTTGCAGCAGCTGAGATTTAGACCCAAAGACCCAGGAGCTTCCAGTCTAGGTCAAATGCCCATTCCTATCTTACTAAATAAAGAAAATCTGTTCTACATGACATGTCATGCCACAAAACACAACAAAAAAGTTGAATATCTGTCCTTGCTGGTTAACGGGTCACCCTGTGTGGTGATGGAGGAATTAAATAGAAAACAAATGTTTTGTAAAAGCTAAAGATGCCTAGATGCAAATTGCTTTATTAAACTTATTTATTTATTTATTTATTTAATAAGAGAGATTCCATGGAAGGGCAAATCTTGTGGCCTAACCTGTAAAAAAATATCTAATTATGTAAAGTTCCTACATGCCCCCTTTAAAGTTTACTGGAGAGTTGTGCCAGCCTGGGAAAGGATACTGTCTAAACCTTTAGACCATTATTTATTTATTTGTACTCAGATTTCTGCCAAAGCAAGACAGGAAGAAACACTAAACTTTTTACTGTAATGAAGCTTGGCGTTTGACTTCCATTATAAACAATGTGAACTAAAAGTGCCTGGAGGCACTATACCTTGTGCATCTGGCATTTATACAGCAGATTACCAGCACTCTCACTGACCTTGGTAGCTCTGCAGGGGACACACCGTATTTAGAATAGAATCATAGAATCATAGAATTGTTCTGGTTGGAAGAGACCTCCAAGATCATCGGGTCCAACCATTAACCTATCACTACCAAGTCCACCACTAAATCATATCCCTTAGGGCCTCATCTAAACGCCTTTTGAATACCCCCAGAGATGGGGACTCCACCACCTCCCTGGGCAGCCTGTTCCAATGCCTGACAACCCTTTCGGTAAAGAAGTTTTTACGAATGTCCAATCTAAACCTCCCCTGGCGCAACTTGAGGCCATTTCCTCTTGTTTTGTTGTCTGTTACTAGGGAGAAGAGACCAACCCCCATCTCTCTACATTTCCACCTAGCTGAGCTGACTTAGAAAAATCTCTTGTCTATGCGCATCCATATCAGGGTGAAGCTCAATTTGCCTCCATCATTGTGTCAAAGGGATTCATCTGAACTTCGCCGTGCTTTCAGCAAAGCTGTGAAATCAGATGGAAAGTGTATTTAAAAGCCCTCTGTTCCAAAACCCTCAAGCTCTTACGTGTGCTTGTAGCCCACTGGGTTCAGTGCAAACAATTTTGGGAGTTATTTGTTACATACGTTCAAGAGCCTGCCAGATCAGAGGATGTAAACATTAAGGGTCAAGCTTTCCCTAGGCTCTTCTGCAATTGCGGGGAATAGCTGGACACAAGAAATTTTCCTTCTACTTACATGTTCTGTGTAAAAATTTTCTCTACCACTTCAAAGAAATAAAGTTTGAAAAGTAGGCCACTGCCATCAGACTTGCCGGATGGTAATGAAAGGCCAACTGACATGAAAGATTTGGGGGAACAGATGTAGCACTCAAAAGCAAACAGAGACTGTCTTCACTTTCTTTTCTCATCTTTCCACTGTATCTTTAGAAATCAAGTCTCCAAAAATTCCCAGCAGACTAAGCACCTCTGGGCCGTCCGATCTCAGAAATACTTTAAAACCAGAGTCTGGCTTTTGCTGCAATGCATTGCTTTACTTGAAGTTATAATAGTGGTACCTGTAGCAATATTCCTAGTCTCAATTTCCCTTACTGTTAAGTTCTACTTATAAGAAGACTTCAAATAACAAAAATGCAAAGAATGAAAATGGGTTCTTCTGGCAATCTATTTTGTGTGTGCTTACTTCCATCACAGTTTTCATTATAACGGAAACTTAGGGGGTGCTTAGAATCCAAACCTTCTGGATTTTCTGAGAAATAAAACAGCCAAGATCATGAATACTGTGCTAAATATGAATTAATTTATTTCTGACCAATACATATTATTACCTATAGACATATTAATATGTACGTACACCATTCTATGTACATTAACCTTCAAAAGCCTCTTAAAAGATCTGTTTCACTACACAGTAAAAGGAATATCTATCAAAATGTGTTATTTAGACATAATGGAGTCTATAACACTTCTTTTGAATGTAGCATTTACTATTCTAAAAACAGATCTGGTAACTGCACAGACTGAGTTTCTGAAGAGCTTTATTTCATGAACTTACAGAATAGAAGAATCTTTTCTTTCATTGAATAACGCTGTAGTCCAAAAAGCATGTTAAGTCAGATATAGCTGTCTAAAATGTATCCTAAGAATTAATAAAAAAATTCTATATCTGCATTTTGAAGTAGCAGGCTAACTGAAGAACACACATATCTTCTGAGAAGTGTTTACCAAATAATGATTCTTATTTTTTCTATATGTTTTTCTCAAAATTTTTCATAGATACTTTTATCAGAAGCAGAAATAAGCAAAACCACCATGCAGCAGTTTTGTTCTTGCAGTAGAAAAATACAAACTAACCCCTCCCCCAGCCCCAGCAATCCTAGCAGGAAAAAAAATGAGAGAATGTTGGCTTTGCATTTTCAATATCATTTTCAGCAGTCAAAAACATTGATCAAAATATTCCCTAAAACTAATTAACCAATTGTAATCAATAGCAGCCTCAGTATTTCACTCATTTAAGCAGGTTTTGTTCATTTGACATGTTTAATTTTGGCTGCCAAGCACAGAATGAGCTTTCTAGTCATTTAATTACCTGAAATTATGAGTATCTTCCTGATAGAGAATGCCACGGTCACGGTTAGATAGTCAGGGCAGAACTCTTGGCTTTTGTTCCCGAGTCTTTATGTCGCTGACGCGGCGCAAAGCTGACCCACTTGCTTCAGTTCCCAGGCCTCAGCCTTTCTCAAAAGTGTTATTGAGGAAAGAAGCGTAGGGGCGAAATGGGGACGGGAAAAGGTAGAATGGCGTGTGCGGTGCCCTACTGGATCCTTGGCCATGAGTAGTGTGTGCAGCACTGTAAGTTAGAGTATCCTAAAAATAGCCTTAAATTATGGGGCAGACTTTCTTGACTAGCCAAGAGTTGTAAAAGCATAGGGAAATAGCTGAGAGGCACCCTCTCCCTAGATGTTTCTGCAGGTACTTTGAAAGAATGAACTCTCTGCTGACACCAGTATAAACATCCAAAATATCAGATTTCCCATATACTAAAAGCATGAAACAATGAATGCCCGGTTTTTAAAATTCTTTACTATTTAATGGCAACCAGTGTAGAGTTATTTGAAGCAAATGTATATTTCAGTTCTCCCTTTGGAGTAATATTTTCTGCTAACTTAACAGGTCAAATAGTCTTCTATTTTTCTGCTAGAATCGGGCCTGTCATGCTTATTGACATGAAGGAATTAGAGACCGGGGAGGGAGGAACTGTAGAATATAGCAATGGCAATTAGCATGTATATTAACATTTAAAGAGTGTTATGTGCCTACATAAGAAATGAGGCATAGTTTGCTGTATTGGTGTTATTTCTATACTTCAACAACTCCTTCAGGTCACACAGCGAGGCAGCATCTCATCTAAAATGCAAGAGGGAACAAGGAGACATTGTTTCCATCTATCTTGTTGTTTCAAATATGACGTTAGTTCTTGGAAGTAAATTTATACGGTTTCATTTATCTCTCCAACATATGAAATTTCAAGAGATGTCAATTTATTTTTCATACATATTTTTGAGTGTATTCATTCTGAGTGCTGGTTTTCATGTTTTTGCAAGTTCAGAGTGCCTGTCTCACGCAACTTGAGATACAATTAATCACACAGGAGTAGGATTATATGTTTAACACTTTGCCTGTATTTTGAAAAAAATCAAAGTCTCCAGAGGCAGCTCCATTTTCAATGTAGTAATGTATATAAGGAACTTTCCGTCAGCAGACATGTTTGAGCAGATATACATGGCTTTACAGCTCCTCATGGGCTTCAGAACACAGAAAAAAACCCACAGATTTGGTTACGCTAATGAAATAGAGTAACTTGCTCTAAAGAAGTTTTTGATGGGGAAAAAAAGTGAATGAATAAGTGTTTGCTAATATCTCTTCATGGTTAAGCTATGTTTTAATTGGGTATGACTGACACACGATATACATTCACAGCAGGAATATAAAAGAAGAACTAATGAATATTAGGGGAAAAAATCAGCAAGTGAAACCCTTGGAGATTATTTCTTTCTTCTGCAGAAAATCCAAGCATCAGCTACTGCTCATAGGAAGTTCTGCAGCAAATCAGGGTGAAAATACCCTTCAGTGCTCTGTCATAGCAGGCACCCTGCATGGATTCATCTGAACAAATGTAGATTTCTACATCTGAGTGAGACTTCCTCTTTAGTCCCTGCAGAGAAACAGGCATTTCTATGCTGCAATGTCTTTCATTTTGAACTAAATGTCTACATTTGGTCAGATGAATCATGCAATAAAAATGCCTATCATAAAACAGTTTGGGTTGGAAGGGACCTTAAAGATCATCTAGTACCAACCCCCCTGCCATGGGCAGGGACACCTTCCACTAGACCAGGTTGCTCAAAGCCCCATCCAACCCGGCCTTGAACACTGCCAGGGATGGAGCATCCACAACTTCTCTGGGCAACCTGTTCCAGTGACTCACAACCCTCACAATGAAGAATTTCTTCCTTATAGCTAATCTAAATCTACCCTCTTTCAGTTTAAAGCCATTACCCCTTGTCCTATCTCTCTCCGCTGTGCGGTTCTCTCCTAGAGTTAAAGGTGACCAGCTCAGATGTAGATGTGCTTGTGGTACTTTCTGACCTCCAGGTGACAAGAATCCCACCCTACCACCTCAGCATTAGTGGCTAACTACATCTGCAGCTGCTTACAATTCCCTCTTATGCCGATAGTTGTCCAGCTATATCTCCTTGGGCAGCTGTGCGCAAAAAACACTCTGCAATGACCAGCCTGAGCGAGGTACTATTGCTGTCCCAGCCTGTATTGTCAGGTAAATCCTGTAAGACTCAACAAGTCCATATAGGAGGAGTACTGACTGACTAGATAATGATACATTATTTCCAGTATAGTAGAATAAGAGCAATGACAAGTTAAGGTCATAAGGACAAACAGGGAGGGGAACTCAGTAAAAAGAATAAAAATACGTCTGAAACATAAAACTGAAAAAATGCTTCAACTAGGTCCATAGCAAATGATGGAAAATTATGTTGTAAGATGAAAAACTATAAATAATTTTGATGATTGTTATAAACCACAGTCCTTCTCCCTTGTACTCTGAGCAGAAGTCATCACAAGGTTGACCTGCACAATACTTCTAAGGGCGCCCTGAGCTTTCACTCCTCACCATTTCTCTATAGCCATTAACTACACTTCTCATATTCTTCCTTGAACTCTGTGTTCAAGCTGATACTCCTTGGCCCTTTTTAAAATTATTTTTCACATATTTCACTCAATCCTCTTCCTCTCTCATTCATCCCAGAAACTGATAAAAATTATAAATTGACCTTTTTCTTTGACTCAAATGTAGGAACTTTGTGATACCGCTGACGCAGCCCTCTGTCTTCTCTCCTGTTTTCAGTTCCACCTGCGCTGTGGACAGTAATTGAGAGGGAAGAGCACAGCTGTTCATTAAAACGCAATGTGTGCAGCAGCTTAGTCTCCTAAAGGAGTCATTTCTTCAATCTGTTTCAATATGTATTCCTCTGTGTGTGTGTATATATATAAAAGAAGAAAAAAAAAAAAGAAAAATAAGAGCACAAGTCCAAGGATACTAAATTCTGCTAGGGAAAGGATATTCATTTATAAATGCCATCCAGTAATTTCTGTCAAAATTACCTTGAAAGGTACTTTTCTACATAACTATGGTAGCTCAGAAGAGAAATGTATATCAATAGTTGTAAGTAGTTGATATACCTAAAAAAAAAAACAGTTGAGGAGAATCAAAATCAAACATGAATGCATGCTGGGGCAAAAGTATGTTCTGGAGAGTATCTTGCATTGGCAGCTCCCAAAAGAAGAATAGAACATCAGAGGTGCCTTCAGCCCAATATGTTGTCTCCATCAGTGACCCAAACCAGATGGCAGAGGGGAGTGAGAACTAGTAACCATTGTTTCTCCCAACTAATCCCTTAGACTTCAACAGTTTTCAGCTCAGGCTATTTCCTGAACCAGATAGGGTTTGTCTGTTTAGTAATTCCCTATGGAGATCTCTTCCAAGAGTTTATCTAGTCTCCCTTGAACCCATACATCCATAACATCTTTTGGTGAGGAGCTCCTCAGGTCTGCTACCTAAAAATTAGGTAGTTCTAAATGTACTAGTTGTGAGGTAAAATCAGGACAGAATAGTAAGACAAAACTAACAAAGAGCCATCCATCTTTAATTCTTATAGCGTATACCCAGAACAAATACTGAGGATTTTCACAAACCTGCTGCACTTTCAAATACAACCCATCTATTTTCAAAATATTTATCTATTCTGCAGCAGTATTTAGGTTACTCAAAATTTCCTGCTACTCCCTCCAAATGGCTCCTTTGCATTACTACTAACGGTCGTTCTGTAAGGCTTTGACTCTTTTTGTATAGATGTAATTCATTTGATATTAGAGTCAATAAAACTTGCCTATAAATTTACAAGGCTGTCACCACTGTGAGGCTTCTCAGTTTGTTTGCTTGGTTTTACCAGAATACCGTAGATGGAGCTTTAATTTTTGCTGACTTGTCCCAGTAAACTACTAACCCCATCCTGGCTCCAGACTTTTCAATGGAGAGTATTTCTTTTTCTTTGAAGAGAAACTAAATTGTGTTTTTACAATTTGTAAGCTGCATGAGGGGCAACCTACCAAATCAAAGTTTTAGGCCTGAACTTTACCTTTTTAGGTCAGCTTTGTAATTTGCTGTGATCCTTTTTCATTTTGAATCTCTTTACTTGTAAGAGAGTCTACAGCCTATAAATCACTCTTCAGAAATATCCACAGCAGTAACTGACAAAAAGGTAGTGAGCTTTGTGTTTGAATCTTAAAAGGAAACATTTTCAGAAGGATACTACAGGAGCTAGTAGAAGAAATCATGAATCACTTCAAATTTTTTTTTTTCAAGAAGAATAACTTGATAAAGATTTTTTAGAGAAATGGTGAAAACATAATGCTCTGATATCCTGAATAAATTGTAAATTATCAACAGCTTTTGCCTTAATAAATATTATTTTTCCCCACATGAAGTGTTTTTTTAAGTCTCAGATGCCTGGGTTTCAAGGACTAACGATATAGATAGTGTGAGAAAGAGCACAGAGACAGTGTCTTTGCATCTTAATTATAGCAGCCCTCTTCTTTCCAGCACTGAACCAAGCTACACCCAGAGCATGGGGAGATAAATGTGGGAGCTGTAAGCTTGACGTCTAATATCTGCTACTGAAGATTTGGGATTTGATTTAGTGCCTCTATTGGAAGGTTTGAAAAAAACAGGTCTTCCATCTTCTTTTAATAAATTCATTTTCAGACCTGCAATTTACCTTTTTGGCAGTTTTACGATTCAGAACAATGGGCCTTTTTTAGTTGTGTAATTTTTTTGGCTGTTTCCGTTTTGTCTCACATTTATAAGCAGAAAAGTGGTGTTCAGTAATTTGCAGAATAAGGAAGCAGGAGACATTCATAGCTCCCTGGTTGGGAAAACTTGACCATGATTCCTGATTGCAGAAAATGTTGGGGGACTATATGACGGTTTTTAATAGTGACAAACCGATACTTGCACATTAGCAGGTCACATTATATTAACTACATATACGCCAGCTATATTGGAATTTCTGAAAAGTAACAAATCCTGAAGGGACATAATACAAATAGCTCCCAGCAGAAGGGAAAAGAGATTTTCTGCAAGGAGGAAAAGAATCCCACAATAGTATGACTTTGCTTTCATTTCCCACTAATCTAAAAATAAAAAGACATCAGGGCAGGGAGGGAGAGAGGGGGCAGGAGATGTTTAAGAGGACAGAGATAAGCTCTGGAGACTAGTGATCCTGATGAATCTGAGACCTGATAAACTCAGGACACCAAGAGTTGGCCAAATTTGTGCAAGGCCACCAACGCATACATCAACAACAGGTTGTGTGATGACTCAGCCCATGTGAGGAATGTGGTGGCTCCTATGGGCAGACAAAGACAACAGGATTATATGTTCACCACCTCTTGGGGGACTTCTGAACTCGTACCTAGAGGCCACTGGTGCATCAGTGTGACCTTCCACTTCTGAGTGGACTTCTCAGTTGGCCTCCTCATTGTTGCTCCTACTGGGTAACTATGAGTGAGTGTATGTGTGTGTGAACTGTCTAAGGAAACAAGTAAATGTGCTATGTGAACAGCCATCTGGTATTAATAACAACAGCTAGATTCTTTTAACAATAAAAACTTAATAAACAATAGTCATTCTAATAAATCTTGGTTATGATCTGCCCCCCTGACTCAAGAAGCTGTCAGGGAAAAAAGAGGTGACAAGAGCAGCCATCACCCCTCTGCATACGTGCACTGCATCCTGTCTGGTGGTGGTTTTGAGTAACATATACTATAACTGCATTTTCTTAAAGAATTGTACAATCTAACTCAGAAAATTAACAAGAGTGACACAGCTGTTGGGTCAAACACAGCAGTTTCTCTACTGCATTCACCTTTCACAAACCTGGATGTCTTGAGCACGTGGTTCAACCAGTTTTTAAATAAATTGTAATTGCTTTTAGGTAAACTGTAAAGGAGGAAGAAAATGTTCTGTATTCTATATAGGTAAAGATAGCATCATGTACTCTGTCTTCTGTCGACCAAACGAAAACAAAGAACTGCTGAGATTGATGCAGCGATTCAGTTGTGTCATATCACCATAAAACAGAAATAATATCACAGTAAATCTGTCCTGTTATGTCTGCAACTCACAGTAGATATTCTGTGCTCCAAGTTCCATTTCTTTGCTAGGAAGCAGCTGCTAGGAATGTCCCTTGGTCAGAAAACAACCCCAGCTTCGCAGTCCTTTCATGCCTTGCTTGCACATAGACCTAGACAGGATCCCAGAGTGTGACTGCTCCATGTACACATGCCTGTGCTGGCTTCAATCTCCCCTGCCATTAGCAGTGCAGATAGGATGATTAGGGTGATGGGATGATAGATGTTTATGGGGTTGTTTCTGTTGGAGTTGTATCTTCCATACATCAGGACCAGTAACAAGAAAAAGGTTGTGGTATGTTCTTATTCAGATTGGTCATGAGTCAATGTAAAGAATGTGTTGTTAGCTATAGCATGGCTTGATTTTCATTTAGATCCTTTTCTACGGATTGTGGGAGGAAGCTTGGAATGATGCTGTGCCTAACATTTATCTAAGAAATGGAATCACAGCATTATTCATATAATAAAACATTTGTCTTCACTTTCTCCAGATTTCCACAATGGTTTACTATGTTATTATAAGGGAGGCACAACTGCTTTTATATTTCGATTAAACTCTGTTGATTAACAGTACGAGTCAGGGTTGTATTCTTGTTCTTTTGATTCTTGCATTTGGCATCCTTTTCAGTAAATGAAAGTCCCATAGGGCATCTTTGCCCTTCCTTTTTACGTATTTGTCTAAACCCGGTAAGAATGGGAGAGACACTTATGCTTTCAAAAGGAAAAAAAAAAAGAAAAAAAAAAACCCACACCAACACAAAACCACCTCACTCCAAGCAATATCATTAGGACAATTAAGGATGTAGCCTCCACTCAGTACGCATATGTAACTCTGATTAACGTTGTCAGGAAATACAGACTCGCAGACTGGAGAATAGGTCCCTTAGCCCGAAAGAGAGCATTACTCTTGTATCTGAATGTGTCCTTTTAAAAAATGACCCTTAAGTTTATCCCACAGCAACTATTTTCCCTTTTACTGCATATTTGAAACTATTTTAGTTTGAAGTGCTGTCAGGAAACTAAAATCTTGTTATAAAATTCCCCACAGAATTTGAACCACATGTTTAAAGAATCACTTGATATTAATTGCAAGATATGTGGAAATAAATTCTGCGATACCCATGTGGACCATCTCACAGATGGCAAGGGGGCTATACAGATGTAACAGGGAACAGAGTCCGTCCAATTTATGCTCCTTAATGCAACACCATACAGGAGTATTTTTGGAGAGTGGAAAAAGGAAAGGAAGAGGAACCAGAAACTGGTTTTGTCCCCTTGTTTTCTTAAATGTCTTTATGACTAATGATCCACAGATTGTTTCCAGGTCTATATTCTACAGTAACGATAACAAAAATGGAAACATCTATATACAGATATGGGCTCCATTAATAAAACCTCTCAGACAATTACAGAATCTTACTTCTGTTCCAATTTTCCACATTGTAGAAGGGAGGAAACCTGTCTTAGCAAGCCATTTACTGAAACAAGCTCAAAACCTATTTCATTAACTCATGTTCCTCATATCAGTTGACAAGGAAAACATTCAAGGTTTTGCCTTCTCAGCTCTTTTGATGGGCAAAATATTACACCTCCCTCACAGATGTGCCATCATGCAGGGCTGCTTTCAAAACAGTTTAAACAAGAAATGCTGGACTGGCAATTAAATTCGATCACTCTGTTTAGCTAACACATCCTGAACAACAATCTCTTCTCTTTGCCAGTAGAATATAGATGTGTTTCTAACTTGCTGCATACACTTGAAGGCCATCAGGTCATTTCTACCTAGATATAGGAGAGATGGTCCATTGATTTGATATCAGGCGCTGTAATTCACTTGCCTGTATACAATTCGATATCTCTTGTATTCCTCTCTGTGAAGTCTGTTATCTCTTCACTAAAAAATAGATGTGTTTAATCCTGATAGAATGTGATTCTTCTGGAAATTTCACTAAGAATGGAAAGTAATTAAATAATTGGTGTGTGGCCTAAGAAGGCTAATGCTCTTAGTTATCTTTACAGAAAAAAATCTACTGAGGTCAACTGGAGTCTTTTAGTTGGCTTCACAGACTTTTATGGCTAAAAGGAATCATGAAATCTTCTAGTCTGAATGCTTTCATATTAAATTTCATCGAATTAGCTTTCCAGTGTGTTCACTAACTTGTTTTTGGCTAAAGTATATCTTTCAAAAAAGCATCCAGCCTTGATTTTAGGACTTTAGCAGTTGAAGGACTGGTCACATCAATACATATGTTGTTCTAGAGATTAAAATCTGTGAGAAAATAACATTTGCAAACTTGTGCTTTTCAAGCATTTGAATTTGCTTGATTTATGTTTCTAGAAATTGACTGTTGTCCTTCCTATCATTGATAAGTTTTAGCCTTTTACCACCCACTATTTTCCTCAGAAACTTATTTGTGGAAACAAGCAATTTCTCAGTCCCCCTTTTAGCAAGCAAAACAGATTTGTCTGTCTTCATAAATCTTGATCTAGTTCTACTTAATTAGAAGCTACCTTGAACTAGTTTCTCTAGTTTAAAATCATCTGTTTCTATGAGACACAAAATATCTTTCTTCTACAGTTTTTAACATAGATTTAGAGACAAGAATATGAGTGGTTTGCAGCTAACAGTCTGATTTAAGCCACATTCAGATTTAAAATTACCTAAATGTACCCTAAATATGAGTCACTGTTTCCTTATCTATAATTCTAAAATCTGTTTTACCCTTTTACTATAGCATCACATTGGACACTTTCATGTCTACTGTAACCACTTCCCGGGGGCATTGCTTTCCAGAGTCGCAGCCCCTCATTTTGTAATAACAGTTATATGCTTCAGTTTTAGATGTATAACTTAGACCTATGCAAATATGATTCTAAGTTATGCTGCTACTATGCATTTCAGGCATTTTCTACTGATCTTTAGCTGTCCTTCTCCTTCATTTAATAGTGAACTTCTGTACTAGATGCTAGCACGGCACTAATACCTAATGCTAGCTCCTTTTAACTCTGCACAAAGTTAAATAGAAACTAAGGGCTAGTGACTGGCACGGGTGAGTTGCAAGCTAGCGAGCTTGTACATTTGACTGAAAAGAGTAGGAAGCGCTGCAATAGAAGATATATTACATCATTCTCAAATGCAACTGTGCCAGCAACAGCAGCTGGGAAGAGTATGGGGTTCTAATTACAGATTGCATCAATCTCTGTGAACAGAAGCAAATCTCCTTCCTAGGTTTCAGAGTTGCAGCTTGCTTGGAGAGGCATAATGAGTTAGGATTAAATGTTCACTTACAATAGGATGACATTATAGGATGTAAGCAGATGTTGCATGTAAGAGTTCTAATGATATATATTTCAGTGCACCAAAACTTCGAACTTCTAAATTAAGTCTTTATTAACCTAATTGTAAGTGTAAGGATCCCTGTCTTTTTTTTGGGATGCAGAATCAGTGTTTGGAAGTATGTTCTCTGTGCATGTTAAGTAAGATTATAAACCAGCTAGAAACATAAAAGAAATATTGGGAGAGGGTTTCCACACAAGAATGAGACAACGAATGTTGAATACGAACAGAAATAGTGAAATTACAATTCTAAAAGTCAAAATTTACCAGATGATACTGAGAGGTAAGCATGTTGTCAGATTATTTCTCCCATCACAACATTAAGCCCCAAAGACCCCAAATTAAGACAGCACTGTTCTAGTCCCTTCAGTTAGGAAATTCACATTATTAACAATGCAGTTGTAGTTCTGAGAGGTTAATGAAATTATGTTAAATAAATCTGACCTCAAAACACACACATTATAGCCCAAGTTTGGTTCAACCACATCTCCATTTTGTTTGCTTTTTATTCCTATTACTCTGACGTCATCTCTGCTGCTGGCTTAAAAAAAAATATTTCCTAGTTTATAAGGAAGTCTATTCAACAACAAAGAACCTATTGAAAACCTCTTTAAAGGATGTATCAGTAATAGGGGTTAGATGGATTTCCTCTGCATTGTCTGTACCATGAAACCAGGCATACTAGTGTCCTTGTCCTCCCCTCTGTTGTTTAAAAGCCTACACCAAAACACATAACTCTCCAGGTGTTTGGAAGTCTAAGCAGAGTCTTAATAAATGGTGGCAAGGGAATTATTTAGAGACAGAAGACTAGATACTTAAACCAGGCTTCTGCTTCAAATAGTTGGCAAACCTGAGGGGTCCTTGCATCAGAAGATCATTAGAGCCAACGCATCTGAGCTTCCGCTGATCTCCAGGCATCACATCTTCCATGAGCATCCTGTCATAGCGGGACACGCTGCTGCACTACACCAGCCTTCCTCTGCTGTAAAGGACTCACTGATACATGTAAAAGTTAGGACTGCCTGGCACTAAGACTGGCCTTCACAATCAGACAGCTATAGCCAGACACTGACAAACCATCCCTCTCCCATGCCAAGAAAAGATCTAGTGCAAGACTATTGACAGCAACATTTGCTTGTAAAAACATTGTTTGGATTATCAATTCAGTTGATGTTGGAAGACAAACAAAACACAAGGACTAGAACACCAAAATAATCCCTTTTCTCTTGTTTGCTGGAAAGGAACAAAAGGGGATCTGAGAATATTTTAGTTTGATATTCTTAAACATTCTTCATAGAGTAGATATGTATGAGTAGAAAATAATATCTTGCTTAACAAGTTTTCTTGTTTACTAAAAATGAAGAGAATCACGAATCTACAACATTTAAAGATGGCAAATAAAGCTCTTGAAATATTTTTAAAGGAAATCCTTAGATAAATTTTATGGTAAACTCCATAGTGTTGTGCAGAGGCATCTTTCAAAATAGAAGTGCAGATAAATAATGAGCACTGTAGACAACTACTACTTTGTTCAGCAATTACAGTGCTTCAGAACAGAGTTTTACTTCCGCATTCCTTTTCTAGTAAGAGAGTAGTCCATACATTCATCCCTACGAATGACCTACCTGGTACACCATTTATATCAATAAAGATTTTTTAAAGAGTGGGGGTGTCAGGGAGCAGCAGGAGCTGCTCTGCACAGGAGGACGAGCAGGAGCCAAGGGTGACTCCAGGACAGACCATGTCCTCATCAACAGGCACCACCCTGGACTACCTGAGCAGGCAAGCAGGGCAGGGTGGTCACAGCAGCGGATCCTATCAATAGCCCAGTGAAAATGAGACGAACATGAGATGACGAGTCAGGTTCAAGGTCAAGTCAACCCAGGAAATTCAGCCAACATCAGCTGGGGACAAGGCACAGGTACATCTAAAACACAGCTCAGCAACGACTGCAGGCTGAGCTGAAATGGGGCACCCAGACCCATGTGTAGAGTGTGGGAGAGGGTCCCAGGTGAGGCTAGTCGGAGCCACGAAGGCCTATTGGTGCCCTCAGGGCCTTGACATAGAGATGCTCTTTTTTTTTTTTCTTTTTTTTTTAATGCTAAGTACACTGCTTCTGGGAGGTACTTACTTATAATGTAATTACTTTTCTTATATTTTGACAGACATGTACAGCTGTGCTCTTCAAGTACTTAGAATTCTTATTAACATGGGTTATTCATTTCAATAAGAGCAATATGCAATACCTATTCATAGATAAATATGAAATTGGGTCATATTAGTTCAGTGATAGTGGTTTATTTGTGCCTTAAAGCTTCCTATGCAAAATTAGCCAGAAAATATGAAGAAAAATTCTCTTAGTGGTCTCCTAGGATCTATGCACAGAAAGAGGTGGGTTTGTCCAGCCACTCACTGCTGCAACGACTGTACCGCTGAGCAACACAATCTCCAGGAGCCACAAAAAGTCCAGTGCTCTCTGAGGGCTCCCCTCTCCCTGCTTGCCATTTGTATGCACACACCTGCTTCCAGCAGCATGGCTCCATCCCTACAGGCACTTCCCAGGCACAGTATGTTATTTTCATTGCTATGGCGTGGAGAGCTTGAATTTAACACTGAGATTACTTTTATTTAAACACTGCACAACTCAAGCAGCAAGAGCTTGGCTTTGACTGCAGACCAGAGCCTCAGGCTTTGAAAATAGAAGCCAAACTTTGTTCTCTATAGCTGCAACCCACTTCCTTGCTGAAAAATAGCAACTACTCCATGCAGAGCCTGTGCAGAAGTTGTGCAGCTTCACAAGGATAGATTTTTATTGAGAAGAGTCCCTGCATAGAGAAAATCTTACTATTACTGAGGTACTAAATAAACATGGTGACACAGAGCAAGGACAATTAGCTAAATTTAGAGCACAGATTCAAATCCCTTCACCTTACATTGCCGATTATGTCTATTTTAGGAGCATCGTTGCCACCAGAGAAAGACATTTCCACAAATAAATTAGAACACTAGTGGCCTGGAGGTGCTATTTTTTTTCTACTGTCCGTACACAAATCTAAGCAACTCTCCTGATTTAAGCGGCCCATGCTAGGTGATTTCATCTGAGCCTAGAATAGTAACTGGTAGAAATATCACTTCTGCAAATCTTTCTTCTTTTCCACCCATGTGTGCTTGAGTTTAGAATAAGATCATCCATTTTTTTCAATTGGATGAGAGTACAAAGATGATTCTTTCCCTCGTGTAGGCTGCTCAGGAGTTTGTCTTCTGACCAACACAGGTTTCTGTATGCCTGGAAACAGTACTGGGAGGAGATGTGGCTGGTGGGATAGGCATGGTTTTGTTAGCCTAGTCCTGCTGGGAATCTAAGAGTTTGGATGGATCTGAATTGTCTTGGATTTATTCTTCATTTTATGTTCTCTCTGCAAGGGAGTACCAAAATGCATAATATTGCCCTGAAACAACTTTTTTTTTTTTTTTTTTTTAATTCTTCTCCTAGGTGTGTAGCTTATCCAACAAATACTGCTACTCTTTGCTCTCTCTTAATTACTTAGCCCTTTTTGAGACTTTTTTTCCTACCTTGTTTCACAGCAATGTCCACCTTCCTTTGACATCTTCTGCTCTATGGCCACCCTTCTGGAAAAGCACTTTTTCCCCTGTCACTCATCCATCTATTCTTATATTTCCATCTTGTCTCAGCAACCAGAGTACGTCCCTTTTTTTCATGTTTGTTTTGGCATGCTTGCTTTTTAATTTTATGTCTAAATGTTATTTATCTCACGGGATGTCTTTAAGGATTCAGTTGACACAGTTAACGCAAAAGTTTCATTATACTGGACTTTTAGTACTACTTGTGGATTACTTCTATCAGACCAATGCCTTTTAAACCAGTTAATCCAGCACGCCTCAAGTCAAGAAGGTTTGCTGTTCTCCTGAAGAACTGATTTTATCATCTTGCCAATATTATAAATGCACTGCCTGGTTGCTCAGTCAACATCTCCATTAGAAATCCTACTCTTCTTTAACTCAACCATTTCAAATTGTAATTGAACCAAAAGCTGGCCCACAAGTACTGGCCCACTTACCTTGTTTTGTTCAAATCTGAAAAGGAAAAACAAGGACCTTTTAAAGAGCTCTTAGTATTCTGAATCCAAGTAAAAGACTGTCATGCTAATGGCTAGACAAAAGCTATTGCCTGCCCTGTCTTCCTTTCCCATTCCAAGGTAATATTACTGCACGTAACAAGTGCTGTTCTGATACTTCATCTTTAATTTAGACTTCCCTAGAATTTGTCAGCTTAAGCCGGAGACTTAACACTATTTTTATACAGCTTTTTTGTACTTAAAGCCAGACAATCCATTCTGCTGCGGAGCAGTAAACAAGCTCACTGCAAGATGCCAATTGGGAATCACAATGGGAAATAACTGATCTCCTGTGTGATATTAGCTAAAATGGTGTGTCCTACAGCCAACCTTGAGACTTGCTAAAACATTATTTTGCACGAGATATTAACTCACGCTTAATACAAACTGCAGTAAACCCTATACATTATCAGATAACAGAGAAGGGCTTTCTAAACAATTGTAGTTTGTTGAGAGCTGATTAAAGCTAGCAATGATATATGTCTGTCGAGACATGTCTGTGTATTTAGAGCTCATGTGTGCATGTGCACATGCGTGTATGGAGTTAAAAGCCACTTTAAATCTGACCTGTGCTATTTTGTTGCCACTGATACTGACATAGTACTGAGGTACTGTTGATTAATTTAGAGACACGTAAGAAAATGTGAAGGATCAAGTTTACCTGTTTTCTCAGGGGGCTATGAGCTGCTGTAGTTCATGCCAAAACAAAAGAATTGTAAATCTGAAATAACTGGTGAAGGAGGGGGTTGAGTTTCTGAATACTTTGATTTAGAAAAATAGTCCAAAGCAGATAAAATGTGCTGGTGATGTTTGTAAGCAATATCTTAGTGAAACATTTTCATTACACAGTAATAAGATTGAAAGAAAGAAAATTTAGGAAAAGCCATCTCTTTATATCCATCAAATACTTACTTCCTCTCAAAAAGAAACTGAGATCATAGGAAAAACTCAGATCTAAGTCTAACTGGGGTTCCTGCTTCGTTTGGTGGTAAAAAGGTATAAGAAAGAGAACTAACTTACCTTAAATTTAACAGCTAACAAACTAAGGATGATGCATCATCCTTGAGTTATTTTTAGCTTATACAGGTCACGGAGAAGGTAAAACAAAATGTGACAAAGGGAAAATTATATAAAAGGAAACCATGACTCAGGATGCCTGAAAAATACCTGTCTTCATTTAAACAGATTAGTTGGGGTCACATGATTCACAATCTAATGATTGCTCTTTTGTGAGCAGACAAAGAAAAGACTTATTATTCTCAGTTGTTTCATCTCAAAGTAAGCCTGAATGTTGCTGCACAAAGCATGGCTACATTCAGTGTGAAAGGATACTGTAAGGAAAATCAAGGAACTCCAATGGGGGGAAAATAAGAATTAGCAGCATTAGTGGTCCAGGTCTCTCCCAATGTCCTATTTCATACAATCAGGAGGCTGTAAATGGAGACGTATCAGCTTACACCAGTCAGCGTTATCCCATTTTCTCTTGCCACCCACTGGCTGAGAATTTCTATCTTGTACTGTTCAAGTTGCTCTGCCACCTGACAGTGTTATCTTGATAAGTACCTTGCCTTTCCCAGTTAAAATGCCTAGTAGGTCATGCATATGAAAAGCATTCCTATTTCTAGTAAATGATCAGAGCACCATTATGTCCTGGGGTTATCAAAAAGCCCCTATGAATATGTCCAACTGTTCCCCAGCTCAGGTGATGCTTAAAGTTGCACAGTACAGGCTTCAGGTATTGCTGCTATTAAATGCTTTTCTTTGACTGGGAAACTTTTATCAGAGAAAGCTATTATCTGCCTTACCTCCTGGACAACACCATGAAGCTGAAGATTCTTTCCTGCTATTTCTACAAAGTACTTGCCACATTTTAGTTAGTCGTTCTTCCCTTTGTGTGTATGGAGATATATATATCTATCTAAGTGAAATTTCCCCATTTCATTCTGTAAATGGAAAATTAACAATAGCAATTATCTCCATTTCTTGCTTAATTGCACTTGCAGGCACAGATCCCTTTTCAAATAGCATATAAACAGAATGTGCTATTTGAGCACTGATAACATACCCCCAAAACTCGCTGTTACTTGAGGGGGAAAAAATGACAGCAGAAATAATGTTTCCATACGACAAATTCACGTGCAATATTGTACCGCGGTACAAACCAGGAACTTGACTCTTCTACTCCGCTTACTTTAGAGGCTACCTGCACCACAGGTTTCAGGGTAGGTGGGACAGCAGCGTCTGTATAAGGGCAACACTACCTTCACACGCCTGGAGAAGGGAACAGGCAGTGTCAACAGAAAAGGATGTCAGTGTGTGGCGGAAAGGCTTTCTTCTCTTTTGGGTTGATGCTGGAGCCATGGACAAGCAGCACCTTCTCCTAGAAGTGACTTCGCTAAGGAGTGCTTCATGCTGGACCTTCACGGTAATTGTGCAGCTCAGGACTCGGATATGTTTCCGGGGGAGCTTAAAATGCAGTAAATGCTGACAGATTGTGATAGGCTTATATTTTCTTTGTTTAGTGTCAGACATGATTCCCTGTCTTGTAATGTGAGTAAGCACATAAAAATAACGATATTTCTAGCATAATGCAGTTTTTTCAGGCTGTACATGTAGACAAATGGGAGGCAAGCGGGACAGTTTGCCCCAAGGCCCATCACTTGGAAAGATTAGAGAGTCCAAAATTTTTACAGTAGAATATATCATCATATAGATAAGAGATATACAGAGAGCATATATATGTATATATGGTAGAGGGAGTCAAAACTTTTGGCCTGGATCTCTTTGATCCTTTGTATGTCATAATCTTCACAGAAAGGCCTCAGCCAGGCGCAAACATCTCCTCAAACTAGTCTCTTGGAGGAAGGCTATGCGGCTAGGTCCTATTTTAAAAAAAAACCCACAACATACACCCAAAAAAACCCAGCCAAAAAGCACACACACAAAAAACCCCCAAAACCACCACGTTTTTTTTTCATGCGTTCATAAGGGCAGAGCAAGGAAATACTGCTTGATTTCCATCACCTTGCTTCATCAGGAGGTAAGAGGGAGTTCATTAACCTCTCCTGCATCTCCTATGCTGAAAAATGTATGTTTCAGAAGAAACAGCCTAAGGAGTTTATACTCTACGTCCCTAATTTCCTAGAATATTAACAGTGAAGCCTAGAGCGATTTGGCTCATATTATAAACATGTTTAAAGCTAATCCAGGGCCCTAAGTGCAGCCCAGAGGGGACTCTCTGAAACAGGAATTTCTTGGCCAAAAATGCAAAGGCTTACATTGTTCAAGTCAAGCAGTGTAGCAAAATGAGGTCAAATAATGATAAGTACTGTGTTATTGACCTTCCTGTGGTTTCTCTGTGTAAGCACTGGGTAGCGTAGCATAGCTGATAATTAAAGTTTGTACATACTGTACAGCTTTCCAATATCAATATGATTTTCTTTTTCTCTCAGATAAAGCTAGAATCAGCATGTTAAAGGTCATGTCCACCTTACATCTGAACATATATATAAATGTTTGCCCTTGCACAGCTTACAAGCCTTGTAATAGTGTGCTAGGTGGGTTTTTTTGTTTCTGTTTTTCTCTTCATTGACTACAAGTCATATATTGCATAGAGAAGCTGGCTAAATTCAATCTGATATCCAGTCTGACTTTGGTTTATTGCTACTATCTGATTCAAAAATTATCTATCTAACCCATGTGCTGCTTTAGCATTGGGCTTTCCCAGTCAATATGCTAGAACTTGTAATTTTTCTGAACTCTTGGATGTGTATATGAAATACTTTGTACTTGTTTCTCCTCATTAGCACCCTAGCTGATTTCTCTTGAACTACTAAATAAAATGACACTAAAAAGCAGAGCAGCAAAACCATGTTTGTCGTCCTCAGCAGCAAGAGGTGTTATTTCTTGCATGCAATAATGCATAAAAGTTCTTATCAGGGAACAAACCCAACAATCAAGTGTCGAGAGCTGAAGCATACAAAATAAAAGCCTCTTACATTTTAAGCGGAGCGGATAGAAGAAAAAGACAAAGAATAAGATAGTGGAAAAATCCCAGAAAGAAGAGAAGCCAAGGCAATAGGCATGTCTGATATGATCAGCAGCAGTCGTAGTACACTCATTATCTAACCAAGTATGTTTCACTGGAATCCCAAATCATTAGATGAGCAAATATTTTGCCTTTAGAAAAACTCTGAATGATCTGATAACAGGCACATGGCACGGTATAATTGTCTCATGCTTTAATCCTGGCTTGTTTCACTGCATAGCTCAGGACGAATCACTTTTCACCCCTCACCATCTTCTAAGTGTGAATAATTATAGCTATCCTGCTTCACAAAGGTGGTATTAGGAACAATTTAATTGATGCCTGTGTAGTGCTTTAAGAAACTTGGGTGGGTAGATCAATGCTAAATTAGAGCAGGCAATTATATTCAGCCTGAGGGAGAGAAATCAATATCCATATGGCAAGGCGGGAGGAATACTTCCATGGGCCGGTTTTAAATCTCCCTTACTCCAATCTCCCATACATCTACGTATTTCGTGTGCTTCCTCGGAGTTAGTTCTGGACAGCGCTGGGAAGATGAGAGCACAGTCAGACCCGGTGAGTCCGTACCTGTGAGGAACAACAGCCAGAATGCTCTGCGTGGAACTGGAAGAGAAAGCAAGAGCAAACGTAGCTACAGCTGAAGCTATTCCATACTGTGTAGAGTATTTTGATTTCTCCACTTTTACACAGGCTTGGATTTTTATCAAGTTTTACCTTTTAGGGAAATAATTTTATTACATTTCTAGAGGAAAACTGAAAATGCTGACACTGAGTTTTTGCATTTTATGGCAGTCTTTTTCTTTTCCTTCCTTTGGAATAATGACTGAAACTTCTATTTAGTTACTCTCTCCATAAAACTATTTCTTTAATGAAGCGAGTTATGACTTGAACCTTCAAAATCAATTCACTGATTTTATCTTAGGGGGCAAAAAAAAAAGTTTCTAAAGAGGATTTTTATGCCTAAATACATAAATACAACTAATAAATATTTTCAAAATATTAGATCTGTCACAAAACAATACTGAAACAGGAAAACATTGAAATATGTTTCTAAAGTATTTTTCCAGTGCAATATGGGGAAAAATCCTGACAAATTTTATGGAGAAACACACTTTTTTTCAAAAAGAAAATACTATATAAAAAAAGTTATAATTAAATTTGTTTTCATTCACAGGACCCAGATCTTAATTTTGCTGTGATCTCTGTACCACTCCAAAGGGTTCGGCGAGCTGTTTTATCCAGCAGGTAAGGACCGTTCTGATCAGGGCGCAAGTTATAGCAAACGCAACGATGCACAGTGATTAGAACGATTCCTTTGAGCAAAGGGGAGAAGCTGGCAGCTGAGGTTACGTCAGGCTAGCCTTGGAGCTTGAGACCACCTTCATTTCTCAGATCCAGTGCCAGAATTAACAGTAACTCAGATTTGGGCCTGGAGAGTAAAACGTATTAATACTGACAGATGTCTTCCTGGAGAAAGCGTATACACAGGTGTACATGTGTGTTGCACTTCATGCTCCTGGGAACCAGGAGAGAGTCTTTCAAGTCAAGACTGGATTAGATTTGAACACTGGCCCTTTTTTTTCTGATGTTTATTGCTAATGAAATGCATGTTTTTCAAACCTGATGCAAAGTACATTGAAATTCCACAAGCTAAAAAGGACGAATCCTTTCACAAAAATGTGTTTCTACCTGAAATCTTTCTCTTCACTGTTGCTGATGATGCTGTTGCTGGTTTTTGGGACTTGCAATTAAAAGTTAAGTGAAAGTTTTTGTTTATTTTGCAGTAAAATTCTTAAATATTTATGAAGGACCTTAAGTCTAGCTCGCCTTGAGGAAATATAGATGAATTAATAATTTATGTGGTTGTTTTGCAGAAAATTAAAGGTTGGGAACAAGTGTTTAAAAATTAAATCATCCGCAATCTAAGATAGCAGATGTTATTTTGTTAAAATCTTGCAAACAACAAAGTACAATGAGGTGTTATCTTCTCCTTGGTCCAACTGAAATCTTAATGATTCATTACAATTGAGCAGATTCCAAAGCCTGAGGCTAGCTAACGTCAGAATAATGAAGAGGAACTTCAATTATGTAGACTAGATTTTTTATATTTGTTTTTGTTTTATTTTATTGCCTGCAGTGAGAAAGACTGTATCTGTATACTACAGTGATTTGTAAGATGCTGCACTCCCACAAAAATCACTGCATATTTCATTAGTAATCCCCTGCAACTAAAATGTGTGTCCATCTACCTGTGTAAATAATAATAATAATACCGATATTTTAGATGGAAAAGAGATCCTGCAATTACATAGCTTAGTATCTTCATGATTCTTACTCTTTTTTCCAGCACCAGGTTTTTTTCTTCTTTTTTCTTTTTTATCAATGACAGCTGTCTCTAGCTCTCACTTAGTCTAGACATCATAGTTAGCCAATTTCTAGTCAGCATCACAAGTCAATAGACTAGGAAAGATGGCTTTCAGACAGAGTCTGTAACGGGTTTCCTTCTTGGCTTTAATGAGCTGCCCTGACAATACAGATCCAAATTCTGCTTTTGTATATTTAAACGCTTTCCATGATGAAATCTATATTGAGAAGTTGTAAACAAATTGTCTTGCTGGAAGGAAGACCAGGCATGCAGTCTTTTGGAGCTATCTTTTTACAAGAAAGTTCTTTTCACAACTACAGTATCTATGTTTAATGGCCTCAAGTTGCACCAGGGCAGGTTTAGATTGGATAATAGGAAAAATTTCTTCACCAAAAGGGTTATCAAGCACTGGAACAGGCTGCCTAGGGAAGTGGTTGAGGCACCATCCCTGGAGGTATTTAAAAAACATGTAGATGTGGCACTTAGGGACATGGTTTAGTGGTGGACTTGGCAGTGTTACGTTTACAGTTGGACTCGATGATCTTAAAGGTCTTTTCCAACCTAAACAATTCTATGTCCTAAACGTGGTCTGATGGTTAGTCCTGCTTCTAGATCTGTTTCCAGTGCAAGGTTTCTACTAAGATCAATGCAAAACTCTCACAAAAAAAACCCAGAAATGGTACCAGAACTTGGACAAAGATCCGTTCTATGAATATAAATTCTAAGAGGACTGTAAGTGCAGAATTTAAACCAAGATCCAAAGAAACCATACATTAATTTCTCCTTTCATTTTTTGCCTGTTTAACTGTGACTTCAACTGCATGTATAAAACTTGGTCATTTTGGCAATATAAAGACATCAGAATATCAGTCTATAACCACAACTGCAAATATAAAAGAGATTTTTTACCCTTCAAATAAAAGATCTGTACAGCAGAGCAGATGAGAGAATTTTGTGCTTAGATTCCATCTAACAAGAACCCAAAGGATTTCACTGCTATTAAAAATGTAAGTTAAGCAGAGACATCTTCAATTTAAATAAAAAGTATATGTAGGAAAAATATAGTCATAAAGGGGTGCTCTTTCAAGATACCATGTGAGGATTTAGCAATGTGATTCTCAAGATGCAAATAAAGACAGAACAGCTAAAAACTTGTACATTGCTTGATAATATCATTCAACTCAGCAGTTTGGCATTTTCTGCTCAGAGGAAGCCAAGTATTGGCAATTCATCTACACTGATGCTAAATTATGGTTGGTATAGATATATAAGACTGTAATTGCACAGTAATAATAAATGAGAAACTTTCACAAAAACTACATGCATAACAGTTCATAGATGCAGTCTGTTCCGTTTTCCTTCTAAATGTTCGTCTTCAATCAGCATTGCAAAAATCAATCTCTTTTTTCCTTGGATTTTTTGCTGTTCTAAGTATGAGTTGCTGTTTATGAGATTGACTATTCCTAGTGATTTCGGGGGAAACTAGGTTTGCCTAGCACACATATCTTAATAAAATGGCAGCACTCTGAATAAACTGGAGTGCTTCAAAGTAAAAACACTTTTCTAAATATTAAATGTAAGGGACATAATGAGCAGATTGATTTGATAGCATTAGAAGCTTGCATCTCCTGACTTTCTCTAGATGTGCGTTTCCATATATGTAATCTTTCCTTTTTTTAATGTTCTTTCTACTGAGCAAATTAATCTCACATTCCCACTGCTGGGGTTATTTTCATCATTTATTGTGTCAATGTTATTCAACACAGTCAAAAACTGTGCCTAGTTTTTAAGGGTCCATTATGAGATGTCAACCATTTTGTTCTCCCTTTCCAAACACAAAATGCAATTTATGAATGTGATCAAGTTCTAGAGGCTTCCTGCGTGATTCAGAGCATTGCTGTGACAAGCAGTAGTACTGTAAAGACAAAATACTACAAATGTTCAGATTTTGGATTTTGAAGCAGCTGGTTTGATTTGCTGTGAGGTATGGTTGAAAACCACAGTTATAGCACACAACAAACATCAGGGGTTGGAAATTTGCTCTTGTTTACTAGTGGCTGAGAGAGGAGAGGAAAGAAAACTTTTTGTACTCTGTCTTTGAACAGAGGAGAGCATCTAAAATACCCCAAAATATCTGGCAACTCACTGGCTAGAGAACACACCTCACACCTTGAAGTTCAAGAGTCAGATCCTTACTCAGATCTTAAATCAAAATAATCTGAAATGAAAATCTCTGCCTTCCTCTTGCTAAAATTTCTATGAAGACTTTCTACGAAATATTTTAGTTACAATGAAACATTATGTCTGTCCTGGTTTCGGCCAGGACAGATCTAGTTTTGTCTCCAGCAGCTACGGTGTTTTGGATTTAGTGTGAGAAGAATGGTGATAGCACACTGATGTTGTTGGTTGCTGCTAAACGATCAAGGACATTTTGCAGTTCCCCAGGCTTTGCTAATGTGCAGGTGCAAAAACTTGGGAGGGGTAGAGCCAGTATAGCTGATTCAAATTGGCTGAAAAGAGTATTCCATACCATAGACGTCATGCCTGGTATAAGTGAGGGTTGGCTGATGGGCCACTTCTCTTCTTGTTCCCTTCTTTTTCCCTTTTTTCATTCATTCAGGCCTTTTCGTTCGTTCATTTGGCTGTTTGTTCTCTCACTCACTCTCTCTGGAACTTGCTGTTCTGGGATAGCTGCTGGGGAATATTCCTGCTCCCTGCCTGCTGCTCGGGATGGGCTGTATCGGTCATCGGGTGGTGAGAAATTGTGCATCATTCATTTTATATATATATTATTATCCTTATATTTTATTATTATTGTTATCATTATTAATATATTTGTATCTTTTCCTTTGCTGTCCTGGTGAACTGTTTTTATCTCAACCCACGATTTTCCTTTCTCTTGGATTTTCCTCCCCACCCCACTGGGGAGGGGGGGAGTAAGCAAGTGGCTGCATGGTATGTGGTTACCAGCTGGGGTTAAACCACGACAATGTCATAACAAGGAAAACAATTTTGGACCAACATTGTTAACTACTGGATTGCTAAGTACTATAAAACTTTATGCAGCTATGACTCTGTAAAACATAGTGGATTTAAAATTGTTTAAATGTCTGAAGCACTGTTGGCTTGAGTAAAACAAAACTCCTTTTAATTCAATTGAACCTCTGGCCCAAAGGATCTAAGACAAACTGTCAAGCATTAAATGAAAATAACTTACAATTGTGTTTCTCAAAAACCTCCTTTTATCTAGAAACCAAAAATAAGATACAGAAATGTTTTGAGCAGTTGATAATGTATTTGACACTTCTTCCAATTTCCAAACGATCTGGAATTCACAAACAGCTGGTTTGCATAATATCTACAAGCGCTGCAGATTAGATGCAAGCTATCACTTTCAACAGGACCAGCCAATCTAAAAGTGCGTTCTCCTTTACATTTTAGCAGTCATGTCTCATTACACAGCTAATGTTCTATTACTCTGTCTAATGTAACATGACATGACTGGTAAAATTCGAGGAAGCAGACAATTTTTCATATTAGAAACCCACTCTTCCTCTCTCTGAACTGGTTGTCGATTCCATTTTGAATGCACCAAACTGTAATCTTGCCTAAATCACCTATAGGGGAGAGCTAGCTAACGTAGCAGCTATCTTACTACCAGAGGAATGAAAAGCCAAGCTTGAACAGCTTGGCACGTCACTAAAAAAGAAAGAAAGAAAAAAAAAAGCATAACATATGATGTTTGTTACTTTGAAATTGCTTTGAAAGCCTGTTATTGTTGAATACAAGCTTTTTCTCTTCTGTTTATGTATTCTACTACCACATCTCCTCCCCTGCCCCCCCCCAAACATAATCAGGTTGTACTTTTTTTAATTAAGAAAAACATCGCATAGATAGATATTACGGAAAATATATTGCAAAGTTTGATTCTTTTTGGAAGCTGAGTACTAAGAGTTGAGAGCAGATGGAAATATCTTAGTCCTGCATGTGTGACGTGTATATAGTCCTTAGACAAACACAATTCCCGTTAACTCTGGCAAATGATCTGTTTCAGTAAAGATTTTGAAATGTAATGAACAAATACTTTGGCACATCTAACTGGAGTATGAGAAGAGCTGTGTCCTAACCTGAATGGCAGCTACAGCAGAATCCGCAGGTGGATTGATTTGACTCCACCTGTTGTCTTCAGCAGGGCTAAGACTGATATAAGCTGTTACTTCAGTCTTAAGATTGGGGACCACTACACAGACTTAGGCCTATGAGATTTCCAATTGTCTGAATAAGCCTCTGTTCTATGTGAGGCTGGCATCTAGAGAAAAAAGAAAACTTTATGTCTGAACCTGCTGAAGCTTGATAAAAGAAATGTTTTCAATGAGACACAATGAATCTCATGATGATCTCTCCTTAAGGAACATGAAAAAAATAACCAGATCCACCTAGAGCATTTCTAATGCCAACAACCATTACTTAACACTTCAGGACATTTTCATGATCTCAAAAGTGACCGGGTCTGACTAAGTCATTGACAATAATAAGAGGAGGACTACAGAATCAGTAATAAAAATTAGGCTGCTAAGGAGTACCAACAGTCTTATAAAAGCAGGTTCTCCCAAATTTGCGGCAATCATGTTTGGCTAGATCTTAGAAATTATAGTGCCTCTAGCCAGTGGCACCAACATCCCTACTTGCACATTGCTGAAAACAAAAACTGTTAATAAGATCATTTAGCAAAGCCCTATTGCATAAAAGAAGGGCCCTCACAACCCCAGATTTCTGCTCTATTCTGGTGTCAAGAGCTTCTTTCTTTCTCTATTTTCTTCTGTCAGTCAATCAGTGTCTTTGGAGACAAATTCCCTGTCTTGGCAGTAGTTGGGTTAAGTATTAATTGGGCAAAGGTATTTTATGTAATAGAACTCATTTGGGTTTTCATGCATCAAAGCTGCACATTCATGAAGGAGGGCTGTAACAGCCGTTTCTTTTTCTACTGAGATTTTGGAAAACTTCTGAATTAATTCTTTTCACTTAATGACTGTAGATACATATGTAGCATTTTTGATAGCCACAATAGTATTTTCTTAATTTAAGTATACATAAACTATATACAGCATATTTACATATAATGGAAATAATTAGAAATACCTCAAATTTTTATGTGAAATTTGTTGGAAAAATAAATTTTGTTGTGTGAACTTCTTGTAAAGAAAGGCTGGTTTTCAGCTTACAAAAAGAACATTTTCATGTTTTAATATTGAATACTCTGAATATATAGTACTGTAATAACTAGAACATTACAAACTTTCTTAAACTGTCAAGTTAAGTATATAGTGCTTCAGCAAAATTATTACTTGTTTATATTTTATTGAGGTAACAAAAAAGTAAGTGGTTTAATCTGAAGAACAAATCTCCTACATGTAAAATTTTTTTTTTTTTTTCAATTTAAAGGCCATTATGAAAGACTAACATTAAAGAATACTCCTAGATTTTACCCTGGTGTAAATAAAACAGTTTTTATTGCAAACTTCTCTCAGGAAGGATACACACTTACACTATCTATGTTTTTCCTACTTAAAGAATAAAAAGAAATGATGAGGCAAGAGCATGACAGAACTTAATTTTTCTTAGTCATACTGCTAATGAAAAAAAAAAGAAAAAGAAATCAGAGTGAGCTATACATTAAATATCTGATATAGTAATGGATAAAACTTTCTTTACATAATCACTAAGACATATTCAAATTTTTTTACATGTCTGAAAATTGTAGAGCAGAACCCACCAAAAATATATTGGCACGCCACCTGTTTTTTCTAACCTAATTGTTATCTTTCTCAGATTTTTTTATTATTATTATTATTTAGGTCTCCCGTTTTTAAGAATGATGTACGAAAAGGAAATGTCCAAATGTCAGAATCCAGCAATTCGAATATTTCATGTTCGTTTTATTTCATTCTCACCTCATATCATTAATATGCACTCAGAATAGAGTATTTACTGTGCAACACACCTATCTTGCAGAGCACCCGCTAAGATTATAGACAGGTCCTTGAGACATCCGTTCTTGGACAACTAATTCCTTACAAATGACCATAAGGAAGGTGACTTTACATAAACAGAGGCAGTAAATGTTGTAACACTCTTAAAACAAAGTGGTTTTGATGAATAGCTTTCAGGTGGTTTTGCTTACCAGCATGACCTCATAGGGAGCTTAAAAAAAAGTGGAAGGACCATAAAAAGTCATTTAGCTTAACCGCTACCCAAAGCAGAATTAGCTACGCCTAAAAAATCCCTGACAGCTCTACACCGCTCTCCAAATTTCCAGTGAAAAAGATTCCCTAACCTCCACAAGAAATCTGTCTCCATATTTAAGCACGAGACCTACACTTTTGCTGTCATGGGCTGCCAGCCTTACAAAGGGACAGTTCCTTGCAGAAGAGGAAAAAAAAAAGGAAAAGTGTCAGTCGAAAAGGTGTGTTTAGGAGAATGAAAAGCAATAGCCCAAGCTGCTATCTGCTATGGACTTCATCAGGAGAAAAAGTGTTTTCTTCTTCTGAAAGACAGTTATTTATCATTCTGAGGGGGGCAATATTTACATTCTGGTTTCCTCCAGATATATTATCCCCAAAATAGTCCATATATTCAGTAGTCAGCTCCTTTTCTAAGTCTCAGATTTACTAGCTTCCTAGCTATACATATATATGTATACGTATGTGTAGGTCTATACATACGTACATACATATGTATACACATGTTCCAATCCCACACATATTTTAACTCTATGAAAGAACATATCCTTGCTATCATGTCAGTGTGCCAGCTGAAATGTTATCCTTTTTTCTTTGTTGCCAGGACTATTACAACGAAATTGTCTCCACTTATGATCTCATATTATAAAGATTCCCGAAGCTCTGACAACTCAAGGCATTATGATATACTCCTCTTATACTGTTAAAGCAGACATAGGGAGCAGAGTTCTCTGTAAAGCATAAGTAAAGATTTATAGACATGGTGAAAGAACACTTTCCTTGCTGCCTTCTTAAAATAATTATGACTTTCCATGAATCTCTTTCTAAATCAAGCGCAGAATCACAAAAGCGTAAGGAAACAAGCCTCAAAAATACCATTTACAGTAAGCCCTAGTGAACTTATTTCAGCGGCATATCACATCTTTGGGTGAAAACCGTATATAATTATTTCAAGAAGACATATGTGCCTTAACATGAAAAATAAGTATTTATTGTGCCTGCCACTATGTTTCAAAAACTTGCTTTCTGCCTTGATTGTTGTGTTACTATAGCATTTTCATACGATGGTACTAAATATTGAAGGAATGAACAGATACGAAATAAGAGAGAGACACATAAGAGGGCACTATATGGCACAAAATAAACATAATAGATTGACCAATCCTACCAGTCATGAAGAAATATTCTTATTTAGAAAAACAAAATAAGTACCCCTGAAATTTTACAGAGACCGTTGCCGCTCTTCATTCAGGCTGTGAGATAAAACTCCCCGATTTGTCTGATCTACCAGCAGCGGCTACGTGGGCCTGTCGGTACGTGGGGTCAGGCAGCTGCTGGGTGTTCAAGGGTGTCGGTGACTTTCCACACTGCCATTTCTACCTGAGCCTAATATATCTCACTGTAGCACTACATGTCGCTGAATTAATACCTCTCATTCTTTGTGTTAATTACACAGAATAAAACCATTCAAGATTAGTTGTTAATTTGTCGAGAAACGGTGGGGACAAAACCACCCTTCTGTTACGTGGATCGTAACTGCAGAATTTCTCTCTCAGGTGTTGTCTGACAGCCTCTCCCGGCTGAACAGTGCCCTGACGGGCTGTGAAACCACCCTCACGCCTGGGTGTTAGAGTGCTTCAGCTCGCCCACTCAACCCTGCTGGCAAGCTTTCCCCTCAGCCTCGCAAGCGCTGGGCAACGCACGCAACCTGCTCGTAACAACAGGGTTATTTCATTTGGTCAAGAATGCTCATGAGATGTCATCAGCAACCCTTTTAATGAGCAGACTTCATTCACAGTCATCCTTAACTGACTATTTCCCTCGTAGCTGATGTCTCCCTGGCTGTGTGGCTCCATACGGGTAGGCAGGCTGGGTTATCCCATTCTCCTTGGGTTTGTAACCCCAGTTTTTCTGACCTTCAAAAACTGGCATGGCCTCCAATGCTGTCTGTGGTTTCATGGCATGAACCTGATCCCTGCATTTTAGAGAGATCGCTAAAGCCATTCAGATAGACTCATAGAATCATAGAATCGTTTGGGTTGGAAGGGACCTTGAAAGGCCATCTAGTCCAACCCCCCTGCCATGAGCAGGGACAACCTCACTAGATCAAGTTGCCCAGAGCCCCGTCCAGCCTGACCTTGAATGTTTCCAGGGATGGGGCTTCTACCACCTCTCTGGGCAACCTGTTCCAGTGCTTCACAACCCTCATTGTGAAAAACTTCTTTCTGATTTCCAGCCTATATCTCCCCTCCTTTAGTTTAAAACCATTACCCCTTGTCCTGTCACAACAGGCCCTGCTAAAAAGGTTCTCCCCATTTTTCCTATAGGCCCCCTTCAGGTACTGAAAGGCTGCAATAAGGTCTCCCTGGAGCCTTCTCTTCTCCAGGCTGAACAGGCCCAACTCCCTCAGCCTGTCTTTGTAGGAGAGGTGCTCCAGCCCTCCGGTCATCCTTGTGGCCCTCCTCTGGACCCGCTCCAGCCGGTCCACGTCCTTCTTATGTTGAGGGGCCCAGAGCTGGACGCAGTACTCCAGGTGGGGCCTCACCAGGGCAGAGTAGAGGGGCAGAATCACCTCTCTCGACCTGCTGGCCACGCTTCTTTTGATGCAGCCCAGGATACGCTTGGCCTTCTGGGCTGCCAGTGCACATTGCTGGCTCATGTCCAGCCTTTCATCCACCAGCACCCCCAAGTCCTTCTCGGCAGGGCTGCTCTCCATCCCTGCATCCCCCAGCCTGTACTGATACCGGGGGTTGCTCCGACCCAAGTGCAGGACTCTGCATTTGTCCTTGTTGAACCTCATAAGGTTTGCCCGGGCCCACCTCTCAAGCCTGTCCAGGTCCCTCTGGATGGCATCCCAACCCTCAAGCGTATCCACCGCACCACTCAGCTTGGTGTAGTCCGCGAACTTGCTGAGGGTGCACTCGATCCCGCTGTCTATGTCATCGATGAAGATGTTGAAAAGGACCGGCCCCAATATAGACCCTTGAGGGACACCACTTGTCACCGGTCTCCATCTGGACGTTGAGCCATTGACCACTACCCGCTGGATGCGACCATTCAACCAATTCCTCATCCACCGAGCAGTCCACCCATCAAATCCATATCTCTCCAGTTTCGAGAGAAGGATGTTGTGGGGGACCGTGTCAAAGGCCTTACAGAAGTCCAGATAGATGACATTGGTCGCTATGCCCTTGTCCACTGATGCAGTCACCCCATCGTAGAAGGCCACTAGGTTGGTCAGGCAGGACTTGCCCCTGGTGAAGCCATGCTGGCTGTCTCCAATCACCTCCCAGTCCTCCATGTGCCTCAGCATCGTTTCTAGGAGCATCTGTTCCATGATCTTCCCAGGCACAGAGGTGAGGCTGACAGGTCGGTAGTTCCCAGGGTCCTCCTTCTTACCCTTTTTAAAAATGGGCACTACATTTCCTTTTTTCCAGTCCCCAGGGACTTCGCCTGACTGCCATGACTTTTCAAATATCATGGAGAGTGGCTTGGCAACTACATCAGCCAATTCCTTCAGGACTCTGGGATGCATCTCATCAGGTCCCATAGACTTATGTACATCCAGGTTCCTCAGGTGGTCACGAACCTGATCTTCTCTTACAGCGGGAGGGACTTTGCTCCCCCAGTCCCTGTCTTGCAGCCCATCCACTCGAGAGGTGTGGGAAGAGAGGTTGCCAGTGAAGACTGAGGCAAAAAAGTCATTGAGTACCTCAGCCTTCTCCTCGTCCGTTGGACTCCTACCGTTACATAGTAGTGCATTCAGTTAGTATACTCAGATACAGTGAAAACCACTAAATGTAGGCACTAAAAGATGCTCTGGACACACAAAAGAAGTTAATAAGAACTAGTGATCTGAAGGATTTGTATTATTAAGTTGCATTATACCAAAACATATCAATCTGTGTGATGACTTCAAAGAAAATTACAACATAAATCCAAAAGATTTATGAACTACAAAGGGTCAGCACTCAAAACAGAGGGTCTTATAGCAGACATGCATAACAAAACACTTTAAATAAAAGACCCTGAACAGTAAAATACAAAGAGGAGTGATTTCTGCAAAGAAACAGAAACAACTGCTGAAAGAGAATAGTGACTTTAGACCCATTATATTTGCTTATTTTGTTTAGCCAAACCTTCCACACTCTGATAAGCTTCTATGCCAGTGGATCTTGGTGGATGGTAAAGCCTTCTAACAGCTTGATTCTTTGAGATAAGGTAATTTTACTCTTTAAAATAAAACATTTCTAATGTTTGTGTACTTGGAAGGCAGGCATCCAGGTAGTTCTTTAAACTGTGTGTAATCTCGTGCATGCAAGGAGTAAAAAAAAAAAAAAAAAGTTTTTAAATAACACTTGGTTTGCAAGTGCTGTGATGTTAGCTTCTGTTTCATCTAAGATAACTAGTTTACAAAGTAGTAGTGCCCTATAAACATTAAAATTATTGAGATTCTTTACTCTAAAGAAGACAAAGCAGAGGGAAGGAGCATGATGGAAAAGAAAAATGCCCTAATAATAGACTTCAGATACAAATTAGACCATTAGCAAGACCTGTGAACACATCCCATTTAGATTAAGGCAGCAATGAAAGTTGTGCTCATATGTTTGTGATGTTGTCACTGCAATACAGCTTCTTCTCCCTTGTCAGGGAAGCAAAACATAAGAAATAGCTAGAAATAATCTGAAAGAGTAAAAAATCCTGAATCTGGGGCAAAAAATTCTCCAGTAAAAAATAATAGATCAGTAATGCTCCCTGCATCCTACGAAAATTTCTCTCTACAAACAGGTGGCCTAAGATGGTTTTAGACTCAGTGGATCTTCAATGAGCTCACTAACCCACAATGTTTTTTGAAGTCCCAGTACCCTTTACAAAAACCTTTGCTTAGACAAAGACGAAAACCAACCAACCAACTGACCGGTTTTGTTTTCGTATTGTTTGATATATAAAGAAAAGCAAACAAAAAAATGGAAACACATGGAAATGTTGTGGTGCAGAAGTATACAAACTGCAGATGAGTACATTTAATTTATTTTGTATTTAGGTTTTTTTCAAGACTGCATTTATTTCAAAGTTCAGAGATCTAGCTTTGTTGCATTATGTACGGTAACTTTCACTTCCTCTTGGACTTTTAACCACTATAAAAATTGTATCATGCTCAACAAAATCAAATAAGAAAATGCTTTAATTAGCAATAATAACCATGCTTTAACTATGGAAATCTTGCCTATGTTTTGACTCTGTTTCTATTAGGCTTGTTGATATAAGACAGATATCAAATACCTGTAACTGCACATAGCATGAAAAAATTATGCTTCTTTTTTGCTATAATTTATTAATACAAAGCTGTTTATAGAGATGTTTTTACTGAATGAGCCATGCTAATGACTATTACTTTTCTTTTAGACAAGTTATGTGGTAAGTTATGAAGTTTCATAGTGACCTTCCTGACAAGGAACTGAAATGAACAAGGGTGAATTCATGTCCATTTTACTTTCACCAAATTCAGTGACGATATGAATTAGATATATTTTACTGTATGTTTATTAATATGTGTGCATATATGTATATATAGAGAACAATGAATAGCCTATATATATGTATATGTCATTATATGCTATTATATTACACAGAACATATTATTGTTATATATTAGGTATGGATATTTCAGTGTACCAATCTCTAATTTATAAAGGCAGCAGCAAGTTCAATCCTACAGGAGAGAAGAAAAGCTCAAGACAGAGTCTCTATATAATTTTTCCACTGCTACCTTTAAAAAGAAGAAAAAATATTCTTTTTTCAATGAGTTCAAACACTACAGAGGCTCGCTTTTAAAGTGTGGGCCTCTGGTACCTCTTTAACATTTTACTCAGCAGTACACAGTACATTTTCTCTTGCGCTCCATATTACACTCGCCACGCATGACGCATGGCTTTTGTGTAATTAAATGTGTTACTCTTGACACTCATACAGAAAACATTCACATTTTAATGGGAAGCGCTGTATGGATGAAAAAAAAAAGACCTATTTGTCATCCTTCATTATGCCAATTCACCATAATAAATTAACAGGGAAGAAATATTCTCCATATTTCCACTGCGCTTTCTATAGCTCTTCCCCTTCAGTGTGTTAAGAGACCAATCTCTTTAGGGAAATAGTGCAGGAGTACTTAAAAGCACTTTGCAATCTGGTGTCTGAATTACATTCTTGTAAACTCTGTTTGGCGCTGGATTAATATCTAATTTTGCTCTGACAAGAATAAGCAAAACTTATGCCTGTTAAAATGCTTATTTAGGCTGAATATGAGAACATTTGTTTCTCTGTGGGAAATATACCTATAAAGCTACAAAAGAGAGCCTGAACTATGAGAAAAAACCCACCTCTTCAAGCCTTGGTAACGCTGGCAGTTCATGCAGCTGTGTACAAAAGAAATTATACAACATACACGAATGTTTTAATAATCCGTTTCAAACTCTATGCAATATATATGATCAGTCACAAAAGAAATACAGATATATGAATTATGTTGACAGAAAATGTAATGGAAATGGGTAGGAAACAACATATACCCTACATTATACGAAAAGTGTGTTCTGAGATGCATAATTAATTGGTAAAAAGATCTTATGGGAACATCGTATAATCACTGCCCACCATAGTAATCCTGCCTACAGGACTTCAGAGAATATTTCTGAAATTATTGCATATTGTAGATGATTCTTTGTTAGGTCATGACCTACTTCTATGTCTTTTTTACTCTTTGTATCACAGTCACTTTAGACCTCTTCAAAACAAAAGTCAATTGGTCTTTTTGTTAAATGCCTGAGGGAATAAATATTTTCCCTGACTCCTCTCTCTCCTGTTATGACAAGAGATCTGGTTTGATTTTGTCCCTTTTTCAAAAAGTGACTACTTACTACTAGTTAATCTTGATTCCACTGAAATCAGTGAGAGAATCACCCTTGGGTTTTAGTGAAAGACCATGAGCTCACCTAACTCACTGAAAAATTCGGCTCAAAAGGTGAGTTTTTCAGAAAGCTACAGAGAACTAGAAAGAATCACCTTGATTTCATAGAATCCCCGCATATCATTTAGTAATTAACTATTCTAGCATTAAAATCATAAGTTTTGTTTTGCTTGAATACCTAAGCAGCCACAAGTTTCGTGGCTTGTTTTTTGGTTTGGTTTGGTTTTTTAAACAGCCAAAAAAGCATTTTCATTGCAATAGAAACAATGTGACAGCTGCCCCTTTTCTCCTGGAGAACTATTATGAGATTTTTCCTTATCCATATATTTCTTTGACAATGTAACTTTTTTTTCCCAGACAATGTAGTGGATTTTTCTATTTAGTTATTGGATAGGTATATATGATATAGTAGCACTTGGTATACTATTAGTATATCTGGAAAAAAGATTGGAATTAACAGAGAAATTTTTAGGGAGAGTAGCACACAGATGTTTCAGATGGTGGTATCAAGGTGGTTCCTAGCCAAGTTCCTCAGAATATGATCTTGGAACTCATCTGGTTTATGGTTTTCAATCTGGCATAGTTTTAGATCCGTAATGATAAAGTTTGCCAATGCCATGAATGTGGAAGGTAGGACACAGGAGATTGGAACAGAATACCAAAAGATCTGGATGAACAGAAATAGGACTAGATTGAAATGCAAGGTCATGCACGTGGAGCTAATAATAAAAAGTTCTCCAGTATGCTGGAGGCTCATCAGCTGGAAATTATTTGTAGGAATAGGATGTGATAGTCAATCTCCAAATGAATGAACTGCCAGTATGATGCAGCATAAAAATGGCAAATGCAAACTGAAAATGTATTGCAAAAGGTGAATCCATGAGAGACAGGCAAGCACCAGTACCATTACACTAGACCCTGGTTAAACCTCGCCTGTGATGCAGTGTTGAGTTTTCTGGTCAGGAAAGGTAACCTTGAAAGAGAACAGGTGCAGAGAAGGCTGTGGGAGAGAACAGCAGCAGAGGCCAAATTTTCAGGTTGAGCCTGAAATTGTTTTCCTGGTAGGAAAATGTGTAGAAAAATGAAGCAGAGAGGGAGGTGACTGAGGTCCACAAATACATCAGTGGATAAATAAGAGAAAGAAGATCGGACTCATTAAATGACAACGCTGAAACAAAAAACATTCTAGATGGACATAAAGATATTGAGGTGGAAATGAAAAAGGCTTCTAGCCATTACACCAAGCAAATTTTACAGTGGCTTTCCAGTTAGATTACATAGGAAGAAAGCTTTTAAAAGAGATCTTGGTAGATCTGATCCCATTGTGAATGGGATTATTTGGCATATGCCTGAGCCAGGAGGGAAATGGGATACATGAAACATATCCCTTCCATTCTCACCAGCAAGGCTCCAGGGGCATCAGTGCTTCTAAATTACTCTAAAAGGGTAATATATGATTCTGTAATACCTAAATGTATAGAGACTGAACCCATGTATTTAGTGACATGTGCCTCTTAAGGGAAAATTGAGCAATAGCAAAGATCAGATTCCCAAAGTTGGACTTGAAAGATTAATTTGTACACCATCTTCTAAATATGGCATCTAGAAGGACAATGTACACTTTATAGGATGTCACCTGCAATGCAGGTGCCACTTATCTCTCTCTATTTCTGCCAGCTACATGTATCATGAAATGCAAATTTACTAAGCATGTGATGCTGAGTGTTTGGATTTGTTACAAAAAAAAATCTGATAAATATGGAAGTAAATGTAAACAGTCATGCTCACAGGCAGCACTTGAAATACATTATTCAGCACATGTTTGTATATATTTACTGGGGTTTTTTTCCGTAAACCTAGAGTTTGAGTTAAAGAACTTCAGCCACTTCCATTGTCCAGAGCTTGCTGTGGATCGACAGTTCATGGCGGAAAACACATCAGCAAGGAGAGGGTGCCGAGATGGACATGACGAATTTTCTGAATTCTATAGAGAGGAGCAGAGGGGCCAGCTCTACAACATGTCTCCATTGTGATCGAGATCCGTGGATTCAAGTAGGCAGGTGGCTCAGTCAAACTTCAGAGCAGCAGTCTGCAGTGTGGCTCCAACAGAACTGGTAAACTTAGAAAACTGCTGGTGATTACAGAAATGATGAAAAAACCAACATCCTGAGGGTTATTCCCCGCAGACCTGACCTTAACTAGGCTGTTCTGGGAATATTACAGATGAATGAGGTGATTGTCTACCTTGGTCTAGCAAAGCAATTCCTGACCAACAAGATCCTTGCCAACAAGAAATCAGTTCAGAAGAAATATTCATTTGATGATTCTTACAAAACTTCCCACAGATAAAAGTCCCCACCCGTAGGTTTTGGCAGAGAAAAAGGAGGCCCCCCCGATTGTATATCAATCAGTCCTTGTTAATCTAAAGGGGTTTGGTTTTCAGGTTCAGTGGAAAAAGAATATGAAAATAACTGTAACATTTCGTGTCCCGTTGAAATTCTCTGAAGACATAATTTAGCAAAATAACTTTCTTGTTGTGTACAGTAAAGGAAGAAACGGTCATATTTTACTTTTTCTTCAATGTTTGTTCCAAATCAGAAAACAGGAAAGGTTATCCTGGCATCCCTGTTGTTAGAAAACTTGGAGAGAGAAGCAAAGGCTTCCAGCCCCCAGCAATTGCAAGTGATTTCCCTCTCCTTTAGCTCTGCTTGTATCCTTTTTCCCTCTACAAGTGCAATATTTTAAGTGCTCAAAATAATGCGATGACAGCACCAAAAGTGAAGTGGGCTGTCAACTTCAAAGCTGGAAATTTTCCAGGCGCTTCTAGACAGAAGACGAACTTTTCCAGTTTGGCTCCAAAATAAATGTGGAGCAAACTTTTCAGTAGCAGATTATTCTGGGATTTAGATTTTCACTGTGCTTGAAGAACTAATACTCAGTTATAATCTAAGTCTAAAGCACCAATGGATTCTAGTTTACCTCATACATGGATTGTGAAGATATTCTTTGTATCTACAGGACCTCTCCTCATCGGTGCACAGGGTGACTTATCTCTGGGAATAAAGTGGGACATGTCTTAAACAATGCTGTCAATGGCTCAATGTCCAGATGGAGACCGGTGACAAGTGGTGTCCCTCAAGGGTCTGTATTGGGACCGGTCCTTTTCAACACCTTCATCGATGACATAGACAGCGGAATCGAGTGCACCCTCAGCAAGTTCGCGGACTACACCAAGCTGAGTGGTGCGGTGGATACGCTTGAGGGTCGGGATGCCATCCAGAGGGACCTGGACAGGCTTGAGAGGTGCGCCTGGGCGAACCTTATGAGGTTCAACAAGGACAAATGCAGAGTCCTGCACTTGGGTCGGAGCAACCCCCGGTATCAGTACAGGCTGGGGGATGCAGGGATGGAGAGCAGCCCTGCCGAGAAGGACTTGGGGGTGCTGGTGGATGAAAGGCTGGACATGAGCCAGCAATGTGCACTGGCAGCCCAGAAGGCCAAGCGTATCCTGGGCTGCATCAAAAGAAGCGTGGCCAGCAGGTCGAGAGAGGTGATTCTGCCCCTCTACTCTGCCCTGGTGAGGCCCCACCTGGAGTACTGCGTCCAGCTCTGGGCCCCTCAACATAAGAAGGACGTGGACCGGCTGGAGCGGGTCCAGAGGAGGGCCACAAGGATGACCGGAGGGCTGGAGCACCTCTCCTACAAAGACAGGCTGAGGGAGTTGGGCCTGTTCAGCCTGGAGAAGAGAAGGCTCCAGGGAGACCTTATTGCAGCCTTTCAGTACCTGAAGGGGGCCTATAGGAAAAATGGGGAGAACCTTTTTAGCAGGGCCTGTTGTGACAGGACAAGGGGTCATGGTTTTAAACTAAAGGAGGGGAGATATAGGCTGGAAATCAGAAAGAAGTTTTTCACAATGAGGGTTGTGAAGCACTGGAACAGGTTGCCCAGAGAGGTGGTAGAAGCCCCATCCCTGGAAACATTCAAGGTCAGGCTGGACGGGGCTCTGGGCAACCTGATCTAGTGAGGTTGTCCCTGCTCATGGCAGGGGGGTTGGACTAGATGGCCTTTAAAGGTCCCTTCCAACCCAAACTATTCTATGATTCTATGATTCTATGATTCTATGATTCTATGATCTGTTTTCTCTCTGCCTTCTTTTTTTTTTTAATTTTTAGAATGTATACAGTGAAAGAAGTTTCAGTATACATTTCAATTAATGTTTCATTTTTAAACCATTTGAATGGTGACATGAAGAGTGGGATACTATGCCCTTGCATTGCTGGGAAATTCCAGTGCGATGCTGGAAAAAACACCAAAACTGAACTGTTCACATATTTCTCACAAGTTACAAGTATTTTATTTTTGGATGCCTTGCTTAAAAGCCTGAGTATCATTTGTAGAAATGTTCACCTCTCAGTTGAAGTGAGCACACAATAGACTTTCAACAACTAAAATGCTAATTCCTAAGTAATTTACATTTACACTCAAATTTGGTGGGCACTCTTGCTTTAATTTGTTATGTCTCAGTTCTCATCTCTACAATGGAAATGATGGAAGAACTGTGAAAGCAAATTAATATTCATTTGTGAGGTATACCATATTGACCAGTATCAGAGAAAATCTTCCCAAGATGCAATTAATATTTCTCTCTGTAGTGTTTGAACGAATTAGTAAAAAGTGTCTCATCTGCCCAAAGGCCAATGAAAATAAAAGGTCTTTAACATGACTCCCCAAAACATCCTTCTCTCTGAATTGGAAAGATACGGATTTGACAACACCAAGCTGAGTGGTGTGGTGGACACACCTGAGGGACGGGATACCATCCAGAGGGACCTGGACAAACTCAAGAAGTGGGCCCAGGTGAACCTCATGAGATTCAACAAGGACAAATGCAAGGTCCTGTACCTGGGTCAGAGCAACCCCCAGAATCAATACAGGTTGAGGGATGAAGGGATCGAGAGCAGCCCTGCTGAGAAGGACTTGAGGGTACTGGTGGATGAAAAGCTGGACATGAGCCAGCAATGTGCGCTTGCAGCCCAGAAAGTCAACGGTATCCTGGGCTGCATCAAAAGAAGCATGGCCAGCAGGTCGAGGGAGGTGATTCTGCTGGTCTACTCTGCTCTGGTGAGACCCCACCTGGAGTCCTGCATCCAGCTCTGGAGCCCTCAGCACAAGAAAGACATGGACCTGCTGGAGCAGGTCCAGAGGAGGGCCATCAGAAATGATCAGAGGGATGGAGCACCTCTCCTATGAGGAAAAGCTGAGAGTTGGGCTTGTTCAGCCTGGAGAAGAGAAGGCTCCAGGGAGACCTTATTGCAGCCTTTCAGTACTTAAAGGGGGCTTATAAGAAAGATGGGGACAAACTTTTTAGCAGGGCCTGTTGCGATAGGCCAAGGGGTAATGGTTTTAAACTAAAAGAGGAGAGATTTAGACGAGATATAGGGAAGAAATTTTTTTTACAATGAGTGTGGTGAAGCACTGGCACAGGTTGCCCAGAGAGGTGGTAGATGCCTCATCCCTGGAAACATTCAAGATCAGGTTGGACGGGGCTCTGAGCAACCTCATCTAGTTGAAGACGTCCCTGCTTATTGCAGGGGGGGTTGGACTAGATGACCTTTAAAGGTCCCTTCCAACCCAAACTATTCTATGATTCTATGATAAACCAAAACATTACACAGCTGCTTAGTCATTGAGCAGGACTCATCTTCTGCAGTGATAGATGTCCTATGCTGATGGAAGAAAAAATATTACATGGTTTTATAATTTTAAACTGTGTTATAATGTATATCCACAAGTAGGGAAGAAGATGAATAGAGTTAGTAAAGGCGTCTTCAGTTCTAATGTTGCCTGATACATGACAGCAACACTGTATTGTAATAAGAATTAGAGGGTCCCCTTCTTTCCCTTTCCTTTTCCTTCCTCTCTCTCCTTCCCTTCCATTTTCCATGCCTTTTCTACTCTTCAAAAAAGAATGAACATAAATATTTCAAAAAATGGCCTGGTATCGACAAGATTCATCATTGAGGTCGGAAAGTTAGACCTACAGGATATGTTTCTGCCAGTAGAGCTAACGTCGGGCTTGACAATGGTAACAGATGGTCACCCCTTGTGTAGAGCAGCACCAGAGGAGAGTGAGGAGCACACTTTGCCAACAGGTTTCACAGATATTTATTGATAACAGCGAAATGCTGAGGTTTGGGATGGTTGGTTCATTTCCAAGATCTGCATGGCAGTATGCTCTAGTATTACAGACTTTTCTGTTTCTTTTTCTGCCTTCATGTCTTATTCCAGTTCTCTCGCTCTCTCCTCCACTTCTGGGACTTCATTCTCATCTTCACATCTTCACTGGCTTGTTTCCACCTGACTTTTTTCACTTAGCCAGCTACGGTCTTCAGTATTTAGATTTCTTCTTTTTCCTTATCAGCATATCCAAAATTATAAACTGCTCACATCGTTTTAGCATCTGACTGCCACACAGCCAGATCTGTTGTCTCTTCCCATGCTCTTTTCCTGCACCTAGCAGTCATCTGAGTTCAGTCTCTTACCAGTTCCTCCCAGGTCTCAGATCTTTCTCCTGTACTTTTTGTCATTGGAATCCCCGCCACTTCATCTTTGCCAGCTCCCCAGTCCCAAGAAATCCAGGGAAGACTTCTTGCTCTCCTGTGCTCAGCTGAGCCAACCTCCTTCTCAGTGCAGCTTTGAACAGCAGAGGAAAGACAGACCCTCTTGCTTAAGAATAACAACATTGGGAGAGACAAAACCAGGCGACATCTGAATATACTCGGCTGGAGAACAGCTAAACATCCGCAATTAGCTGCATAACTCTAACAAACTGCTATTTAGCATGTGTGAACTGAACTTTCAAGTATTCATGAACTGGAAAAATGTAAATGATTTTTTAGGAAGATTCCAAAGGGTCCTCAACTAAACTAATACTTGTCATCCTGCCAACTTACAGGTCTCTTCTCCGTTGCCTGCAGATCCTAGAGTTCTTAAAAAGTAAGTTTTACAAGGAATGCATTAGCAAGAAATAAAACAAAATAATGTCCCTCAATCTTGTTCCGAGATACAGACGAGCCATTTGTCGGGTACGCTAAGAACACGCAGCCTGAGGCAGAGCTCCAGCATACAGAATTTCAGGTCGCATCACTGAAGTTTAGCAAAGTTATAAGAAGCTAACAGCAGTGTAAGATAATGACAATGTCAGGAAGAAACACAGAAGGGGCAGTAAAATAGCTGAGAGTTATTCCTCTTATATGCAAACCTCAGCTATTTTGTCAGTGCTTATCTGAATGGAAAACAGCAGTCAGTAGGCCTCATATGTTAATTTGGAACTGAACAGAATAGTAAAAATATCATAAAACTGTGAAAATGGTGACTAGTATGGGTGCCCAATGACCAAATAACTTTGCACATATCCATTGATCTTCTATTAAAATTAATGCTAGGTCTTTACATATCATTTTTTTTTCCTTCCTAAAGGGAGTCACGCATGGACATTGGAAAGCAGAATTTGATTCTAAGCCTAGTATCTTTGGATTTTTTTTTTTCCCAGCCTGAAAGTCCCTCTTTAACATGCTAGTCACATTTCAGTATGATTTTAAATAAGCTGCCTCTCAACCTATTATGGTTTAGTATGTTTTCCTGTATATTTAGAAAGAGTTGTCAAAACTCTCAGGTGCTGCAGATAAGCTTGCAAAGCAGAGTTTCCACAAAATAAAGAAGGAGATGGTATAAATTCTGAAATATATCAAGGTTAGATTACCTTTGTTGCTTTGTATATCTAAGATTTGAATTGATTTTTCTGGTATGAAAACAATAGGGGGAAGGGACTTCTGATGTAATGCTTTGCAGAAAACAGAAAAGTCAATATGCAGACAGCTCAAAAATACAGTAGTTACTGATTCAGTGAAGCATGTTTTTAGTGGGTTATGATGGCAAGTTCCAACCTAACAGAAGTATATCAGTTAGATTTCTTAAAAATTATATCTATTCTTGTACTACATGAGTTTACATAATCCTATAAGATCCTTAAACACCTTAACTTTTTATGAAGTTCTTGAAGGGCACAATTTTTTTTTCCCAAAATAAGGCAACCTGCCATAAATCAATAAAACGTTGGGGTATGAGACAGTTCACATGGAAAAGAATGCAAGTTTGAAAAATTGGGACACAATTACATAAAACATACCTTTATGACAGACCAGATGTTTAACAAATAAAGCAACGCTCTATTCTAATTGCCAGAACTATTACTGGAACTTGGATTTTAAACTGAAAATACAGGCAGAATATATTCCTATTATCATTACCTACATTATTTTTTAACAACTGAGACCATGTATCTCACCACCGTGTGACAAAACAGCATGGCTTTTAATGGTCAGATGTTGGACTGAGAACTGAATTTCAGTTTTTCTCAAACCACCACCATTTCAAGCTACTATCTTGGTTCCTTACCGAAGCGTAGCCATCCTGTACCAATCAGTGTCTTTTTCTCCATCATTTTGACTTCCTTAGAAAACCCTTTTGAGTATCAAAAAGCTCACTTAGTTTAAAGGGGTCAATGAGATTACAAGCCAATGCAGCCATATAGCTAGCATTATAAAGGCTGGGCGCTTAGATCTTACCATTCTTATCTATTGTTACTGGCTTTGCTTTTTTGCAGAGAACGACAGATTTTGTTTATTATTTTATTATCGAAGCCTGTTTGTAATAAATGATACATACTTCTTCAAGTAGAAAATGAATACAATAAAGCTGTTGGATAATATATCTTGTAGTAGAAAAAGAAATAAATTTAAAAAGAACTTTATTAAAGAACAGAGGGCTCAACTTTGTATTTCCTTAAATGGCTACCAAATATCAGCTATTTCTGTACCATGTGAAAGATGGGAAGCTTGGATAACCAGCAACTTCACAGTTCTCATCAGCTAATATCAATTCAATGTAATTATCCTACACAACATATGCAAAGAGGGACCAGTATGTGATGCCTTATACCTCTCCCATACTTGGGAGAGTAGGCAACTCTCAAGTAAGGAGAAAACACTTTGGACTTAGCGAAGAAAACACAGTGAGAAAGCAACCAGCTAAAATATACCTACTTTCAATATTTAACAGGCTATCTACAGTAGCGATAAGCACTCATTCATTTTTGAGCTATTAATGACTACCCTTGCCACAACAGGTTGAAATATAGCCTAAATTTAACACTGTTTATACAGTGTAGATTTACATCTCTTTCCCATCCCAAATGTCTGCTCTTGAAGCCAGACAGTCTCACACACTCAAAATATTCTGCTAATGTATCAGTCATTTCTGCATTTTGCTACTGATCTTAATGAAAATGGGATCAAGACTTACATTTTCTCAGATTAAAACCATAAAATAGCCAGCAAAGAGTCTTGGGCCTTTCTCTTTTTGGGCTAAGACAGCATAGTGCCAGCTGACTATATCTGAGGAGTTGGTTACGGTGACAAAAAACACCCCTAAAACCCTCCTCTTTGGGGTAAGCAAATAAACAAAGATCCTCTAGGAAGTGGGTGAGTCCTGTGAACTTAGATTTTTTAGCATTTCCCAGAGTTTCATGTTTGGTTTTTTTGGGAGGACTTTTCCTGAGCCACAGAGGATTTAGAAGCAATGTGTGGAGGTCTTGAGAGGATGTAGCTGTTATCCTACACTCCTCATGCCCTAATGAGCAATGGGATGTGTTTTACAGCACAGCCTGACCATGAGAAAGGAGATGAAGGTCTTCTTTCATGCTGCCTCCTCCACGTGAGATGGCATTTTGTTTCCAGGCCCAGTTTCCCCAGTAACACACCAGCTTCTTGTATTCACTGTTGTCACCCAGCTACTCCCCATCCCCATCACCCTTCCCATTCCTTTTCCCCAGATCCTCATTGGATCAGTCATCTTTTTTGCACATATTATCTTCCACTCCCAAACCAGACAGCTCGATTTAGCAGTGACAGATTCAACTTCTCTGAATGTAGACTTTCCAAAACAAGTATTTTGGCACATGGCAGTTAGGACCACAGCCTGATGTCAAAATGTCCTGTGCCAAAAAAACCCAGAAAACACTGTACTTCCATTTTTCCGCCGATGTATTTCTATTAACTAAGTTGCCTGTGTAAAGAATAAGGTGCAAGGTATAACTTTCATATTCTTTCTGTATCAGTGATTCTATGACTTCTCCTCCAAGTGGTAGCATTTTTTTATAGCGCTCGGCAGGGGGTTGAGAGCTGTGTTTTTAGCTTTGCTTCTTTTCTATACTCATTTTCTATATCAATTTTTTAAATTATTTTGAAGTATGTTATTTATATAATGGGTGTATATATATAGGATGTACACGTGCACACACATTTATGTATGAATATATAACTTCAGACAGAATGTAGTCGGATTAAAGGGCATACACATACATGTGTATATACATCTATAATATATATGGAAGGAAAAACAGGCCCTATATATCCTGTTTTCATAGTCTAATTTTGATTATGTTGGGTTTTACTTGGTTTATCTCTGTAAAAGAACTGGAAGTAAAACTTTAAATGGCACACAGTCTAAATAATACATAATTAAATGGTGAAGGTAAAATTATCCAAAATCCTTGTTATAAAGTAAGAATTTTTCATATGCTGCTGTCCACCTTTGTACATATTACCTCAAGCATAGCACGATGTTTTCACCCATAAAATGAACACAAAGTAGCAAAAAACCCACAATATATTTCTTTGTTATTACTTTTATTGTTGAAGACACGCTTTTTAATTGCAACATAGGAGAAAGGAGTTTACTATGAAAAGAAAATGGCTTGTCTTTAAAATATAAGAATTTGATCGTGTGCTATTGTTGCCTGCCAACAATGAGCTAAAGAGGTTAATGGATCATAGGTCTGGCAAACGGCCACGCTACCTCCGGCTCGATGCATTTAACTGCGTAATCTGGGTTAAGGTTTGGTGCTGGGTTTTTTTTTAATCAGGGCATGAATTGTTGGTAAATAAAAGTTAGATTTTATCCAATCTTTTTCCCGAAAACAGCACCACTTGTCACTGACCTTGATTCCCACAGCGGGAGGAGCGAGGGAAAGCAGGCGGCGGCCTCCCGCGCTCCCAGCGCCCTGCGCCCCCGCACTCGGGCGCTGCGCTCCGCGGCCGCGCTGCCCTCCGCGGCAGCCGCCCCCCCCCGCGCCGCCCAGCGCAACCTGCGCGGGGTCACGGCGCGCCCGCCTGGCGGGGGCGAGCAGCTGCGCGGCGCGCCGCGGGCTCCGCGGGTATTTCCAAGGTACTGGGGCCCGGCTCCGCCGCCGCCGGGCACTACCTGGCAGCGGGGCTCCCGCCGACCCCCGGGCTCCCGGGGCGGGCGCCAGCGCCCGCTCCCTCCTCTCCCGTGGTGGGAAACCCCAGGCCCCAAAGCCCGGAGGGCGAGCTCCCAGGGGTCCTCTACACCCACCCCCCCCCGCCCCCGGCAAACGCCACTTGCAACTCAAAAACCACCACCTGGAGCCACCTCTCCAAGTAAGGGGGGGCGGGGGGGAATGTGCGCGCGTGTGTTTTGGTTTGGGTTTTTTTTTTTGAGAGGGAGGTTGAGAGCGAGAACTACTGTCAGGAAGGGAAAGCACACAAAAAGTATATAGCTCCCTCTCTCCCATCTTGCGTGTTTCTTGGGTACACTGTTGGAGGAGACAGGCAGCAGTGTTATAATGCAAATCACAAAGCGAGCAACTTTCAATGCTGTTGTGGCTATTTTTGATTTCTCTCCTGAGAATGGGCTTTTTTGGTGCGCGTGTTGCTTTTTTTTTTCCCCTTTCCGTGTGATTGTTATAATTATGCCCTCCCTCCCTCCTCCGCCTGCTCCCCCCCTCCTCCCCCACGAAACCAGGCATTAATGATGCACTGTCCCCGGTCCTCTTCGGCGGGGCGTTCCGCTGAGGCAGAAGGTGAGCCGAGCGGGGGGAGCAGCCCTTGCAGGCGTGCGATGGGGCACCGCACCGCTGCCCGGCTGAGGCGGGCCCTCCCCGCTGCTTTCTCATTCCGCCGCCGTTGCTCCTGGGGCCCGCCGGCAGCTCTCGGGGGCAGCCGGCTCCCCCTCTCCGCCCCTCGCTTCCCTCCCGCCAGCCGCGTCCCGGCGGGGGCAGCCTCCCAGCGCCGGCCCAGTGCCTGGGGGAGCCCGGCCGCTGCCCGCGGAGGGGCCGCTGCGCCCCGCGCAGCGCCGGCGGAGGGCCCTGCCCTGCCCTTCCCTCGGCCGCCGGGCGAGCCGGCAGCACCTGCCTGCGCTGCCCGCCTCAGCGGGCTGGGAGGGAGGGAAGGAGGGAAGGAGGGATGGAGGGAGGGAGGGAAGGAAGGAGGGAGGCTCCTCCGCGCGCGGGGAGAGGCTCCGGCTCTCAGCTGGGCGCTACCGGCAGCGGCAGCTGCTGCCGTGCTGCACCGCGGGCGGTGGCGGCTCCCGGCGCGGCGGGAGGGCGCCGCTGCCGCGGGACCGCGGCTTTAGGGCGGGGGGCTCAAACCTCGGCCGGGAAGTACAGACAGAGTTTTGCTGGTTTTTCTTGTCTTTCCTGGCGATCGGGCTTTTTTATTAGCATTATTTTTAATCCCTCCCCCCGCTCGCCCCCCCCCCCCCGCCCGCGGTGCGTGTGCCACCGGGGAGGATGCGCGCCTCCCCCAACCCCTTCCCCGGCAGCTCCCGCCGCGGCGGCGGGGCGCGGGGGCCCGCGGGGCCGGGGGCGCGCTGGGCCGCACCTGGCCGCGCTGCGCTGCGCGGGCTGCACCCCCTGAACTCCCCCGCCGCTTCCCGCCGCCCCTCGGTGCCTGAGTCTCCGCTCGCTGGTGTCCGGCAGCGCGCACACACGCACACGCACACACGCACGGAGGCACTCACTCACTGACTCGCAGCGCTCTGCCGAGCTGCCCAGGCTGCCGAGCAGCGCAGCGCAGCGCCGCGCAGCCCGCCAGGAGCTCCCTCCCTCCCTCCTTCCCTCCCTCCCTCTCTCTCTCCTCCTCCTCCCTCGCTCCCGCCCGCCCGCCGCTCTGAAGGATGCCCGGTAAGTAGCGGCGAGGACCGGCACCTCTGCCGGTGCGTGATCTGACGGGTTAGGGACCGCTTTATAATGCTGCCGCCCGCCGGGGGGGGGCGCGGGGCGGGGGGCGAGGGGAGGGGAGATGACAGCCATCCGAGGCGGGAGGCGGCGGGGCTCGCCGGGTGCTCCTCAGAAGGACTTTTAGCTGCGCGGCCGGGGCTTGGATGTGGGCGCCGAGGGACGGGGTCTGTGCACCGCAGCGGGCACCGGCCGGGGCGGGGGCGCTTCGCCCGCGCTGCGGGTTGCTGCCGGCAGCACCGCGGTGAGTACGGGGCTCCGCGCCGCGCCGGGGTCCCCCGGGGACGAGGAAGGTGTAGAGGGTGCCCTGCCGCGCTGGGGGTTCCCTCCTCGGCGGTTCCGCTCCGCGCCTTGCTGGGGCGGGGGCGCGAAGGGCACGGTGCCCCCGGCGCGCCCCGGGGACTGTGCCCTGCTTCTCCCCGCCTCGGCTTTGGCGACGTCCCCGGGGGGTGCCAACGCGGTCCGGTGTTTCGGGAGCCGCGGTGCCGCCGGCCGGGGCAGAGAGGGAGCTCCGGCGGGCGCCTGACCCGCGGAGGGGAGCTCCCAGGTGCGGCGGGAGGCGAGCGGCGCCCCGGCCGGTGCCCCGGCACCGCGGCAAGAGGGTGCCCGCAGCTCCCCTGCCCGCTCCCCGTCCCGGCTGCTCCCTCCCGTGCGCTACCGTGGGCTCCGGTGGCAAAACGCTCATCCCTCAGGGAAGGCTTAATGTTTGCAGAATGTTTGCTATCAAATTAGTGCGTGGCTCTGCTTGGCTCGGATTTGCGCACGGGTAACTCCTCTCAGGCTGGGGCTCCGCTCCGGCGACCAAATGCCAGGGACACCGGGCGAGGGGCTTTTTCTTCTAGACTACCTGGTGCGATTTGTGGGAAACGTATTTAAGAGCTGACTGTTGCTGGAGATTTTTAAGTGGATTTTGCTAAATCATTCAAATATTTTTTTCTTACTTTTACGATGCCTACTTTGACAATTTTGTCTTTTCTCACTGTGTTTTGCATCCTGGGTATGATAACTCTCCCATTGAAGTCAATGGCAAAACTCCGAATTGACTTCAGAGGAAGAAGGTTCTGGCCAATACCAAATACTTTTTAGATGAAAGGGACTGGGCAGAAGGCTGAGAGATGGCAAAGAGAGGGAGATGTATAAAAGAAACTTCATTTTTTAAAGATAACTTTTTAACCAAAGAGATCTAGCTGCACTAGATGCCTAGAAATGCCTTCTAGATTTTCATTCCCACTTTGCAGTGGAGAAGTCTCAGAATGATTCCTTGACATGTTTGGCATCAAGATGGACTGAAGCCCCTTGTTTTACCCACAGACATTATGAAGTATTACCAGACTAGTACCTTATACTTTTCCAGTGCCGTATATCTTTTTTTTTTCACTAAAAAGTTGCAAGCAGAGGGAGACCACTGAGACGATTGGATGGGCTCCCATTGACTTCAGTGGCCTATGGATCAGGCCCAGAAAGGCTCAATAGAGAAGTAACAAGAGAAATATAGTACAGTTTGTAAGGAAAGGTGTTGCATAAGCATTTAACTCATGAGCAGCCTCCCTCTAGGGAGGAGAAAAATCTAAATGTACATTAATTTCTTATCCCATTTTTAAGAACTCTTTCACAACACAGATACAAATAAGAAAGAATGCTTCTGATTAATAATTAAAGTGCCAATATTCATATGGACTACAAAGAAGATTTTATGCAAAAAAAAAAATCCATTAGCAAATGAAAGTTCTAGTTCACAGAACGCCCTCTGTTCAGTGCAGTATTTAGATTGGGAGCAGTTGGATATATAATGAAACACCAAATAAAAATACTGATATTCAAATGGCAAAAGCTAGTCTTATTCCTGTAACCTGACTGACCACTTTCAATTGCTTGGAATGCCTTAAAAAGGGAAGTGTGAAGACACACTTTTAATTTTTTTTTCAAATCTGAGTGTTGAAAGAACCCCGAAAATGCTGCATGTGGTTAACAACTTGTCAAGGATAAGAATTATGCCCATACTCCATGAAGAATGTGACTATTACATTGATAAGAAAAATAACCTTTCTCAGTTATGGTCCGATAATAATGTTTCCCTTCTAAGCACAACTTTGTGTTAATAGGCAAGTATAGAAAAACTTTGAGGTGCTGCATCTCTTGTTCAGCTTTATTTGTAGGCATCTGGTAGAATTGTCGTTGAATTGAGCTGAATGTGCCACTGGTATTTAACTGCGAACAGATTAACATGTTCATGTTACAATGGAAAAAAACCCTGTAAAATGGACAAATGCTTCACTGATTCTCTCTTCTCTCCTTGCAATTACATTGGGAAGACAGAAACCTCCTTCTTAAAATGTCATATTAGAGGTTCCTTTCTAATTTCCCTGTGAAATCAAAGGTTTCTTTTATCATGTGCCATATATGGAGGTGAAGGGTACATATTTTATGGGACATTGTATGGAGGAAAATTTTCTTTGAGCTGCTTTGTTGCTTCCTTTATTCTCCATTCTATCTGCTGTTTGCTAACACATTGTAATGCCACAATCTGTTTTTGTTGAGAATACTTCCATTTCAAGTCAAATGTGAAAAACATGGTGATTATTCTCATATTAAGAGTTTTGGACTGTTTTTTTTTTTTATTATTATTTTGAGGGGGGGTGATGGTGGTGCTTTTTTTAAGGTCTCAAGCAATGCTTAATCTTCTTTGCTTGCTTGGATGAAGAGAGTCGGTAGTTCTAAGCATAAGGATATATATTTACATAAATCTTCAGTTTTGTCCTGAGAGCCATGGTCTGAAATTCTGTATTCTTTTCATTTTGGTGTTCCGATATTTATTCTTTGTATGTGCATATGGAAATGCAGCCAGATGTTCTTGTGGACAGCATCTCCAAAATAGAAAGTTAGGGGTTTTAGGCTTACCTGTAACTAAAACAGGGTTGAAAGAAGCCGGATAATGAAGTAGTGGGAATCTCCAGGACATGATCCTGAATACCCATTACTTACTTTTAGCATCTTTATAACCCTCATCCTGTTTTGAGGAGTAAGTGCTGTTCATCTTTACTCAGATATATCTTTTTCTAGACTATTTGTACTGTCCCTTGCCTGACTCTGAAACATGTTTATGCCATTGTATTGCTATGGCTGTTAAGTGAATGGTAACAAGTGTTTATAGGACTCTTAGTATTTGAATCCAGGGAGCAATATTAGTGGGATTGTTGAAAGCCACCTGAATTTTGTAATTATTACACCTTTTAAAACTTTTTCCAAATAAATTTGATTGTTTGTTAATCCTAGAACACATTTGTCAGATAATTTATTTAGGACTATATTCTTCTATCCAGCAATTTAAGAACAAAAGCCTCCACTGTAGCTCAAATCAATCAAAATATTGGGTTTAGGTTATACATTGTACATATGGAACCTGGCATGTAAAGCAGATGGTATGTAAAATTATGCATAGCATGTCTGGAGAGCCACACAATATCTAAATGCAGTGCAACGGAACAAGGAAAGAGTGTCACATGCAACTTAAAATATCAATTACTGGCCTATGTCTAGGCTCAACTGCGCTTTGTTTTTGTGCGCGCGCGCGCGCGTGTGTGTGTGTATGTGTATCCAATTTTCTCTTACTTCAATCAGGACATTTCCTTGATAATACGATCTTCCCTAGAAAAGCATGCAGATTGACATGATATGCTACTGGCTAAATGAAATAAAGATAGGCATACAAGAAAAACTAGTTTAGTTTAGTTTGGGTTCAGAATACAGATGCATGCAAATTAAAAAAATAATCAAGAACAGAATTTTTAATCTTTTAAGGAAAACGACCAGACACCATTTGCTACCAAGATTGTGTTTTTCTATATTATTTATGCACTCGATTTGCCCAACCCAGCAATAGCACTTAATAGTACTTCTGTCCTGTTGCATAAACACTGTGTTAGCCCCACACTCTCTCTCTCAAGTATTACAAGTCTGTAAGCACAACATTTCTTCCTGATCAAACAAGCATTACTGTGCATTGTTAACACAATCAGATGAAATGGTAATTGCGGAGAGATTCACATCAGCAAAACCCTTAAATAAATATTAGTCTTTAAGCGTGTGCTGACCTCAAAGGGACCTAATCACATGTTTTGTTGAACAAAGATGCTTTTGTGATCAATGACCATGGAAAGTAATAATTTTCCCAAGTTTATTCAAGTCTTTAAAACTGTGGTTGTGAAATACCGTCAGCATCAGACAACTTTAATTTTTAACTTCCAGGGGAAAAGCTTTAGATATTTCTACCTTTTTTTTTTTTTTTTTAATGTTTTGTATACTTTAGAAGTACTGCAAGCAATTAACTGTTTTAAAAGAGTTGCACAGCTGTACTCTGTGATATTTCTAATCAAAATGAACTTTTGTAGATAAGGTGTGAAGGATGAAGTTTATAATGAAGAACTTACACAAAGTGAACTCTAGATATGATACCAGGAACTAATACGGCATAAGGTAGACTTTAATAGCCAATTTTGTAAGATCCAGCCATTTTTCAAAGAGGCAAATTGAAGGAATGCCCCCATGTCTAAACAGTTGAATATCCCCAAACGTTTTTAAGGTTTTTTAAGGTACCTGAGTTGATATAGAATGTCTCACGCTACAAAAAAAAAAGGTAATTCCTGTACTTTTCATGCGCTAGCACCTTCAGCCCTTACGCATCTTACTGCTTGCAACAGTGTTGCTTGAGAAAATACAGCTCTCTGTCTGGGGGATTAAAGTAACACATTTGTCCTGATATGCTACAGAACAGTGTCTATCAATCCGTTTCTCTTTTGGAGATGAAAGAACTTTTATCCATTCAAATCACTGTAATACAATCTTGTATTATAATGGCTTGAACAATCTTGACTGCACACAGTTGCTGGAGTCTCCAAAGGACTGTCATAAATAAAACTATTAGACTGTATTATAGCAGACACACATTCAGAGTCTACCAAGGGATGACAGGATTTTACAATACAGCACAAAATCTCTATAAAATGTCTGCAAATACCAAAAATGATTGGTAGAAGGACTTCATAAACCAATGTATAATCTCTCCCTCTATATATGCTATTTTTCTTTGAAAGTCTATGAAGACAATATTAATATTAATGGATTAATCCTATGTAGAATTAAGTGGAAACTGAGTCAACGAATAAGGGATTTGTCCTCTACAACAGGTACTTAAGCTTGCTCAGCAGCATGTAAACTTTCTGCACTAGCTGACGGACTTTCAACTTACACCAAAACCTCCCTTTGCAACCTGACATCGCTGCTATGATGACAGCATTAGAAAACTGTCATCTCATGGGAGGCAAGTCAGTTTACATCAGTGGAAATGGATTTACACTGTATCCTGGATTCTGTGCAGACAGGTTTGGTTTTGTTTTTTCTCTTACCAGATTGTATCGATTATAGAAGGTATGACTTTTTCCAGATATACAGCCACAAATGAGTTTGGCAAAAGCCTAAATGAACCTATAAAAAAAGTTGAAAATGGTGGAGACATGGCAAAATGAAGTTAAAATGAGTAAGGATGTGTTATGCTGGGGCTTTTTTAAGGGAGGAAAATCTGTACTCTTTTATGAAAGATCCTTAAGAGAGAAGTAAAACATAAAAATAAATGCAACTGAGGTTAAAAATAAAATTACGAAAGTTGAGTTACCTGACGTGTTCTGGCCACTGGAGAAGTAACTAAAGCTGACGTACTGATAAGATGGGAGCTTCAAAAGAAGACAAAAGCCAGAAAATAACCATTTCCCATGTTGGAAATCCAGATGGCCCTAGCAGATTTTACGAGTATTTGTATACACATTTATCTGTGTGTACATGTACATACATATTTATTTTTTTTTTTTTTAATATCAAAATCTGTATAATGCTTACTTTGTTACTGTCTGGTTTCCTCACCCCAGCAGGGATTTGCTGGTTGTTCTTCCTTTCTGACCATGAAGATACAGAGGAAGATATGACAGCACAATAAATAGCTGAGAGTGGTTAAACCGTTTCCTGAAGGTAAAACAGCAGGGTCCAATGGTTCTCCTGCAGAATGTTTTAAACCCAAGGCTATAAATAATAGCCAGTGCTATATAAAAAAAAAAAAAAAAAAAAAAAAAAGGTGACTGAATCCTGAAAAAGGAGAAAACAAAATGAATCTTCACTTCAGTGTCTGAAGCCAGTGTTACGTTATGTCCTGAAAAACATGAATCTGAATGATATTTTGCCAGCTATGGGCTAGTGTCATCTAAAATCACAGTCAAGATCTTCCTGCTAAGACTTGAAAAAGCAACTATAATCTTACATTGAAGAACCAGGAAAGATTATCAGTGAATGCAATGTTGAGCTTTAGGAAAACAGACAATGACTGTAGAGCAGACAAATATTTAATACAGCACTGTACTTAATGCAGTAAATAGCTACACCATTTTTTAATATCAACTTTTGATGCTGGAAAGGCAGTTGACTGGATTGAGTGGAGCTAACTTTGGCATGATGTCAGAGTAAGATTTGGGGAAAATTATTTCAGATAATTTGCTGCTGCATGTCCTCACCTTTGTAACAGCTGTGTAAGGATAAATAATGTCAGATGTGGCAGCAAATCCTTCCTATTTATAATTTCACATTCCTGCCTCTTGTAAAAGGATTAATCTCCAATGTAAAGTAAACCAGATTTGCAGTAGGAAAAAAGTCTATCAGTGCAGAGTCTATCAGTACAGTCAAACAACATGCCTTTATTTCTCTTCTGGTGGAAAATCACACTCCTGAATGATGATGCACAATCTGGCTAAAATAATCTATTTTAATCTTTTTGGTAAATAATTCTGAAAAAGCAAATATGACTGACAAGCTTTTTACCAACCACAGAGTTTTCACTCAGAGGTAGAAAAGATTTGAGGAGAATTAGTGAAAATTCCTTCTAGGATTAGAAGTTCTCACTTTGCATATACCAGACAATTCTGGTTACGATTGACGTTGCTAGCTCCGCTTTCAATAAGTATCCTATATTCAACGGTTTCTGACCTAAGAATGAAATTCACTTTCTTCAGATGCAGCCAAACAACCTGGGCTTCAACAAGGTGAATTGTGCAACTGCAGAAAATGGAAACCCAGTCCTTCGTTCAGGTCTGCCTAAAAACACGGAGCAAGTGTTTTGTTCCCGTGGTTGCTTTCCCAGCAGTTCCTTTGGGACTTGTCCCTGCCTGCTAGTGAGGCAGATCCAGGTGAACACGAATCAACAGCTCTTTCCTCCCTTATATATCAGACCTACAGTGCTATAACTGCCTTCACTTCTCTCCTGGAGGCTGGCAAAGAGACTATTTATGGTGCAGATGCATGGAAAGACATTTTCCTACACCTCTGCTTTACACAACTTAATAGCGAGAAACAACAAAGGATGAATTTCACGACAGAAGCTTTACTTACCAGCATTATCCCCGAACAGAAATTATTTTCTTTAACAAAAATGGATTGAAAAGGATTTATCTGTCATTCAGATTTGTCAACTTTCTTCCTCTGTAATAAAGCAAACTAGAAATTTCTGGTTTGTTTGTTTCAGAACCAAATAGCATATAAGTTTCTTAAAGATATGTATGTCATTTTTCTTTTCTGCCTTTCTTGTTGGGGAAGTCGGGAAGAATTTCAGCAAGAAAAAGAGGGGGAAAAAAGAAAAAGAGATAAAAAGATTTGTAAGCTTTCAAACGATTTTCTCTTTTACACAAAGTAAATATATCTGATTAATGCCTCTTTATTATCCATCACCTTGAAAATATTTTGTATTAAATTAAAAAATCCATTTTTTAGTGTCACTTCAGAATGGATCAAAATATTTGATTACAAAAATCTTGTCTTTGAAGATATTTCAGTCAGTTCTCATTAAAAGCTTGAAGGTGGTTGAAATTTCTTTGAAATTTATGTTTTTCAGACATGTAAGTTCCTTGAACCCAAAGCTGTCTGTAGAAAAGATGTATTTTCATACCTTTTCTGTGTACTGTGATCATATATCAATTAAAAGGTATATTTTTTTTCTTTTTTTTTCTTCCCATCTATAGGGTGATTTTTGGTAAAAATAAGAAAAAAAAAAAAACTAGAAAAAAAAATCCCCAAAATATTGACCCAAGACTCTTGGTTTGGCCCTCATCAAAATGTTTTTCTTTCTAAACTTTTAAGATTTTTAACTTCCTTTTGCAACTTCCGAAAAGAATTTCAAAAGCTCCAAACATTTTTCCTGATGGGGAGAATACTTCTTGCCCAGTTCTAGAGCACACACCGTTGGCTAGATCGTGGTTTTAGTCTAGGGGATAAAGTGGAAGCATTGGAAAGGTAACCAGGCACTTTCTTGGGTAGGCACTTAGTAGTGGAGGATTGCTTGTTATTTTATTCCTGAATGCAGCTCATGCGTTGAGGCAGACTTAAGGTGATAACAGAAGGAAAGAGGGAAGGAAGTGTCTCTTTGCCGTGACTAAAGAAAACAGTGACGGGGAAATCAGGTGTGTCTTTTTAACAGCTTTAAGAGGAAAACGTCCTCTGACCAAACTGTATTTAGGCTCAGGATGTAGGTTTAAAAGACATTTAGTGGCCAGCTGGAAAGAAATCTAATTTACTTAGTCTACCGTTTCAGGAATTTAAGTTGGATATGTGTTGTTTATGTGACTTGACATGTGTCAGTAAGTAGTGCTTATGGAGGAGACAGCTTGCCTCTGGACTCGGATGTATATCGGCACCAGTGCACGGGATCAATATGGAAAGCACAGCACGGCGATACAGTGTAAATCCCCGGCACGGTGGTAGACAGAAGCTGGCCACTCACTTCTGTTTATCCCCCAGGGACACAAGAGAACAGATTTGTCAGGGTTTGTCTCTTTTATTCCAGTAATAATGAGAGATTAATTGAGAGTGTTTACTGTTGGGAGACTAATTGGGAATGTTTGTTGTTTAGATTTTTTTTTTCTATTACAGCTGCATTTCTGCTCCTTGCCCATATTTTTTATGAATAAACTGAGTGATACAAGGCCTCCCTCTAGCCTGGAGGCCAGATCAGCATGGCCACTTCCATATGGTTAAGCTCCCTTAGCCTCCCGAGCACAGGCTGCGGCTTTCCTGCCTCTCGGGAACGGTCCCCGGGCTGGGCTAGTGCCCCAGCTACGCCCGGGAAACCGTGGGGAGACGGCTGGTCAAGCAGCCAAGATCAGAAGAGCGTCAGGGACTGCCCTGAGATTTTATGTTGCAGAAAAAAATAGTTCCAGGGCATGGATTCATGCCCTAGCACTGTTTAATTCACTTGCATAGATGTAGTCTTAGTATTACTGGGGTCAGTACGACTCCAAATATATACACATTGTTTATTCACTTTTCTCGTTAGGAATGAACTCCACTGATTTAGGTGGTGTTACTACAGCACAGCATGATGCTTTTACAAATAGTGTAAAAAGGGCTTAGTATTTGTTTGTAAGCAGTCATTAACTGTGGTATACGCAATAACGTTCTGAAAGTAGTGGGAGACTTAAACGTGGTAAAATGTTTTAGGAAATGGTAGCTACTTTTCTGCATACTTTTCATTATTTGTAGTTACGTTTCTCATTGAATGCTGGGGTCAGTTTATGCAGAAATCGCTGTTATAGGAAAGCTATTATCTATTTACAGTGCATTTGTTGTCAGAAGTTTGTAAAGTATTGAAAATCTGCTTTAGAAAAGTGAGGGTACAAGCACTTCTTCTCAAAGATGCCTTACTAACTTTTGCCAGAGAATGCAAATGGAGACAAAAATCCTTATTTGGTAGAATATTCAGTATTCTGCGTGTCAGAAAAAAATCATGACAAACCTTTTAGGGTGTGATCTCAGAAATCAAACTCCTTTAAGCTTTAAAATCAGACATTCTCAGCTAAATTAAAATTATGCTTACACGGGATAGTTGGATAAAATTTTAATAAGTAATTGCATGACAGTGGACTAATTGCATAACAAAAATAATATTTCAGTGAGTTGTGGAGGAAAAATACATTAATTTATAGTGGTTCTTATCACAGGTTTTTATTTCTTGGTATTTAGAATCACTGTTGCATCTTTTGCAGCATCTACAAGTCATCTTCTCTACTCTTTCTTCATCTTTTACTGGTGAGCTTTTGCAAGGTTTTATGATTTATTCACCAACGCGGGACAGCACAACTTCAAAAATAGTGCAAAATTGGTCTGGGTGTGGGTAAATAAAAATGTTGCCTAGGGAAGATTCTACTTCTCCCTGTAATCCTTCAGTACCAGTTTTGTGGTTCATGGGTCGCAGACACAAATTACAATGCTCTTGGGAGAAAGTCCCCTCGCAGAGAGATAATGCTTTCCTACCAATGGTAAAATAATTGCCTCCAAATGCCGTGACCCCAGGTGTGCGGTAACCCCGAATCTCAGGGGCAAGGTCATGAGGTCCCAGTGCCTTCTCTGGACAATGCTTTCAGTTAGGGCTCCGGCAAGCTGCATTGATTTAATAACTTTGGTGGTTTCAAATTGGGAGAAAGGACAAACCTAAATCTTTTGGCCATTTCTTCCTCTAAGTGATGCTTTTAGGATATCTCTTGGGAGAGTTTCAAGGAGTCTGATTTGACTTTTGCATAAGTACATATATAGCGAACCTGATGGATGCAACCTACAAAAAAAAATAAATGGATCTGAATCTGATAAATAGTCAATAGTCAAATATCAGTTTCATTATTCAGTAGGAGCTGTTTGGCCTGACCCACAAAGAAATGAAGATTTCTGTAGAAAATTGAAACTTAATGAAGCGTACCAGGATTTTGAGCTCAACTTGGTTTGGAAGTTGGGATGATATATAAGTCACTTACTTTGCTTTCCTATTGAAATCACCGAGTTCCCTAAAATTCTTCATGCTTGGAATATTATGTGTAATATGCAACTCCATAAATATATTTAAAAACAATAAAATAGTAACAGACATTTAAAGACCCCTGGTAAAAATCTGAGAAAGGTACTGTATGATAATTTATGATATAGCTGTAGATATTGATTTTTAATTTATTCTTAAATATATATTGTACACAGTTTTACCAAAATATAAATGCATTTTATCACTAGATATGGGATGTAACAATTAAGGAGAAATGAATGTGTTCTAAAAAGTTTAACTTCTTTATCAGTGATACTTAAAAAGGAATAGTTAAATAAATATCTCCAAAGCTGGCCTGGAGCTTCTTTGGTGTGTGGCTGAAGCATGTCTGCCAACTACAACGATAATTCGTGTTCTAAAGAGCATCCTACCCCTTGCATCCTGCCTTAACGCCTCTGGTGCCGCTGCCTTTCCCTCTTCTCTGCCTTCAGTTTGGTCTGTGGGGATGGTAGCTCTCCGTTGATGAATACAAGCCATGCAGTCCAGAGTAAGAGGAACTCTTACCAGACAGTTGCTAATGGATAGTGAACTAGTAGCCAGCTTCAAATCTGGGGCAGACACAGAATTTACCACAAGTTTGAGACTTCTTTAGGTGCATTTCTTTTGAAGATGAGGTGTTTTCATCCAACCTGTTTCTTGGGAAAAGCCCCAAAATTATGACATAGCTCTGCAAATCTCTTTGCAGACTGCCTCAGTATCAAAACGTCGTAATTTGTGGCAATAAGTGTAAGCATCTATTAAATATTTCAGCCTACGCTATAACGGTACTTTGAACAGATGTTGGGTTGAGACACCCAGGGAGAAAGATCATGACACGTTTGGCGACAACGTGGTACCGGTGCCAACAGCTTCCTATAAACTATGAAAAAGCAGCTGTTAGCCTGGCCAAAATTGTACCTTCCTCTTGACTGCTTTCAGCGGGTGGCAGGCCTGACTCTGACCCCTCCGAACTAACCTTGAAGCTGCTGTTACGGTAATGGAGACCTCTCCATTAGCCTGGTCTTGCAACCGTTTGGCACACGCTATAGCAAAGTTGTTCTAGCCCGACTGCATCAGCTGCTGCCTCAAAAGTGATACTGTCCACTTATAACTCAAAGTATAACTCTGTCATACATGCGCTTAGTGCCGTACGGTTCTTAAAAGGCATTTTAATCTGCTGGCATTTTAGTTCGCAGGCCTCTGGGGTCAGGTTGAAAAATTACACTAATGCTGAACTTACTCTGATATTCTGGACAGCCTTCTGAATTTTAAATAACTATCCTCAGAAGGCCACGCTTTTCAAAAATTATCTTTAAGACTGCACACAGAATTTTAAGCTCAGTTCAATTAATAGCACACTGATATGCAGGCTGAAATTTATAAAAATGCAGGGTAAGAATCTCTGAATTTATAGATACCGGCAGTTATTTTAGTTTTCATTACCTGAGAATCTGGCCCGTAGATTGCTAACTATAAGAGTTCTGTGTTACTGTAATTGTTAATACGTGCATCTGAATTAACTGTTCTGCATTGCTGGTTTTGTAGTTGACTGCCTACTCGAATATGTGGGATTATTTTGAAACCTATATAGAAAACGATCCTTTTATAATCTGGAATTAGGCAAGGTGAAAGATACGGGTCTATTTTTCCAAACAATGGCATTCCTTAATCCATTCCCTTATGTGTATATAAAGAAAAAAACAAGATTAGCACCTCTTTGTCTTGAGAAAGATTTATGTGAGTATTTCGTATGTAGCTTATCCACTATTCGTTGCTTCTCTCGTTGCTCTACTTGTATTGTTACTGATTCTCATCACGCAGCAATCCTCATGCCCCCCAGCCTGTGTTTTACAGCTGCTTCTTCTGCTGTAGCCTCTTCTATTGTGGAATCCGAATCTGATGATTCTTGCTTGTCCAGCCCAACCCATTGGGGTCCTCCTCTGGTCCTCTACCATCTCCTCCGGCCTGACCCTGCCCTCGCCCTCGGACTCTTTCCAAACCGCAGATTGCAGCGGGCATCCGGCCATGGAATGGGACCAACTTTTGGGCACAAAATAAACCCCACTGCTTCTAGGCAGGGACTGCAACCCGTTAGCCATCTGTTCTGCTGGATCGTTAGGGATAAAGGCTACCCGGAGGCAGTTTTTAGCAATACCTTGAGCGAGTGAACCTTTCTGGTTTATCTGAACCCTCTCTGGCTGACAGCCTTAGAGGCATGCTAGATCTAGCTTTCTCTTGTATTGAAATCAGATTTTGAAAAGCTGGAAACAGTTCCCAGCTCACAGCACATCTTCTTACTCAGCTTGACTGGAGACGTTCTGCATTGGGCGGAGGTCTTTTTGAGCCAGAGGGAAAGGAAGGATGAGCTCAATGTATTCCTTGTTCTACCAGCTGCTACCAAACGTATTCATCTTCCCTCCGAGGATCTGTGTGTCCAGATCCATTTGCACTGTGCACCCTGATGAGACAGAATGACATCTTCCATGATAGGTGATAGGCTGTGGTTCCAACCTCCTTTTTTTAATCACATCTAATGAAGAATGCCAAAGCAGATGTGTTTCATTGTTGTGCTTTTAGGAGCAGAATGAAGTAAAAAGCCTAGGATGGCTGCTACAGTGAAATCTTGCAGCATGCCGTGCACTTGGACTGTGAGAAAAAGATATTCCTTGGTTTCCCAGACAAGTCACGGTCTTTTCTGAGTGCTCCAGCAAGCTCTAGGAAGAAGGTTTAACAACTGCTCATCTACCCTGTCTTGGAAAAACCTTATTAACTTCGGCATCTGTCCAGCCCTTTGCTAGTTAGCAAAGAGTTTCTGGAATGCTTCGGCTCCTTCTAAGATTGCGTGTCTTATTTTTAGATTGACAGTAAACTGTGCCTCACAGTGACTTCTGCAAGCTATTCTTTCTGAGGCTGAATGGTTGCTTTTGTGCTAGATGTGTGATGCATAATACACCAGTTCTGCTCTTTGAGTAGAAGGAGGGCAGGGTTTGCTTCAGAGGGTTTATTTTATCCTTGTCTCGGTCTAAAATCATTGGATCCTTAGGAACTGGGTGACTTTTTTTGCTTGTTACTTGAGGTAGATAATGGTTCTGGTTCTCCACAGGAGCCTTTTGGTACAAGTGTGCTCCAAATCATGCAAATAAGAAAGTAACGATAATGCTTTATATTATTTGTAAAACAAAACAGAAAGAAAAATAAGATTATACAACTCCACAAATAATCCATTACTTCAGTATACGAATTGTTCTGTTAATATCTACAAGCATGCAGTTGTATAGAAGATGTAAAGGTATAGCAAGAAATCCCTATGTCTTTTGATGTTTAGACAACTCTTTTGAGAGTTCTGGTTGGGGTCCTTATGAGGACAGAGTCCTCCTGTCAAACTATTCTACTTGATTAGTTGTCCATTTTCTCATTTGAGGATATCTTTGCTAAAAAAAAAAAAAAAAAAGGACCAAAATGGCATTTCATTGCCTTTTCTTCCTCTTGGGAAATACACACAGAGTTGCCCCTCTTTTTGTGAACTGCAGTTGTGATTGTTACCCAACAGATTCAGGTCTTGAATAATGAAATACTGTATTACTTGCTTTCATCATGCTAAGTGATCCATCTCAGTTCTTCACTTATATGAAGAATGACCTATGCTTTCTTATCCTTTCCTCTCTCCCAGAGTTTGACACAGAATTTCAATGTCACAGGAAGAAAATAACAACATTACATCTATGCAAAAATAATCCACTTTATCATATATCATTCTCCGTAGCATCGAACTTTCACCTTTTTCAAAATTAGATGACGGATTAATAAATTGGTGTTTGTTCCAATCATAATGGAAAACTGTGACTACTTAACATGCTCATGCCCTCCCTGTAATTGAAATTTCCAAATATTAATGAGATTATACCACTGTTCTGTCAATAAATATTACCGAGTTCATTTATGTGGAGGTCTTGGGATTTCTGCGGAATGATTTTGCACTGTGACTCTAAAGATTTCATTATTAATCTAACAGATCCTGACTACCTTGTTTAATTAACCCAAGTCTTCTCAAACTTTATATAACATGTCACTCCGTATAAAGTATCCAGCTCTTGCACATGTAAGTAGACAGGGAGAATGCACGCTGACGTGACTGTTGCTTATGAAGACTTACGACGATTTGGAGCCTTGCGGTTGCTTCCCTAGCTGAAAATAAGTGAATGACAGATAATCTAGATCTATTCCACATGTAACTTGTTCCTGAATGAATATATGTCTCTCCTGGGCAAAAAACATCCAGTGCAGTCTCTGGGAGACACAGCTCAAAGCTCCTACCTGGTTCCTGTGTGGCAGCTTTGCAACGAAAAGTGACCCTGCAGTTAACAAACTCCTCAGTTACTTACTGCTGGGAAAAGATGACTCCCTTTACACAGAGCCTGGCAGAGCCAAAGCTGAACACCTGTACGCACGCAGGGAACAGGAACACTGTATGTAATAGCACCACTTGGTGACACCTGCCATAAAAATATCGTCATTGGGGTGGTTCTGACTGCTTTAGCTATGTTTAATATCTGTGAGGAGTCAGCGCTGGGTTTTGAAGGGGTTATAAGTTTCTGAAAATGTCCCTGAACTGAAATTTCCAAGACGGGCCTATTGCTGTAGGTACCTGGAAAGTTCAAGGAAAACGGTTTCTCTTTTTACCTTTAAGGAAAACTCCACAATCATCTAAATTATTAAAAAGCAAAAGACTTGAATACTTTTAATGCATGTGAAAACTGAAACTTCCAGGGCTGGAAAGCTGAAAAAGTTAAATTCAAAACCGTTGCCCAAATAAATCTTTCTTAAAGTGTATTTGGTCATTCCAATGACATCTGACTGAGTTTCAGCTTTTCAAAAAATATATAGGGAAGATTTTTTTCTAAACTTATAAATAAATGTAATTCTATATATATTTTTGTAATTATTTGAAATATACTGAGCATTCAAAGGAATGAGAGGGATCTCTTGTCCCCTGTGTATTTGGCATGAAGGGTGTCCTAATGAGCGTTTTCAGCTTTTCGTTGAAGAAGAAAGCTATCCTGTGGATTGCTTACAGAAAACAGCATAGTCTGTATCTGAGACAGGCAGTCAAGTGACATTGTGTAATACACAGTCAGCATATTTCAAACTGAGAAATCTTTTTTTTCTCTTGTTACCTTCCTCTCATGTTTTCCTTTAAAACAAGATTTTAGACCAGGTAACCTTGCAAAAATCCTACTAAAAGTCCATTCAGTGAGAGAAAATTAAAGGTGGCATTGTGCGAAAATGTAAACTTAGTAAAAATAACTTCTACTGCAAGTATTACCTCCAAATTTTCTGTACCCTGAGTTTTGAAAAAGGTCAGACTAAATTATCATATTGTTTCCTCCTGACCTTAAAATCTGTGTCAGCACGTTTTATTTTTTATTGGAACCTGGTACTGGCATTTCTCTGGTGCTTCTCTGAAGGTACTTTCTTTTATTTTTAAATAAAAGCAGAAAATCTGGAAAAAAAAAAAAAAAAAGAGTAAGTCTCTAGCTGTGACCATGACAAAGAAAACTTTTTTTAAAAAAAAAAAAGACGTTAAGATTTTGTCTTTTTTGCAGACAGAGTGATTGGCACTTGGATTTTACTACTTGACATAGTCTAATTTTAGGTGTGAATAGTCATATTGCAAAGTTCTTTGTATCTGCACTGGCCTGAATTCGCCTTTGTGATGTGCAAGAATTCTGGCTCCATTTCTAGCTGCCTGAACCCTGCTACAAAACTAAGATATCCCTTTTTTTTTTGTAGTTAATTGAGAAAGAACTTCTGTGCTATAGGAGACTTTCTGATGAAATATGACATAAAAATAATTTAAATAAGGAGAGATTCTGAAAATAATCATGTTTAATGTTTTTAATTGATCATGTATTCAGAAAGTTATCACATCTGTGTGTCATCACATCATAGGAGCATGTCCATGGGCTCTGCCAGTGTGAACATCCTTAGATGAGATTAAATGCTTAGTCGCATATTACAGTCTTTTCCTTTTTTTACATATATAAACCAATTCATGCACAGACATGTATTATATTTCAACATGGATTGAGTTTTGGAAAGTTGTTCAACTACTGCTACTTTAATATTTAATACTAGTTTTAAAAATGATATTTTAAATATTTCCAGTGTATAAATTGGAATAAAATTTTTTAGACTTTTCTATCATTAAAGCTCATTACTTTGTGCATTCATGTAGAATGTACATTTGAGCAAATTAGGTTTTCATCTGAGTTTTTGAATTTATTTTCCTCCCTTTTATATATCTGTGCATTTTCATTTTGCGAAATGTGCTATTCCCAAAATTTATAAGGAGATGTAAAGCACCTAATGGGACCGAAAGTGTTCAAATACTCAGTAAAAAAGGGTACTACTCCTCTAGTAGGAGGGAGATGTCTGTACTAGAAATGGTCAACAGCTCCTGTCATTTTTTAATATGATTGAAACCACAGGCTTCTCTCTGATAAGACAGACACTATTTCATAAAACTCTCTCATCTCTTAGCTCACACACCTACCAATTGAACATGTGGCCAACGACTGGAACAAATGAATTCTATTGGATATTATGTCATAATTAGACCAAATTATAATGATTTCCAAAATAAGGAACCTGCTTTTCAGGATATTCTTTTACAACATGAACTTTAAAAAATATTTTAAAGAAAAACATAGGGAAAAATACCCCAACTTTACCATATCCAGCCTAAGGACTCTTCAAGTATTTCCTGCATCTAACATGAGAGAACTAAGTGTTTACCTTTTCTGTTGAAGCTGACTGCTCCGCAGTATTTGCTTGTTACAGAGAGGGTAAAAAGGAGAACGATGCATATCCCATTCCCAGCATGGTAAGAGGAACGTGGTCCTGTGATCAGAGCATTGCTATTGCTAAATGTAGAACCTTTGCCTTGCTTTTGGAGGACATTGAGATCTAAAGATTTAATCTATCATATAAAATGTTAATTACAGCTTCTGCAGCGTCAGTAACAGTAATTCCCTGTATAGGTAAAGGTGAAGTCTAGGGCAAGATGTATCGGTTTTTAAGAAGTTTTTGGAAGAATCTGATCCCATATTCAAGTTTTAAGTTTGATTAGGTTGAAAAGTGAAGTATTGGGGGGAGGTGTATAACTACAACAATGTTGATAGACATAGTTCAGAAGTATGTCCCCAGGTACGTTCACGCTGAGCCCTGTTGTTGCACTTACGAATGGTGTACGAGACAAAGCACGTACTGAGCGGTAAGCCCTGCCCATGCTCACCGGCCTTGAGGACAATGGCAAAAAAAGTGTATCCATACGTAGAGAGCCATTTTCCAACAACACTCCATACGCATCATTTCTTACTCATTCCTTTCATCACAAACCCACTAGTTTGTATGTGTTTGCACAAAGTCTAAACCCTCAGGCACCCAGGGTCCGCTCCGGTTCCCTCTGCCCAGCTCTGCAGAGCAGCGAGATGACCACCGTGGCTGCGGCTCAGGGAGGAGGGTGTCCTGCGTCAGCACAGAAACAACTGTGATCTGGGGAGGAAGATCTCTGGTGGGCACCCTTCTCCGTGGCGTAAATGTGAACACGTGTGGCTGAGGAAAAGGGTGGAAATGCTCTAAGGGATGTCAGGTGGAGCTGGAAAAAGGGCAGAGTGTCAACTCATAGGAACAGGCAGTGAGTCTTTTGGTTCAAGATTAGCCTGTGTGGCTAGGTGGACCTGTGGGTGCTAACTGACTAAGCGTAATTTTCCAAGCACAGTTTGAGGCTGGGTTAAAAGAGAGGCATAGGAACAGAAATCAGATTTGCAATCTGCTAGTGATAGCTGCACAATTTTCACTACTTTCTCAAGAGAACTTGTGGCATAACAGGGAAAGAGTTTTAATGTACAACCAACCAGTAAACCCAGCTCAAGACTGTAATATCCCTCATACCAGCAATTATAACTACCTTTAATGACCGGCGTCTCTCTGCCTATTGCACCCAGTGTCTGTGATCTGAGATAGGTCCCACCTTGGGTGAAAACATGGGAAGACAGCGGGCTCTCTGCAGTGGTGGCTTTCCCGAACACGAACCGGTGTGACATGAGCTGCGCTCCCAGCGTGACTGCAGCGTAGGCATCCTTTGAGATTCCCAGGTAGGACAAATTTTCAACAGCTGCCTTAGTAGCTAATTAGCCCTATCCATGCTTTGATACATGGCTCAGTCACTGCATGATGAAAAGTCTTATTTACATATTTTCCACCTGTGGTCTGTTTTTCTATCAGCCTAGGGTTTCTGAAAGTGTAATATAATGCCAAGCTTTCCCAGAGTGATAGTGTGTTTGAACTGGTACTATTTAAAGGACTCCAGTTTTATACTATTAAGACCAAACCAGATGCCTCCCAATTTTTTATTTTTTAACTGTATTAAGTTTTCACCTTGCTTTTCCTTGAATCTTCTTTCCTGGGAAGAATTCAGAGAGTAGTCCAGTGCAGCAGAAGAAAAAATAAAAGCATATCAGCCTGATGGAAGTGACTTTTTCTTTCTATTGACATTGAATATAAAGAGGAGAGATTCTGTATTTCTTTGTGTTTTGTTTTTTTTTTTTTAAATGAAAAAGGAAAAAAAAAAGGACTAGGAAAGTTAATATGCTTCTCATTCTCTTGATGACATTTTTACTAGGTTGCTATAAAGTACTCTGAGATCTTAAACTCAGAAAATGGCCATGACAGTCAGGGGTCCAGCTGAGTCCTTCCTTACTTTGCAAAACTTTGGACTTTAATTTTACTTGTAACTCTCCTACAATTGTACACAATATTCCTACTAAATCCTGGCAGTAAATAGGTTTGCGTAGTAAGCTGGTACTTGAGTTTGCAAAGGAAAAAATAAAAAGAAGGAGGGAAAGGCAGGAAATTGCTTTTGTGAGGCGTTAAAGTACTCTAAAATGATCCAAAATCAAATCATCCCCAGAAGGGGTGTGTTTCCCATAGTCAGCTACACACTGTGGCATTCCCACATGAAAGTGGGCTCTCATTTCCCACAGAAGCTTAACCTGCCATGCATTTAAAAAAAAAATGCATAAAATATACTTTCCTTCCTTTGCTGGTCTTCCTCACCCACTGTAATAATTGCTGAACTTTGTTGCTTCTGTACGCAGTCCGCAAACAGGGCTGATGGTTATGTCACTGGGACGGAATGAAATCCCTCCTTGTCCCTACAGATGAATGCTGGATCTCTTCAGCATTTTGCACATTCCTGCACAGTTCGTAGTGTCATATGCCACTGCCCCTATGACCAACCGCAGCCCGCAAAGTGACTGTCACCATTATATTGTTGACATACTCACTCTTTCTGGCATGGAAAGTGTGTACCAGCTGCATTTAAACTAGGGGACCTGATAATTTTTCCAGCTCAGAAGTTAGAGGTGAAAAATCTTCTCCTGGCTGCATATTGGAGGCAGACGTGAATGCAGAGCAGAACATGTCACCTAGCCCTACACCACAGAATAAATTGTCTCTCCAATCACCAGCAGTACAACATTTTCAGCTGACTAGACACCATAAACTCATCTGCTATGGGTCTGCAGGAGGCCAGAACAGTCCATTTCCATATAGTTATCAGCATCTTCTTTCTGGATTGGAATGGCCTTCTTTGCCTGTCTGTCCTAGGAAATCCTGAAAATATCTCTTTTCTTTAGCTGTGGAGTCCTTGCCGGTTATTCCACGTGGGCCTGTAAGATGATGGTGAGATGGGACACGGGTGGTTTTGCACCGCAGGAGCCTGGAGTTGGATTTGCCCCACACACATCCGGACACTCCTGGTTCTCCTTCTGTCTGGAGTGCAGTATGGATACACCTGGGGGACGGGGGAGATTCCTGCCTCCGTGCCAGTGAACGTGCACCAGGAGAGAAAGACGAGGGAGCTAATTAGCCAGAGAATCCCTGGGATGTTCCAAGCTTATGTTTGAGTTTGTCACACACGAATGACTAATTTCTTATAAACTAGTTTTTTACTTTTAAAATGTCTATTGTAGAGCATATCTAAACATAAAAATATCTTAAATATCTAAACATATTTTTGAAAAATTTCATTTGTCTACAGATCCTCTTAGACATGGGCAGAAGGGGTTTTTTAAACATTAAGTATTAATTTTGTAATTCGTATATAACTTTCCATAATCATGTAAATGTACATTCTAATTAACAGTGTAGAAATCAAATTATTCTCTTAATCCGTGACATACCATTAAATCTGATATTTTAACCATGATGAACTATAATTAGATGAAATATAATTAGATCAAAATACTGTCCTGAACATTTGGTATAAAAGGAAAAATATATGGCTGCTTACATATGCACCATTATGATAAATTTATTACAAAAGAACATAAGCTAGTGTATTCTAGGTTGGTTTAGCGGTCTTGTTCAGAAGATGGCAGGAGTAATTTAAAAGGAGTTCTCTATCAGTTTTATCCGCATTATACATAATGAAACTGTCAAATTGAATCATTAGTATACTAATTTTGGCTCTCTTAATAACCCTTTTTGTATTGTGTAATCTTACACAATCTTACAATGCTGGGGAATGTATATAATTGTTGGTTGCACTAACAGCTTGTCTGTATAAAAGGAGAACAGATTTCAGAAATAGCCACTGCTTTCAGTTGTGCAGTTTGAGAAACCTTATTTAGTCATCCAAAGCCAGAAGAAACCAAAATCGGGGATCATGACGTCAAACCAGTAACTTGCCTTTTAACCAAGCTGCAGGCAAGTAAGCAGCCATATAACAAAAGGCAAACACTTAAAAATACTAGGAAGGTTTTGAAATCAAAAGCTCAAATGTTAGGAAATGTCACAACCAGGACACTTTGCTTTCAGCCTTCTTATATGGATGCATTATGATTCAGACTTCAATTACATGAGTGCATAGTACTTTTTCCGAAGGAATCTTGACTCATTTGGTATGATGATTAGAACTGGCTCTCTAAGGAGCAACATTTCACTTCTTTCTTTTCTTTTTATTGTTTACTGAGTGAACCTATGCCTCTTTCCCTTCTGCTGTCAAGGTCTCATTTTGAAGACAGAAATTCTGATTTTCTCATTGGCTTTTTCCAGTGCTCATTGTTGTAATTTGCAAGAGTCACTAATGTTATTATTAATTTTCATAAATCCCGAAGAGGAAACAGGTTATCGTTAGTCCATTTTCACAGTTCAGAACTGAAGCTCAACTGAATGTTAGGATATGAACTCATTTTTGCTGTTCAGCTTGAAATTCTGTAATATGGGTATGAAGAGCTCAAAGGGAAAAAGAAAGGAGGAGGTGGAGAAGACGAATGGATTATTTAATATAAAAAAAAATAAATCTCCTGCAGGAACATACTAGCTGTTCAATGTTCAGTTCCAGAATATGACTCATTCAAGTAAATTTCTCATGTGTAAAACCAAACCCAAAGAATTGATTTTTCTTTCCTAAAAAAACCCAAACCCAAACCAACCAACCAACCAAACAAAACCAACAAAGCCCATCAAAAACCAAACAGACAAATTTGAGAGCTCTACTTACTGTAATAAGGAATTCTGGTAGTCTCTGTGTGTTGGGAGAGTGCAATGGTACCTCTCTAACCCATGAAGTAGGAACCAGCTCAGAAAATGTATGAGAGTAGATGGGGCTGTGGTTGGGCAATATGTTGTACTGCTAAAATGGTAGTGTAATTTTTTAAAATATAGATTGACTCATTTATTTAATTATATGCTTTACTAGAGTCCATAAAAGTCCTAAACAAGAGCGGATCTAAAGGTCGATCTAAGATCTATATTGAAGATCTATTGTCATTTCAAAATGCTTGGAATTTAAATGCTGGCCTTTTTTTTCTGCATATTTGAAAGGTGTATTTCATCAATATGCTGGATGTATATAATACATGTTTTCAATAATTATTTTTAATTCCCTTGTTTGCACATACATGATATTAGAAATAGCTACTGTACAGGCCTTTTCCCTGCCAGAAGTTCTTTGTTTGAAAGGAGCCTTTTGTTTTATTAATTACATTATCCATTTCCAATTAATACTCAATTTTGATGCAATTAAAGAATACCAAAAAAAAATCCAAGATCTTCCAAGCAATTGTTTCTAGTGGTGCATCTCATAAGGAACTAATGAATCAATGCCCTAGTATGACACTTTGTTTTGTATTCACATGAGCATTATTCTGCAAGGTCCTCAACCTCTCATGTCATAGGAAAAATATGCTATGGTACTTTTTACAAGAGTAAAGATGTTAAACTCTGGCATCCTGGCTATGTTCCAGGTTGATTAATTAATATTCTGCATAGTTTCTCTAAAATTTCAAATGAAAAGATTGTTCTTTATTTAGACTCATAGCAAATATAGTGTCGCATGTACATTGCCCTGCAGAAAAGATTGCATTTCTTATTGCAGTTTAATCTTATGAAGCCTTTTCAACTTTGAGGAAGAATAATTGTAGAAATGTTAGTATGTCACAAGAAACTAAGGTTGGCTATTCAGAGCAATGCTTACCTGTTGCGTGATATCAGATCTTTCACGGTAAATTCGACTCCATGTAAAAGACCAAGATTTAAATGAGACTTGGGTGGGACATATGGCACAGTAACATGGCGATGTTATCACATAAAGATGAACCAAGATGGATTTGAAGATCCCTGTGACCTTACTGACCCCTGTGAAGACAGGAGCAATCAGAGTCCCTGAGCACAGATGTGCCCAGGGTTGTTAAGTGGCGCCCTCGAGTTGGAGGGAGACGGGGTGTTGCACACACTTTCCTTTCTATCGAACGGCACAGCTGGCCCGTGCAGATCGGAGCATCTGCTGCTCCCTCTGAAACGCTGCTGCTGCAATCCCCTTACCACAAGCTCTGCGTTCTGCTTGACGCCACACCTGCCACTTGGATAATATAACTGAGAATTACCCCGGTGCAGTACAGAAACTACATGATGCAATCCATAACAGTAAATGTACAGTTTTAAAATCCAACAATATCACTGTATAAATAGAGCTGGAACTAAAAATACAGCAATAGAGATGTATTTCATCTTGTGTGTTAGGAGACAACAAAGGATAACTATGTCTTCAATGAACCGTTTCTCTCTCTCCTGCTCTCTTTTACCTTACAAAATATAAATACTCAGTAATCCAACTGTAAGAGATGCTGAAGATCAATATCTTTATATTCCAAGTTGTTGGGCCTTTTCCTGTGGTATGAGTAGAAAGAAGGAATTTGTGGAAGGACCCGATGGTCTTTAGCCAAAGAAGTTATGGATTCACGTGGGTTTGGTTCTCGTGATGCAATTTTGAGAGAAGGTGCTTCTGATATGTCTCAGGACTATAAAATGCCAACCAGGCCAATCTGTGGGCGTACTGCATACTTCTGAATTACATAGTCACTCAAATCAAGGTAACTAGGGACAACCTGGAAACAGAGGCCGAGGTCTTGGCTTCTTCTGAATTCTGAAAGGGCTTTGTCTGGGAGCTTTCATCCAGTCTCTGCAGGAGATCTGGTTCCTCCACCCTGCCGTGCTGCCGTGCTGGCATGCTTTAGTCAGCCCGGGTTGCTGTAGCCTTCCTGGTCACATCGGAGCCAGAAGGCTCAGTTATCACTGAGAGATCTGAAAAATGTTCCTGGTGACTTGGGCTGCCAGCCCACTGGAACCTGAATTTTCAGAGCTACCGATACACTCATTTTGTCTGAGTCAGTCTCCAAATGGCAAAGGCTGGTGTTAAATCAGCATTGCATAATCCTGGGGAATCTCAGTGCCTCAACTGCTTTAGCACACACAATTAGATGGCTTGGTCCTCATCTGTTGCCTCCTCGTCACAGAGCACTCTGAGGAGACACCGATTTGAGGACAGAATCTCGCTATGAGAAAGGGTTTGCAGACAGAGACTTGCTACAAGAAAAAAGAGTAAGGTAAGAAAGGTAGGAGGCCATTATGTGGCAGGACAGCACAGCTCACCACGAGCTAATTGCTTCTCTCTTTGCAGAGTGAAAGTGAGTAGGAAATAAAATCACTCAGAGAGGTAAAATAGCACTTGTCTGGGCTGGTAGTGGTTTTTTGGTCATGAGGCAAGCAGGTGTAAACCCCTGATGGTTGGAGGAAAAATAGAGGGTGTGATGCCACATCATGCTGCAGCCTGCTCCAGTCCTAGCCTACAGCAAGACAGGATTATTGGGAGACTGGAGGGTTAGTGGGGCAAGGAGAGACCCCTGCCTCTACACACAGTCTCCCCAAACTCTAATGACACTTGTCCAAAAGTTTTAATATTGTCGTGATCCTTGATGATATTGTGCCTTTTTTTAATATCAGAGGTTTGTGACACTCAGGTGCATTACAAATCATTATTACTGCTTGGTTGTAACTGCTGACTAAAAGTCCCCAAAGCAATGCTCAGACTCAGAAAAGCCAAAAAAAATAATTACTATGGTATGTTGTCCTTTGGAATGGTCATTCAGTCAGTGCAAGTGTCATGGATCTTTATCTTGTTCTGGCCTCACACTATCAGGATAGCAACAGAGGGAGCAACATATTCCTCCAACGTAGACATAAGGACCTTGTGTCATCGAGCCCAGATATCGTTACAGTCTCTTGAAAACTCCAGCCTCTCGGCAGGAGTAACTACTGCGAAGGGTCTGGTCCGGACGAGTGGAGGCTGTGCAGAGCCCAGCTGCAGAAGACCGTGCACGGGGAAGCTCGGGTACGCAGCAGTGTGGTGGCTGCACGGGGGCCTCTCCTTCGGGTCACAGAGCCTGTGTGACTGACACGAGAAATAATCTACCAGAGCAGGACTCTGCCACCGGAATCCGACTCTGCCGGAGTCCCTGGTGGGTCCGAAGCCAGCTGCACAATTTAGGGACGCCTGTCACAAGGTATAACGTTCAAAAGGAGTGGTTCCAGCACTCTGACACACCTCGCTCCTCTCCCGTCTGTTTAGGAGAGAATATAATTATCTGGGTCATATGTTACCATCACGTATAGGAAATGAGCTGTGATGGCTAGGTTTTTCTGTTACATCCCCAGTGTCTGAAGCTATTTAGGATTTTGAGCATTTTTCCTTTCATTTTTAATTCTTCACTCCTGATATAGAGGTTGTGGTAGGTGAATGGCAGTGCTATGGGTCAGGCTATCTTTTTCAGGCTGGAACAGGAAAGGACAGACAGTCAATATTTTTAGGTGGCATAACTATTATTTTATATCACTGTAAAACCAATTCATTTCAAATAGCCTTTTTTTAAAGTTTACCATAACAGAAATATTTGTAAATAAACACTGAAGAGTATCACTCTTTAGAACTTCTATGGGCTAAGTTCGTTCTTGTGCCATCCCTTACTGGTGTCCCAATTTCTAAAATCCCTGTAGGCATATGACTGTTCATTAAGAAAAAATGGATGTATTCATTGACAATGAGGTAAATGATCTTAAACTGGAAAACCTCAGATTTTCATATCATAAGTCCCTACATGAAACTACTTTGTTATCATAAAGAAAGCACTATCGGCTAATGTCTTATGAAGATGTAAAAAAAAAAAAAGTCTACAGTTTTGAAAGTTTCATGAAAGTAATTCGCATTCTTTTTTGAATGATGCCAACTCTGTAAGAATTTTGCAAGTTGCTTTAATGATAACTGTGATCATTGTGTTACATTATGTATTCAGTAACCGTAGTGGAATATTGTGTATTAGTCTAACTGAAAGCTGTAAGAGACATTTATGCAGTCCACAAATGCATTATGAAAGTACTTAATCTGAAGCAAACACAATTGTATATGCTTTTATTATGTACTCTTTTGGATTTAGCTATGACAGAGTATCTTACAGAGCGTTCTAAGATATTAGACAAAATTGAATATATTGCCTCAGTTCATCCTAATTTTAAGTAGATATGTCTTGGGGTCTTTTTAAGAAAACTTTTCCCAGTGAATACAGACACTGTCATGAGGTGGTACACCACGCTACCGCTTCTTTTAGGCAAATAGCTGCTTTCTGAATGGCAATTTATTTTTTCCCTCTGAGTTTGCTTAATGATGTTATTCATAGAGTGATAATTTGTCGCAGTGTGAGGCCGCCTGCTCCAGAGGAACGCAGCAGGGGCTGGGAGCTGCTGCCTCTCTCAGGTCACTCCGCTGTGAGGCAACAGCTTGTATGCCTATAGGAACTCGCCAACATCCAGCCCCCTCCCCAAAGAAATATCACCCCTCAACTGCCTCTTTCTTTTTTGGTTTGTTTTTTTCTTTTTTCCCCCAATATTGGCTAGCATCTCAAAAATCCCCAAAGAAATAGGAAATAAACTTCTACACGTGGATGTCTTCACCCAAATACGGATTTTATGAGTGGAGAGAGTGCTTTCTGGTCTTTCTGAATGCATAAAGTAGTTTTTTGACACTTTAATCTAAATCTGTCAACAGATAACCAAAATATTAAGAAAGAGGACACTTTTGTGACCAAGGTGTCAGCCTAAAAGTCAAAAGGGATTACTTTCATTATTGAACTAAGGAAGTCTGTAGTTTGCCCACAAAATTAATCAATTAAATAAATAAATAAAAAGCTTGCAATATCTTTTGACATGTCTTTTCAATGTCTGCCTCACATACCTAGAGGCAGTGACCGCATGTATGTGAATACTACTTGATGCTGACACGAATATTACTTGAAGTGTTATGTCCAAACACGTCTTTGGCACATCTACATTTTCACTTAATTTCTCAAATTTCTCTAATTGTTATCTCTTGGAGCTTTTTTTTAGCGGCCATTATTAAAAATAGATGGGAGCTATCAACTTGTTTTCACTGTGTTTTATCAGCCACAGGTATCAGAAGATTGTTAAAGGATTAGATGAGTGTTTCCTCCACCATTATAGAATAAATTGTACTTGGCTCAGTGGTTCCTTTTGTAAAGTGGACATGGTAATATGTTCACTGAATATTTTCTAATGACTTTGGAGAGCCCACAAACATAATACTTTATTAGGAGGAGCTGCAATATGGTGTGAAATGCAAAACTGAAGAGCCTAGTTGGGAAAACCAAAAAATGCCTCTCAAACTCTTCTGCCTTGCACAGCCCTTTGGAATTTAACATCTCTGTGTAATCCTCCTTCTTCTTTCCTGCCTTCTGTAATATTACCCCAGTGTACCTACTGAAATCTTCAGCAACAAAATAATGCTGAAGTGCACAGAAGTACGCAACCACCTTAGCAACAGGATATAACATCTTTCTTTCTTAAATTATACTTCAGGGCCATTGTGCCTTTGGATTTCCTAAAGGCCAGAAAGATGCTAATTTCGGTGGAAACGGCCTAGACGTTCATAGAGAGAGAGGCGAGGGGACTGGGTCGTGGACAGTGTTTTGAAAGCAAGGAATTAGGAGATAGCCTAGACCTATGGCTTCGCTTGCAGTAGCGTTGCTCTGTTAAGACAAATGGGAGATGTATGGGCTCAGCGACTTTGAAAATGAGGTTATACAAACTCTGCAGGGATCCTTGCTTTCTTTCATGCCCTCATCCCTAGTGCCATGCAGAAGCCACGTGTGTCAAAGAGATTATAGTTTCCTGTCTCCTAATGCTTTGTGTCTTCCGTCCTTTCTTATCTTGAAATCTGGGGTTCATCCATTGTCTTGGACTGGATTCTTTGCACACACCTTGCAGTGTTGATTATGCAGCTAAATTTAGACAGAAACATATACTTCTTTTTTGAGGGAGCAGGGGGGAGTGTGAACTATAGCTTGTGCTTTTCAGAACTGAAGTTGTCAATAGTTTTACCCAATATGTAGTGCAATTTTTTTCTAGAGTTCCAGAAATGCATATTTTTTCCTTCCCTCTCTATGTGAAAAAAGTGGCAAATTAACATTTTTTCTAGCACTGAGTTGTTGGGAAAGGTGACTTTTCTTTTCCTTTATTGGTTTATTTGAGGGGACTTCTGCAAGAAATGATAATTTAAACTCATTTTAACTTGGTGCTTCAAATTGATTGTAATTTCTCTTTATCACTACAATTACTCAAAAGAATGGAAATTTCACAATGAATCTTCAGGCTCATACAGGTCACAAACATATGTGTGTATGGATGCTTTTGTTATTTGTGGAAAATGAAATTCTTATAGAAGTTATTTCAATGTGATTGTATACAATTAAATTTAACAGTGATAGTCCGATAAAGAAGCCTTAAAAATTAAAGAAAATATTCGAAGAATTAAAATCTATGCTTATCTTAACTTTGGTAGTACTGTAGAAGAATTTCGGTAATATGGAGTGAGCTAAGTCTATCTCCTTTTTCTTCCCTAGCAGAATTATTTACTTAAGTTCCAGTCAATTACACCTATGCAATTCCATTGCAGGCTTAATCTAAAGACAGTGGGGTGGCCCAGCATTATCTTGGGGTTTAATTTTGCCTTCAGAATCTTTATTACTGGTGATGATGTGTGAAAAGGAAAGAGCACAGCTTGGCTTTCAGAAGCCAGAGTGAGTTTGTTTGGCTGATGCTTAGAAACAATAACAAACAAAGCCTTTGTAAACTGGTCACAGATTATGTGTAAGTCCCTACAAATCAATAAAATTTAAATTATTCCATTTGAGAATGTAACTTCTAGGTGCTGCAGAATTTGTGAAGTGATTTTAAAATACTTATTTACATGCCTTAAGCTAAAAAAGTTTATGGTTGCAAAAAACTAGGTCATATTAAACAAAGCAACGTGCACCAAGTATTACATTGTTCCTCATTGAACTTAGTGGTAAGGACTTGACTGAGCATTAGATCCACAATGAATAATTTGGGACAGGGTTTTTTTTTCCTCAGAAAATTAGCCATCCTTAAACTAAAGCTGGATTTCTACTCTACTGAGGTTGGACCAGCATATTTTATGTCCGCTTAAATAACGCCTTTATCTACTGAGAAACATTGCAACTGACACTGATGATAGTTAGGCATGATTTTATTAGACTGTCATAGATTCTCTTAAAAAATACAAACAAACCAAAAAAGTTGGTCAACTGTCCGGAGAACAAAATGCCCAACTGCTTGCATTGTCGCCAGGCTTCTGAAGAAACATGTTGTTTAACCGCATGATGTTCATTAATATTTGTAAAGATATGTATGTTAAAGTTAAATTAACCTCTTGATATCCCTCAAAAGACTTAACAGTAGATGTGTCCTATGGAAACTCTGAGCCAAGACAGAGTGTGCAGTCCTCAAACTCTAGCACTCCCACCATTGACTTCATGTTCTGTCCCTAATCCATGCGAGTCCTGTGTATCAACCGACCTCTCCCTTCTATTTCAGGGAGTCTTGTAGTCCACTCATCACTTTTTGTTTGTTTGGTTTGTTTCCCTAGAGACATTGGTTGCACTTTGCTTCTCATTGCTTCCCATCCCAGCTCTCCACTTTTCATTGCTTAATGTGATTCCCTATACATTCTGGCCCTACTTTACTTCCCAGACCCTCTTTCCCTATACTAATATTCCCAGTTTCCTTTTACTCAGCATGTCTCTGTTCTCCTGCTTTCCTCACATCAAAATTCATCACTCCCTTTCTCTTGCACCTAGAGCTTTGGGTCCCCACGGCCAACCATGTCGGATCTCCTGTTTTTCTCAGTTCCATGGAAGGTGCAATTTCTACCTGTGCCCAAATGTTGTCCTCTTTGCTATGGCCCTGGCAGCTTCTTCTACCGCTCTCCTCTTCGTAATTTTATTTTCCTCCCTGAAAGATATATCATTCAGAGCATCAGCCTATAAAAATCTATTGGGAAGATGGTTAGAGCCCAGGTGGGAGCATTGTTTTGCTGCAAGGTATTAGTTTATGTTATCAGCCCTATTCTTTGAGCTGCAGATAATTGGAAAGGTGCTTGTAGCTGCTTAGGTAAATAGATGGCGAAAGCTTAATGTGTGACACGTTTTCTTCTTTTCAAGTTTTCCACTTTTTTTTCTCTGAAAAATCAATACATTTCTGGCCATTGAATATTTTCTGAAATTTGGAACGTCAATCACTTGCGATACACAAAAGTGTTACGGACGAAGAACTGTATCAGGCTGAACCAGAGGCCTTATAAACATTGTTGGTCAGTAAGCAAAGGTAAATCTTTCTGTGTGCCTTCCTCCATTCGTGAGTAAGCAGTTGCAAGTGAGTTTAAAAAAGGATGTTTTTCTCCTTAGTTCTTATAGATAATTATGGTTATCAGCTGATACTTAGTTCTCACAGATGGATTTATGAAGCTTGCTCAGATTACCTTCTCAGTCTCCATGAGCAAGTCTGTCTTTCCATTTATTGTTGCCTTTTATCCTGTGATGGTTATAGATAGCAGGATTGGGATTCATCTCACCTAACTTTCAACATCTACAGTATTTCAGTTAGATGGCCTTTATAGTCGAAGAAAAGAAAGAGACACTTTTAGGGTATGATTCATTTGACCTGTTTCAAATGTCTACTTTAGGAGTAGATGAAACATGCCATGCAAGTACCTGTTTCTCTCCACTAACTACGAAGAAAACCTAGAGGGACTAGATCAAATGTAAACCTCTTATTGTTGTGTTTACATTTACTCAAATTAGGAGTCTCAATTTAGTGATTGGAATTAATTAATGACATCCAATTTTGTACAGAGTTGGTATACAAGTAATTTTTATCATGTAAACCTTAATTTGAGAATATGTTTTTTCTCTTTGGTTTGGCTGGAAGGGACCTTTAAAGATCATCTAGTTTTAACCCTGCTGCCAGGGACAGGGGGCGTATTCCACTAGACCAGGTTGCTCAAATCCCCATCCAGCCTGACCTTGAACACTTCCAGGGATTGAGGCATCCACAACTTCTCTGGGAAACCTGTTCCAGTGCCTCACCACCCTCAGAGTAAAGAATTCCTTCCTTATGTCCAATCTAAATCTAGCTTCTTTCAATTTAAAACCATTGCCCCTTGTCCTGCCACTACAGGCCTTGGTAAAAAGTCTTTCATCATCTTTCTTATAAGCCCCCTTTACATATTGAAAGGCTGCAATAAGGTCTCCTTGGACCCTTTTCTTCAGGCTGAGCAACTCCAACTCTCTCAGCCTGTCTTCATAGGAGAGGTGTTCCAGCCTTCCGATCATTTTCATGGCCCTGCTCTAACAGGTCCATGTCTTTCCTGTGCTGAGCGCTCCAGAGCTGGACGCAGTAGTCCAGGTGGACCCCTCGACCTGCTGGCCATGTTTCTTTTGATGCAGCCCAGGATATGATTGGCTTTCTTGTATAATGTTGAACATCATTGTTATTTGTGTCTTTTCCCACAAATGAACCCAACCTTCAGAGACAGCACATTGTTATGGAGGGGGTGGGAAAAAGAAAGAAAAAGAAGGACAGGGTAAAGCAGAAGGACAGTAGCAGGAATTGCTTGAAATCCAAAGCATAATTTATCATGATATCTTGCAATCAAAATCTAATGCAACAAAGCTGAAATAATTTCCAATGTGTCTTACTGAAACAAGCAGACCTTTAAAAAAAAAAAGTCCCTGACAGTTTCTTTACTTAGACCACGTTTGCCCTTAAAACAATTTGCTGACATAGCTGGGCTGGGGAGGGGTGAGATGTTTTCACCATCCTGACTGACATAAGTATGATAGCAACTCCCTGGATGTAGAAATGCTTCTAAAACAGCAAAAAAAGACATTTTGCAAGTACAGCTTATTCTATTCCCAGAATGAAACTCCTTTGCTGTTGCTCTATCTCCATGGTCAGGATTTACCAATGTAACCATAGTGTGAAGCTTTCTCAGCAAACCCTTGTCAATCTAGAGGAGGCCTTCTGCCCTTTGGAAGAATCAGCCCTTACATTCTTGCTTTTTGATAACCTTATGAATCACCTCCAATTAACACCTTTTTTCTTTAGTGACCACATAAAAATATCCCCATGTGGTCTTTGGAATAAGTTCATTTGACCTTTTGTTGAGGACCTTTTCTGCTATACAGCCGATTTATACTGGTCTCTTGAGTGGTCACTTATCAGATACGTATATACATTCAATAAAGATGCGCCGTCTAGCTGAATGTGTGCCAAAATTTTATGACTTCTTGTCTTCATTTCTGCCGAACAGTATGAAACTACTTAATAATTTCTGGCATATTGTGTTTTGTCACTATGTATGACCTGAATGTATCCAGACATATGTTATACAGAGCCTTTATCTCTTCCTTTTCAATGGGTGGGAGAAAGTCAATTACTTATCAGGAAACGGACATGTTTAATTCTTGAGGGTATTTAGTTCCAGAATATAGTAGGATTTGCATATTCAAGACATTCATTTTATGCCATCCAGGCAATACCCGGTTCTGTAACCTCATGTAAAGTTGACAGAAGTTGTTTGTTGTATTGAGGGAGGAAGGTGCGTGCTGCTCTGTGCACTGGAGAAGAGGTGGGTCAGCATCCCTCACAGCAGCACATTTCTCACCCCGTTTCGAGTACACCAGCTTTCACTAGAGTCAGAGCACCGTGGGGTTGTTGGGTATTATGGTCTTGTCAGCTTAGGGAAAGTAAACCAGTGTAAGCGAGGACAGGGTTTTAAATGATGTAAGTCTACAAGTCTAAATCCAATTCGTAAATTCCCTCATTTTAATAGTTTTAAGTTGGATTTTTGTGGGGTTTTTTTTTTCCAATTTCAACAGAAAATACAAAACGACAAGAAAAATCCAGAACAACCCGTCTTACTCCACCATGAGAGCATTCATATGAGGAGTTATACCTGTAAGACTTGTATGTTGTAAGTAAAAACATCTGTGTTCAGCCAAGCCCTTAGAAAGGAATATTTTATAGCTCACCAAGCCTCCCTTGCTCTTCCGAGTGTGGCAAAGCTGTGCTGCTGTGCTCAGGGGCATCCTGATTTGCACCCTGTGTTACCATAATGCCCTGATGGGGATGTGGTTAGACCAGGATTTCCTGTGCATGAAGTTGAGTCAATGGCTGCCTTTACTCTGTCAGTCCAACAAATGTCTCTGTTGGTAAAACAACCTCCCTACTTTTAACTTATTTACGGGCTGTCTATAACAAAGCAGTAAGCCTGCTCCCAGCTGCTTGGACTCTCTCTTCCACCAGATTACAGTCTCCTCAATTACTCCAGCGTGACCGTTTTACTGCTCTCTGCATTAAATCCATAAAAATGATCCAGGCTAAAGTCAGAGCAGGGGATGTGGTTCTGTGGGACAGAAACATGACACTATTCCATCTGACCTGAGATTTCCCTAGGATTCATGCATTTCAGTATAAAGTTACTAAGCTTTTGGTAGAGCGCAGCACAAGGTGCAGCGCAAACTCAATGTGATGAGATCGCAGCCTAGTAAAAAACAAATGAGATCTCATTCGGTTGTGTCTAATAGATTTTTTTATGAGAGGTGTGCAGAAAAATCTCATCTTCCGCCAAGCCCTTAATGGTGTTTGCTCTTATTACTAAATATTGCAAAATTCCTTTGGGGGATCTCTAATACATAACCAACATAACATCACATGCATTATCCTGGAGATTCCTCATAACTTGCTGCCCCTGTTCTTTTACCTTATGTTTTCTCTCTGAGTTAACTCTTTCAGAGGCAGCAGCACATCTGCAGAAACCAATTTATTACACTCTTATCATGTTAGGTTACTGATAACTGTCAAGTGCTGTGTCATTAAGTCGAACAGTATAATCCACACTATTACTGTTACAAACCAGGGTCCAAAGAAAGAGGAACAAGTTCCTGCACATATTGAAGCTTTCTTTAGGCGATGAAAATGGCAGGAACTAGAGATATGCCATGCCACTTATGCTGATTCAACTGGAAGGTTTAATTACCTCTAATTTTGTTATACTGTAGAACAGCAATGGAAAGAAGTATCTGCTGTGTTGCTGTTGGCTAGAAGAGCTGAGGAACTGACCAAAGCAAGATAAGTTATTGCAAACAAGGTTCTGTCTGGCACCTGGGGCTCTTTAATTAGCCAGGAGAGCGAACTCTAATGAGAACAAATCACTAGAGGAGAGAGCTTTCTGATTTCTCTTGCTTCTTGCTGAGCAAGAATATGGTGAATAAAAGATAGTATGAGGTAAAAGTTCAGATAGGAGCTTGGGATTTTTCCATAACAATAGGAACAATTTTTTGGTTTTCTTTCTTTTTCTTTTATCTCTGCGCCACTGGAACCTTTAGGCCTGAGGGAAATGAGATGGCAGCCTGGTTCTTCCTGGTGCAGCAGTGAAAACTTTGCAGCGCTTGATGCTCCACGTTTGTCACTGCCCTGCTGAGCACTGCGGGTGTGAGAAGTCCCTCACCAGCTTCCAGAGCCGAGTGAAATAGGCTATTTAAACAGCTTAAACTGCTAGTCTGAACCAAGCTGATTTTATTGGTAGTGGATTAGGAAGCAGTTGTATGAATTGTGCTGTTGACTCTGCAGCAGGAGCAGAACCTTTGGCCAAAGTTGAGAAAGCAGCAAAAAGAAACAGGGCATTTGGGTAGCTCTACAGAGCCCATCAGGTAACTTCCTTCAAGTATGCTTCATGGCTGAGTTGTGGACTAGTTCTGTCTCCTTTGGTTAGCACTTAGTAAACATGACACATCCAAAATATGTGTAAGAAGAAGAGCTAGTCCCACATGCAGTCAGTCATTTTGGGAAGTGTTAAACAAAGGCTGATTTCAGCCACCAGCAAGCTGGTCTACAGTCAGTGGAAGAGGGAGAGCAATCTTTCAGCAGCTCCTCCGAGTTAGATTTCTAATCTGAGTCACCATCTTAGGCAATCACTTAACTAGGAATCCCAGTGAATCAGATACTCATTCGTACTGCTCTTTTTTGAAAGAGAAGATTATAGAAGGAGTGGAGATGAAATATCTTAGCAGCACAGATCAGACACTGATTAAGCTGGATTTAGAAATATATTGGTGCTGAGTTTGTTCCAGCTACCATAATTGCTCTTCTTCTATTTGACGGCAATCAAATGTCCACACTGACATTAAGGTGTCCACTATGAGATTACTTACAATTGGCTCGCTTCTTTTCTGAAAAGATACAAATGTATCACTGAATGATTGCCCCTTCCAGCTATTGCACACACAGAAACAAAATAGCTGGTGAGATCAGTGTCTCTCTATTCCCCTCCTTTCATCCCTTTTCATACAAGAGTGAAGTTGTTGAGAAAAAGACATGTTTGCTCCCTGTTCTGGATTTACTTCATATTTGGACAGCAATTCAAGTTACCCAAAATAAGAGCAAAAGAGCTTGTAAAATACTATAATGACTTATTTTTCAGCCACTACCCCAGTACAAATAATTGTATGAAATTCAGAGTAGGGACACCAGAGTGATTCTAACAGCGAGACAAAAAACCTACAGGTACTTTAGCTGCACATCCACTGTGTGCATCCTAGCTATATAGGTTAGGTAAAACAGTGCTCTTCAGATAATTTTTTCTCCAATACATACCTGCAGCTCAACTCCACAGAAGATCTCTGTGCCTGAGGCAGCATGACTTCAAAATCCCTCTTTGTATAACTTTCATCTTTAAAACAGGATTTCAGTGCTGATGGCCAAGAAGCTTGCCTCTTGGAGGATCAGAAATGGTTGCACTCTTCTGCAAGTTCAAGGACTTCAGCCTTAGCTCACTCTATTGGAAGGGCAAGAGAAAAAAAGTCGCCGTTCCCTCAGTGTGCTTAACCAAAAAATAAATCCTCTGTGGAAAAATCTAAAAGAATGATCTGGAGTTGTTCTTCTGGGTTTGGTGTACTTGAGTAAGTTTTCTTTATGCTTTGAGAATGATTTGACCCAAAGTGATTATATACAATTTAGCTTCCTTTTCTGTTTCAGAACTTCAGTCAGATAAGAAAGGTGACCTTACTGTTGGGTAAGGACCAGACCAATTCCACTGGTAAATTATTTAATTAGCTCTTTACAGCATGTAATGCATCTGTAATATGGTTTCTTTGATAGATCAAAACCCCATAAAAGGCTAATTTTTTTTCTTAAATATTTACTTTATAAATACGTTAGTACCAGTGTTCAGGCATGGAAGCTTGCTTCAGGTTTCTGTGCCTGAAATTCAAATGCAAACAATATTTAGTTATTCTAATATTTATCTAATATTTAATTAGCTGGAGTTTTACATAAGGAATGAATATGAGAAAGTATTTGTGTGAAACAAGCCACTCTTCTTTACCTTGTATCTTCAATTATCAGCCAAGGTTTTCCATTTTGGACTGCATGCAATGTGCTAGTTATTCACTGCTTGAGATTTGCACTTAGTTTTGACTGAAACCATGAATAAAATTAACTTAATTGATTTTGATTGTAGTAAGTATTTATCTGTATGACAAGACTATCAGAGACCTAGGCATAATTTGCAACACTTCCCAAGGTAGCACTTGTAAAACACAAAGGTGTTGATAGACCCATTTTATGCCTTTTGGCAGGTTTTTATGAGGAAACTTGCAGTGTTTTGCCTACATTATGTTATTCTCACATCTAGTTAATGGGTTTCCCACCACTGCAACAGCAGATCCAAGCACTCCTTAAAAATCTCCAAATTCACTCAAAAGTCCAACTTCAAATAGAATATTCAACGGGAAAGAGGGAAGGTCAAGGAAACAAACTCCTTCCTTGTTTTATCTTTTAAATAAAAGAGAGTAACAATTTTAAATAAACTAGAGTAACTACAGTACAGACTCCAGAATTTCTATCTTATCTAAGGGGGTTTTTTTAATATGAATATTGTTCTGGGTTCTTATAGATTCTTCATTCTTATGGTCATTACTGACCACTGTATTTTACTACTTGAGTGAAATGTCCAGTAAAGCTGTCAAGAAATTAAGTCTATTTTGACAGACTCCCTACTCTCACATTTTTAATTTGAATTTGAGTCTTAACAAAATTGTAAACAATTTCTCAGATTAAAGGAATTCTGAAAACTCGAGAGCACACAAACTGGAAAATAGTTCAGCCTGAAAACGGACTAGAGCAGTTTGCCTTTTAGCAGTGTGAGTCAGCACTGTATGTATTGATTCCGAACAACACGGGCATTGGAGACACATGATGACCCAGTTTTAAAATGTGTATTGTTGATTAGAATGGTCATCTCATTTTGGTGGCAGAATGAACAATACTGGACCACGTCCAGGCCCTTAAAACAGTTAATGGCTGCCCTCCTCCAACAGATGGCCACTGTGTTTGTTTTATGGGATAGTTTGGATCTGCGCAGCTTACTGCATCACCGGCTTATTGCAACTAGTTGTGCTACAGTTGGAAGAGCCGCTTCCACAAGCAGATGACATGATGGTGTAATTTACACAAATAATTATCAGCACGCAGTCGAACCACTGTAATGAAAGGATTAATTTCTAGTGACTTGAAGAAAGGGTTGGAGTCGAAGAGGGTAGGTTATTACCAGTTGCTCATTCGCTGATGGCCTAATTTGTTTTGTATTATAATAAATTTGGTAATTGTTGATAGAAAAAGTCATACACACATGCCTGCTTCCATTTATCTTAATGGTAGTGCAACATTAGATTGCAGCATGAATGAAAAGGTGGTGTGTTTCAATGCCTTGGCAGCTTGCGGTGACCTTCAGAAGAAATGAAATGCTCAGTTGGCTAGGGAAACAATCGAGCTGAAACCAGTCAGGCGCAGTAAACTCAGAGACAGTCTTTCCAAATTAAAAGCTGTTAGCAGCAGCTCAAAACAAGGCAAAAAGTGAGAATATAACATCTTGCTGCAAGGTAATTTTATGTGCAGATTAAAACAGGAGAAAAAAAAGGCAAAGTTCAGATCCAAAGGAATTCCCATTAACTTGAAGAATTTGGAGATTAGATTGGACATTAGCATCCAAAGGTAGCTGATGTATGAACACACTGTAGAAGCCATAACCTGTTCAAAAGCACCGAGATAAATTTAGGCTACTGACCTTTTAGCGCATTAGGGCATGAAATAAATCACTGGATGCAAGTAGTAAATTTGCTACAATCAAAATGCTTTCCAAGTACTTCTGGTTATAGAATTTTGCAGTCAAGAGCACTACATATGTGGAATAACCTTTTAATATTTCAATTATGCCTGAGTATTATGGACCCAATCCTGCATTGTTGCATATCCAAAATTCCTATTAATGTCAATGGGTATTTCAGAGGACAAGAAAGAAAAGGTCAGGCTTTAAATCAGCCAGCAGTGTCCTCATAAATTAATGGTTATTTACAAACTGATAAAGAGCCCGGATTAATCTCTAATAAATTTTCACAGATTTCAGCTGCAATGCTTAGAAATATATTATTCGATGTTAAAACACACTTCACCAGGATCCCTTTCTTTATTACGTGGGTGTTGCTTCACAGGTGGGTACCCTGGGGAGGCTGGCCCATAGCGTGGGAACTAACTAGCTACTGCCGCAAGTTCCAGTCCATGCCTCAAACATAATTTAACAATGTTTCAGAAATAGATTTTGGAGCCCTGTTTGTTGTGCCCTGCTGACACAGAAGTTGTATTTTCATCTCTTCTAGCAACACAGCTCTAACAAGAAGTCACTTCAAGTGCAGACAATGCTTTCCTCTTCTTTCTGCTCATTCCAGAGCCTTGTATGGATGATATACAGGTTCTTACACACTTTTAAAGGAAAAGAGAGTATTGATGACTTGTATTTGGGGGAAGGAATTAGATCTTCTTCTGTCCTGGTGCATTTTCTTGGCTCTAATGCCCCTTAGGCATGTTTCTCTTTGCAGAAGAAACAATAATATAGTCCATACAGCACATATTCATCTGTAAATGTCAAAGCGCATTCCTCAAGGTGGCAAAAGCTTCATTCTTTCCCCTGATAATGGGGGTATGTAGAGCACTGACTGGCCAAGCATGGGCTTTTTCACAGGTCCTCAGGAAGCACTGTTCTCTTGAAAGCTCATAGGAGTTATTGAGTTATTGGGCTTCAGCATCTTTCAAGATCTGACTTTGCAAGAGATGTAGGGAGAAGTGCTGTCTCACTGCAGCATGAGATAATGTTGGGTTTATTCCGCTAGGCCTCGTTACAGTCTCTTTGTGAGGGGAATTGGAAAACTATATGGAAGGAAACATAACTGCTTTGTCAGCTGAAACTCAAAGCTCCCTCACTTCACCAGGTCAGCAGCAGCTCCTGACCACAGCAACCCTGCCGTGGCCCTCTGCTGGGCTGGAGCAGTGAAAGGTCCCCCTTCTCTTCCAACCGACTGTTAGAGATTTTAACAGGTGGATGATCAGCTTTTAATAAAAGTAATTGATTTATGGAGTGCTATCCTGGGCAGAGTCCTGTATGTCAAATTTCTCAACAAATAAGCGCAATTAGCTAATTATCAAATTATTTTTATAGGTCCTTTTTTTCCCTTTAGTATCCAAGGGATCTAGCTAGTCATGCCTGACTTGCACTGTTACATGTTTAGTACATTTTCCCTTCCCTGAAATAAGTATTCAAGGCATATACTTTTATACTGCTCAGGGGAATACTTCTCCCCAGACATCTCTCTTGTGAGATTTTCAGGGAATAGCATGTAGGAAGTGATTTTCTGCACAAATGTCTTAGCAAATCCAGAAGGCTGAAATTTGCAGGTTTCCTTCAATTCTGAGGTCGTACTAGCATCTAAAGAGACAAGTAGAAGTCAGGCACCATGCACTGATTGCTCCTTAAAAATAAATACATACATACGTACATAAAGCTCTGGGAGTTGAATTCAGTCTCCTAGTTTCCTGCTCCTCAGTTTAACAACATTAAGGAATGATCACATGTGCCCTGAGATCTGCTCTTAATTTCTGATCGTCTTGCTTGCAGTTGAGGTGCCATCTTCTGCTAGGCCTATTGCCATCCAGGGAGATCTCTTTAGCTTTACACTAAGATGACATGCAATGGAAAGATCTTTATTCCACAACATCAATTCAGAAAAAGAAGAAAAGAAAAAAAAATAACCAAACCAAAAAACCCTTTGTGTCTTTATTTTTTAATTGACTACCAGCCTGTTTACGAGCAACTTTTAAAATTACTTCTCAAATTTACCAAATCTGTTCATGAAGCTCCTTTTTTTGGCCTTTCTTCAGAGCTTGACTTTTACACTATGTCCATAGAAAATTTGAATACAAAACCATCATGCACCTGCACTCTCAGCATATTGCTGGAGTTCAGAGCTCTGCACAGCTTACTCGGCTCTCTGCATAATGCTCTGTTTGGCAAAGATATTCAGATAGTATGTCCCATTTATACAGTGTTCTCAGAGTTTGATGAAGTACAGAGTGGGAGGATTTGGGAGGATGCTGTGATAATAGTTGACCTTGCATGCAGTGATCAAGGACATAAATAAGTTACAAGAATTGTAAGGTACACAGAAAAGGCAGCACAAAAGAAGAGAGGGAAAGTTAAAATAAAAAGAAACACTGGAAAGGCAAAAACTGAAGATCTTTCACATTGAATATGATCACCAAACTTGTACATGCTTTTTATTTGAAGCTAATTTTTACAGGGATCAAAGAAGAGTTTTTTCATCCTAGCCTCTCCTTCTGTTACTGCTTTTTTGTCTCCAGTACTCTTCTCATCTTTTATTTTGCTTCTTTATTTTTAATCTTTCTACTCCTCAGCTTTTGGGGATATTTTTGAAGCTGTGTGTAACACGATCCTTTCACGTTTGCCTGTCCAACTCGGTAGCCTGCGCACTATCAAAATTTAATCAAGATTTGAGATTACCAGTTGTTGCTTTTAGGTGAATATATCTTTACAGGGAAAGCAAGGGTTTTATCTGTAAATTTTCAGAAATATTTGTACCATTATCTAGCAATGAGTGAGAGAGAAAGAAGTGATTGCTTGTTAGGGGGTCATGTGTCAGTCTTACTAGACAAAATATTTATGCTTATAATGTTCTCACAAACAGTAGGCTTGGTAGTTAATATATTTTTTATTGGATGAGCAAATCACTACTAAGCACGCAAGATTTGCAATAGAAAAGAGAGGCAACATTCTCCATGTTATTTAGTTTCTCTTAAGCATGTTGACAAGTATTCTTCTTAAGAACACAGGGTATAGACAACAAAAGAAGGCCACAACCTGTGACATAGGTCGATACAAACTGAAAGGCCACTAAATGTTCAAAAAAAACATTTGTCTCAAACAAATGTGTCAAGATTCCATAATTTTTTCTGGCATTGAGAATGTCAAAACTATTGACAGTAGCTAGAAAAACAACATCTGAATAATAAGTCCGATGTCTTCTGCATGCCCAGCTTGAAGCATCCCTAAAAGTCCAATTTTTGTGAAGTCCTGAGCATAAGCCTTTTAGAATCAATTTCTTGACGTGTGCCAGCTTGCACAAAGAAAAATTTAGGTACATAAATTGCTAGGGTTTGAAAATCTGCATGTAGACATTTCTGCAATATTAAGTATGTTATAAACTTGAATAGTTTTCTGAAGAGGATCACCACTAACACGAATGCTGACACTGTCTTTGTTCTTGCACATGTACAGTAAGTGAATTACACGAAGCATACAGTCCACGCTCCAAGGGGACATTAAATGCGTATAATATGCCCATAAAATACTTGCTTTATTCATTTATTTATTTATGCAAATGCCTTATTTTTATAACAGTGTTTATTAATTTAAAGTGTTTCCATGTATGCATCGCAAGTGTCCTTTTGGAATCCCAGCAGAAGCTGCTGCACACTCTGTTATTTAAACCTGCTCTGCTTCTGCTTTGGGCTCCCTGTTGTCTTCTGTGAATTCATTCCCCATCCATCATCAGTTCTATTCTTTTTTTTTCTGGAGGAGAGCTGTCCCTTTGCTCTTACTGATCTAGAAATGAGGAACCAGTAGTGCAAAGTCAAGAAACTCAGTTAAAATCAAGGTCCTTTGCCTTGCTGAGTTAACTATTTGCTCTTGGAAGTAAGGCATGGCTAGGCCCATTTAGCACTGAGAAGGGAAACATGAGATTCCTGTTTTAGCACAAGCCAAGGAATTATGGTGAAACTGTTGGTATAAGTCGGTCTACAAAAACCGGAGGAGCAGAAAGGCTTCATTTAGTCCCTTTGTCATTATTAAATAGTGGGATTCCAAGCAAAAACCACTCACCTTCAGCCAAGACCAATCCTTCACTCACTTAAGAAGGAGAGAAGGAGAACAAGAAGATATTGTCATCTTCTCTCCTGTCAGCTAGAATCTTTCCTCAAGTCTTCCCAAGTCCTTCCCAGAGCCACCCATGCCTATTGCTCATCCTCCCAGTGAGCCTTCTTTTCCATGTTGATATTCTTTCTAGTCACTCTTTGCAGCTCAGATGTGACCTTTGAAGCTCTAGCTCATGACAGCAGAGAGCTAATTTATTTATTTTTCATTTCCGGTTGTTTAAGCTCTGTCTCTGGTTTAGATGCAGTAGTTAAAACCCTAAATTTTCCTGAATCCAAAATGAGCAGTGGGCAGCATCTGAAAGGGTTCTAAATATGAAAAGAAAATTGAATTCATCATTTAGCAGCACTAATTAAAATTTTTGTTTGTTCAGTGCCTTCATTGTTTATTTTAATATCAATATTTTATTAGGCATTGAGAAAAAAACTGCAGTTCTTGGTAAAATGCAAATTCACTTTTGTTGCTTTAAATAAAAATGCAAATTCCTTCTTCCCACTTATCTCTTCAAAAAGAGAACACAGCAATAAAAAAGGAAAAAATTCTTTCTATCAATCACCTGCATTTCCTTCTCTAGCCTTGGCCACACAGGAAAGTTACATAGGTATAAACCAAAAAGATGAATTAAAATGACCTTGCTAAATAGGTGAAAATCTGTCTGTGGACACTGTTTTCATCTTGACAGTGTATTTTATGGGTCAACTGGGACCAGATTTATGAATGAAATCACCCTTTCACTGATATAAAGCCATGGACATATGAACACAGACACAGAGGTCAAGGCATAAACCAAATCACTCCACAGTAACTTCATGCCAAAAAAAAAAATTTCCCATATTAACCCTCATTTAGGGCAGTGAGGATACCTGCCTCTTCGGAAAGCTGCTTCATGACTAAAGAGTTTGAAGCTCTTTGGGGTGAGGATGTCAGCCCTTGTCAAAAATTACTGTATTCATATGTTTGAAGATTAAGGGATATGTCTGTAGTGCAGCTACAGAGGCAATTTCAGTGTAACATGGAGACACAGATCTAGGATTAAACGGTATAGACTACTTCTAAATTGAATTGGTAGTGGCAACATAAAACTTGGGATAGAGTAATTTACCCTACTTGTGTGAAGTATTTAGACACATTCTTTTTTTAATGTCCGCACAGGTGTCTATCACAGTGTAACTGTCAGCTTTGACATATTAGCAAGTGACCGGGTGACAATATGTTACCAGGCATCAGCGACTCCATGATAACTGTGCATTGTGCATGCTCCATTTCCTCATGATAAATGTGAGGTATTTGATACGGGTTACCCTTCCTAAGGAGGGTAAGCTTCTTGACATGTACAGAGGATGCTGCAGAGTAAGATAATGCGTAAGAACATTGGAGCAGCTGATACTTAGGACTACATTTGTGTTAAAGCTTTATGCCAGATATTGAAATCCAATTTGAGTTAAATCAGTGTAATTCCGCCCTGCAGGTAGGACATTAAGATCAGTGCATTAGTACACACTAAAAGCTATATTGGTACAATCTATGATTTAGACAGTTACCCAGTGTAAGTGGGCATATATTAGTTCAATCCCAAATGGAAAGGAAATAAGTTGCACTGGTCTAAGGCCAAATTTGCATTACAGGTTTTACTCGCATAGCTATATTAGCCAAAAGCCTGACAGTGAACACTCTGGTTGACACAACTATAGGAATAAAAGCACCTAAAAGCATGTAAAGAAGCTGTTAAGCCGAGAATATTAAGCTTTTGCCAGCAGTAGTCTACATTCAAAGATGCTACATTTCTGGTGACTCTAGATATAACACTCTTAAGCGAAACAGTAATGAAGGCAAAAGTGCTAGTTCAAAAGCCAGAAAAAAATTATTGTGATAGTATATGTTATTCTGTTCAAGGAGCTGGCTTGAGCTGTACCTGCAAAGAAAGCTATTTTATCAGAGTGATCTATTTCTGTACCACAAAGGAGTGGCTGGTGTAATTCTATCAGTGTAGCCCTTATCACCAAACCTGTTAAGTGCAGCCAGGCTCTCAAGATAACTTATTTATCATAGGAAGAGGAAAGGTGTGCTGGAGTAAAGTATGCTGGCTGGAGTACAGTTTTGCTGATTTAAGTTGCCTTCTCGAGAGAAGCATTTTCCTTGTCATATTCCAGCACAAAGTACTCTTACAGTGTCACTGACCTTAGAAAACTTTTTACTGTGTAAGTGGTCTTATCAGGGCTTATACCAATATATCGTTCTCACTGAAAAAGTTAAAGTAATAACTGCAGTGGCTATGTAAAGTTATATTAAAAAAATTTCTGTGTAGGCCAACATTTAGGCTCCAAATATTATTCTTTGGAAGTTGTGACTGAATTTTTTTGTAGATTAGCACTTAGGTGTTCTGCTCTGTTCCTGATGGTTAACTTCCAGTGTCATCTAGGCTATTTGCAACTTGTTTTTTACTGGAATAAAGAAAGATCTTATTTTGATGAGACCTGATCTCTTCTGCTGTGTCCTGCTTTGCCTGAGGTCATACCCATTTGCTGCATCCTGGGAATTCCAAATTTATATTCAAATTCTCTGCAAGACAAGTTTCACATAGATATATTGACATATATAGGCATGGCACAGAGAAAACTCTAAAATTAGCTGTGTTTTTTAAATATTTTTTTTTAAAGAGAGTAATCTACAGGCTTAATTTAATTGCAAAGGTTGAAGAAAATGCTCAAAGCAAACCTGTCTCTTCAAACACACATTTAATTTGGGGTTTTAGCAAGAACTTGCACTTCTGTGTATTTCTTCCTCACTTCTATCCAAGATTTATCAGCTATTGCTTTCATCAGCACGTCTTCTCAGGAGTCCTGCCCTTCACTGTCTTTTCCTGCACTGAAAGGTGCCAGACTAAGCTAGCAATGTTATCACTCCAAGTAACTTTTACCCAGTTTTTCTGGAAGATGAGCTACTTTATATCAGTTCTCACATTTATCAAGTTCAAAAGAGAAACATCCTCTGTCTTCACAATGGAACAGACAGTCAGGACCCTGTAGTTATTCTACCTTGTTGAAAATAATCATCTGATGCAACGATTCCCTGATCTTGACATTTCTAATTCATACCTGAGATGTATTTATAATTGACTGTGTAACATTAAAGAGTTACTATATTTTCATGTACGTCCCATATCTTGGAAAACCTACACTCCAACAAAAGCATTGGCAATTAAAGTGATGCTTGCCTTTGAACGACCTGTACAAAATTAGAAGTGCAGATGGGGTACTTCTTGGAAAGAGGGAGGACTCAGTAGTAGTCATCTTCTTTTCTTCCTTTCGGTTCAGATTGCATGAAAATGTTGTACTTTCCAGCCACCACTGCTTGGGTATTTGGTAATACAGATTAGTATTGTTCACATGATGCTAATTGGGTCACAACAAGGGTAAATTTAATATTTTTGATAAATGCAGAAACTATTTGAACTGTGATATTCTTAAGAACTATTTATAGATAGTAAACATTTTTTACACAACTAGTCTTCATTTGAGTTTTGTGTTGAGTGGGTAGCCTTTTCTCCTGGAAGGAAGCATGGAAAGTGTGGAAGAATGAGTTCATTGCCAACAATGAATACCATTCATCAAAATTTAGCTAGTACTGTTTTCATTTGTGTTTAAAATACTGTCATTGGAAGTTTAGTCTTTTTTTTTGTTTTTCTTCTTTTTTTCTTTTTTTTTTTTTTTTTAAAATAAAGAAATTTTGGCCAGTGATTTTATAGAATCTCACCCAGTGGGATTTTGTATCCTAACTTAAAACAGTTGTAATAGCCAGGCCATTTGTGGAGTCCCAATGTGTAAACCAACAGTTTTAATTGTGGCCATTCTAGCTACTTTAAGGTAGTGACTTTAAGGCTCTATTGTTAAAATAAAAAAGGTAAAATAAGCAGAAAATATTATTTGTTGAATCATTTCAAAGTTAGTAATAACATGAATAGCTTAAGTACTTAGCCAGAAATTCTCTATAACATTGTTCATAGTTTCATACTCGATAACCGAAGCGAGTCATTACAGGCTCTGCAAGCTAATTAAAACGCTTACTTGAGAAAGAAATATATGCAGATCTGTGCAAAAATAAGGGACATTTTTAACCTTGCACAGCATAAAAAGGAACTTTTCCCTGATGAAAAGCTGGACCAATATATTTGGGGTTAATTGTCATCTCTTCTTGAGGTTTCAGAGACAGGCTGCAACTGGAGTAGCATGCTGGCTGTTACTGACCAGTAGTGTGGGACAGCGTAAAGAATACTTTTCTATGGTCAGCCTTGTTCACGTACCTATCCCTACGCTGGTCATGAGACCAAGAAGGAATATTTTCCACCTACAGGTCAGAAGAGATCATTAGACTTCTCTGCACTGTGTGGTATGATTCCTGTAGTACGATTAACTGGGCATACCGTACTTGTTCAACCTTCAGTTATTGCGAGGGTTCTGAGGAACTGTGACAGCCTAGTTTCTTGCCTTGCCCACAACAGGTTAATCACCTGCAGATAAAAAAAAAAAAAAAATCAGTTCAGTCGAAATATTAGGTTCTAAACTGGCAAATGGATGGCATTTAATGAGCTGTGATATTCAGGAGGTCAGACTCGATGATCAAATGTTCTTCCTGGCATTAAATTGCCTGAAATCAATGACACATGAGGAAGCAGCGATGGTAAAGTGAGTTAGACATACTTTCCATAAAACAATGCAGAAGTCTCATATGCTGTCCAGAATACCTCAGTTCAAGGAGAGAAAATATAGGCTACTTAAAACTTATGTGAGAATTAAATGGTGTCATTTTTAATTCAAGTTCCATAGAATTAAACTGCAGCATACTTTATGTGAGCACAGTTAAAGGTAAAACATAACCCTTAATCTCTTAGGAATGTTTTTAGCAGTCCAGAGAGCTTAATGATATCAGTTTCCCTCAGCTATTTTTTGTCAACCAAATGCTTAACATGTTTTTGGCCATACAAGACAATTTTATACTAATGGCAACGTGGAGACATAAATGCCCTTTAATTATAGGGCACTGTGATATTAGTATTGTAAAAAGCCAAGATGCCACTAACAGAAAGAATTTTGGCAGGCTACATTAGCTGTGAAAAAACCCTAATTTTATCTGAACATACTGACGGACTATAAGATCAGCCTTTGGAGTCCTTTTAAGCCAATGTCTCCCAGTTGTGGCTTAAAACGAATGTGTGAAAATGCAGTAACAATACAACCTGTTCAAAACAAGGACAGCTTTTTGTGAATTGCAAACCTGAAGATATTGCGTAGAGTTCAGGGATCAGATAACTAGAATTTTAGCAAATCCTATATGCATATTAACATCATTTTTATGGTATGCTTAATTGAAAGGAAACTCTTTTTTGCTTTATAGAGAGATCAAACTATTTCGAGCTGCAAAATGTTTGAATAAATTACCCAACATTAAATTGTTTCCAAAGCTGCAGGCAGTTTTTAATCTACCTCCCTACTCTCCTGGAAAGTTCACGTTGTTCAGTGAATTCAAGGCAGGCACAGGGGAGCAAGCCAAACAGTTAAGAGACTAAAGAAGACCGTGCTTCCTCATGTACTACCTATGCTTAGTCTGAATATAGTGGTGTGTTTTTCCCTACTCAGATGTTGATTATCATTTTGCCTGACTGATTTGCAAATATTAATACTTCTTCTTCACAAAGTCCTGAAAGACGTTAAGTATTAGTTCCAATTTACAGGTTGAAAAGTGATCTATATGGAGATTAAAGTTAAAAATGTCCACTGATTTTGGAAGTCCAGTTTGAGATGTTGAAGAACTAGGTCTTTTGCAACATTATACAGCAGTTTAAGTAATCAAAACTCAGCATTTTTTGCACCTGCAATTGTCAGAATTTCTGCAAATCTGATACCAGGATAATAAGGAACAAATGAGCAGAGATTAATCTGATTTAAACAACTCTTATAACATCACATACAAATTCTGTGACTTGATCGTATCTCCAGAGTGTCTTTACCATAAAAATATGTTCTGTTCCAGTTCTGGAAACATTTATCTTATCACTAAGCACCTTCCATCTCTCATAGGAGGTGAAGCAAAAGCTCCTGCACCTCTCAGTCTTCTCCTCTGCATGTTCCAGAGTCATTCATCCAGCAAGTCTGTCACTAAACCAGACAAGGCTCTTATTAAAAAAGAAAACGGAAATGAAATTTAAAGATAATATGTTGCATCCTTCAAAAATAGATCTTATGGCATCATACAGATACTTGAGCGTACCTCAGCAGAGCTGAGACACTCCAAATTCCCTTCTTACTTGAGGAACTACACAACTGATAGTGAAAGTGAGTTGTTATGATCAGTATGGATCAGCATTACAGGAGAAACAAGCATAGATCGCCAGGTGATTTCACAGATACTTTGACAGCCATTTCAGACTCTTCCCCCAGACTTCTGGATACTATTCCCTAGACCATCTCAGTTGCTTGCTCCTCATCCAATTTGTTAGTCTCTCTTATCTTGATTTATTCTTATCATATTGTGAAATGTCTTTCTCAGACCCTCTCCAGCAGCAACTTCCCTGACCGTTTGCCTTTTAGCCACCTCTTCACCCATCTAGTCTCTTTTTCTTATCTCATTTTGCCCTTTCTCTCTTTTTCCTCAGCACCTGCAGCTTTCAGGTTGTCTTGGTCATCCCATTCCAACTTTTTTATCTTGTTCCATCTCTTAACTTCTTACAATCCTGCCCCCACATCTGCTTCATCCTTGACTTTCCAGGTATTCCTGCTGAGTATACCTCTGAAGCCCATTGGTGCCCAGTAAATCCTAGTCATTTAATGGATCCATGAAACCCTCTTCTCATCCTGTCCCCATGTCCTATCCCTCTGGTTGAACTGTCCTGCTGTTCCATGCCCACATTGCTTGTTCAGGCTCCCTCCTCGCCTCCAAACCTTCTTCTTGCCGTACACCCGCTCCCCCGTCAGCACACGCCCACGCACGCAGTGTACCTCGCTCTTGTCCGCTTGCCACTTGAGCTCGGTGGCTTGCCCCACCGTGCTGGCTGGGATGCCAGCGCCCTGGGCTCACGTCACAGGCTCAGATCGGCGATGGGGGGAGCCACACAGCAGCCCAGAGCTGGTACCGAGAACAGGATCTTCAAGAAAAGATTCAGCTACAAAAATCTAACCTATGAAGTATAAAAGTATTGATTTATTTTTCCCATGAAAATATATGTTTGCATGTAAGAAAAGGTAAAAGACATAGCTTTGCCACAAAGGTCATGTCTGTACAAGATTTGGGGGTCTTGCTCCCAAAACACTAAGGACTCGGAAATCTATAAAATGAGTTGTCCTCACAGGTGTTGGGTTTTTTAAATTATTATTTATTTGTTTGAGGTGTTTTTTCAGCATTGTTGTTCCCCAAGACTCTTTCTTTGAAATGACTAGAATTTACCAAAATGTTGCAGTCTGAGCCAGATACTTAGGATGAATGGTCTAAGCCCCTATTATTCAAATTTGGGAAGGTTACAAACAACGGAAATTAAGATTTTTTGATGGAAAATATTAGACAAGTTTACATTTTCTGTGATTGAAGCAAAGTTCAGACTATCACCTGATTAATAGCAGTAGAGTTAATGAGTATGCAGAAGACATAAAAAGAATCGATCAGCCTCTATGGACTCTTTTGAATGGCTTAGTAGCTTTGGCACAAATTTATAATATGCTGTTGCTTTTTGAAATGTTGTACACATAAGACTGGGGCAATTATCCTGCCCCACTTAAAATATTGTTTATTTTCTCTCTTCTTTCTTCCTTTCTTCCTTTCTTCCTTTCTTCCTTTCCTTCTTTCCTTCTTTCTCTCCCTCCCCCTCCCCCCTTGGCATCTAATGCCTCAAGAGTGGTATTCAGGCTTTTTGGCTTTATTAATCTGTTTCCTTTTGGCTTTCATTCCTTCAGTCTCTAACTTAGTACAAACTGTTTCAGTAAACAAGAATATGATACTGCAAATGGAAGTCTGTATTTTTAGGTAAGATATAAGCAATGTGAAAAATGGGACACAAAGAAGCTTACACAGCTGTAAAATCTGGAGATTGTTTATTTTGTCATCACCTAATTCATCAATAATATCCAACTTTGCTTTGTGTTCGTGTTCTTAATATCTAAAAGGATATGAAATTGCATCCATTATTTATATGGAAGAAGTCCAAACTTTATAGCTGGCTGATTTGTCATTCATATATGACTCTTAAATATCTAGCACTCCTGAAACTGTGTCTTAAGAATTCAAAGGAGCCTCAAGTGACCAGATCTGTTTCACTTGCAAAATAATCATAGAATCATACAATATCTCAAGTTGGAAGCGTCCCATAAGGATGATGGAGTCCAACTCCCTGCTCCTCACAGGACTACCTAAAACTACACCATATGACTAAGATCTTCGTTCAGACACTCTTTGAACTCTGTCAGGCTTTGTGCCGTGACCCCTTCCCTGGGGAGCCTGTTCCAGTGACCCACCACCCTCTCAGTGAAGAACCTTTTCCTCATGTCCAACCTGAACTTCCCCTGGCGTAACTTTATTCCCTTTCCACATGTCCAAATAAGCCCTGTTTTAAAAAAAAAAAAAAAAAAAAGGATTATGTAAACTTTTGGTCTCTAGAGAAACAATCAAGCTGGAAAAGGATTAGCTTTTCAAACAAGGCACACTTCTGTGCTTCATAAACTCCTGTATGAGAGCTGTGAAACGTGCCGTGTATGCCCAAATTAGCTCAAACCTCTTTAAGTGAAACATTGAAATGGCTAACTCTGTCCTGCTCTACTGTGGTTATTTTTGAGTATTTCAAGTATGGATATCTAGTAGTCTCCAAAGTTGCTCGATTTTTCAAGAACTGCCTGTCTTCACTTGGAGCCTGTAATTCAGCTCCAATCCACCTGAAATGAACACCCAGTATCACCTTTAACAATTGCAGTGCAGTCAGCTCTGTAAAGCTGGCTTTTTGACAGTGTACACCAAATTGTCTGCTTAATTATAATTGTTTTCTACAATTTAATACTACTGACATTGACATAAGCCAAGCACACATAAATTTGGAGATTCAAGTTCAAAATGGTTTAGATTTTTTTACTTTAGGATGAAGTAGATATTGCTTTATGGATTTATTATCTCTTTGCTGAAAGGAATCTTCATGGAAATACAGGACCCATAAAACAGTACAACATTCTGGCACATTTTTGCTACTTCAGACAAAACTGCATAAATAAACTTTGGTTTTTTTTAATTTTGAAAATATATTGGGAATATAGATACAACAAAATATTGACAATATTTCAGAAAACTCCATCAAGTGGCAGAAAACAAGGCTATAGCACCCCAACGCCCAAGCTCAGATAAGCTATGCACATCCTGACAGGCTCATGTCTAATCTGTTCGTAGAAACCTTCACCAAAGAAGACTTCACAACCTCCCTAAGCAGTCTAATCTGCCGCCTGTCTACGCTGTTCACAAGTCTAAACTAATGCCTGAGCAAAGCCTGTAGTTTCTTCATGCTCCTATTCTGACAGGAGCATATAATGTGTAAGACGTGTCCCTCCCTCTCCACAAGTGGCCATACGGCCCTACCTCCCTTTGCGCCCTGACGTTTATTTATGCCGGTTCAGCAGTTTTTTCCCCCTGACTATAAATCAAACCGGTGGAAATGGCATGTTTTTATTTAAAGGCAAGACTTTTTCTTTCTTTCTTTTTTTTTTTTTTTTTTTGGAGCACTTCATTTTGCAGGTCCAGTTTAAACTACATCCATGGGAAGAGCTGAGTCAGCATAACTGAGAGGAGAGAAATCTCCAAGGGGAAACTGGAACGAGTGGCTAAATGTAGAGAAGGTGAATAGTGTTTGGGCTTACATAAATGGTATGGTTAATGTTAAATCACAGTCTGCAGGTCCCTCATCACAGGATCAACCCCCTACTTGCTTCTCTGTTCCCAGTGGGTTCCTGATCAGAAGTTAAATTTCAAATAGAAAGTAGTCAGGAGGTCATAATATGATGGACAAAAGATGGCAGAAAGATGATGGAGCTGAACCAATGTAACCACACAGATGTCATGAAAGATGTGGTTCCCAAACTGTCTGCCTGCTCCGCTGTTCCTCTTTCTTGCCCCAGCCTCAGTTGCTCCCTGCCCCCTTTTTCACTTCTCTTGCTCCCTCCCTTGTGCGAGCTCTGGTGCACCTCCAGCCTCACAGTACTCTTCTTTAGCTCACTCACCTGGCAGAAATTTACTTGCTCTTTTTGCTGGACTAATGAGCTGCCCTGGTTCAGCAAACCATTGTACGAGCAGCAGCAGGCGAGTCTGCGCCGTGGCGGGGGCAGGAACGGGAACCTGCACCACCTCTGCCTGCAGCTGCCCCATCGGAGCGGTCTTCCACTCCCTTATACCATAAGCAATAGCAAGATGTTATTCGTTCCTTGTACGAAGTAAAGCATGTGCCAATGATGCCGTCTTATCTGTAGGGCCTTTCACGAGCAAAACCTGAAGACTTGTAAAGCTGTGACTGCTGGGGTTGCAGTATAGTTCAGTCGGGTTTCATTCTCTTTTGTGTGACTAGACCCATTGACTTCAAGTAAACTCAGCACAGGTAGTAAGCACTCACACTGGAAAAAAAGGACTAGAGAAAGAGTCATTATTTTAATCAACAGAATGAACTTGATTTTCCTCAAATTTAACAGAAACACACTGACTGCAAAACAAGTCAAAAAAAAAAAAAAGAGGAAATGTGAGGCATGCACAGCAGTGTCTGAAGCAAAATATTGGGCAAAACCTGCCTTATTTCTTTCCCTGAAGGCAGCAAGAGACTTGAGTTTGAGCCCAAGTCTCTCCCTGAGATAAGGGTCAGCATGCCCTCCTCTCCACTTAGGGTCTTGGTGGGTGGGTGGCCTCCCTCATCCTGTTAGACCTATTCAGCTGTGAGGGAAACAACGCAAGTCATCGGGGAAGGACAAGCACCAAGAAGAAATCTTCACCCACAGCGTAATTAGGTATCCTACTGTAAGGATGCCTTAACAGGGTAGACCTGGGCTCTGGTGCTGGCACTTTTATAGTTTGTTGTACTAGAAATAGGAATAATATTGCAGAGACCAACACCTAAAATCTTCCTTTCCCCTCAATTCCAGTTTTTATTGTAAACGTTGGCTTTCTTTTCTCCACTTTTCATCTAAAATTTTAATTCCTGTATTCCTAAACGTCTGAAAGCCTGTTCTTTGTCCTGGTGTTTAGACTACTTAATTTTAGTCAAAACACAACAAATGAATATACCAGAAGAAACATATAACTTCATATCAGATATAATCTTGCATGAATGATTAATGAAGCGCTCTTTTTTTCTTATTATTTGGCTTCATGTTGCTGGCGATTTCAGCAGCTAAAGGTTATGCTCATTATTTATATGGCTGATATTTCATGTTTGTCCTCAAGTCTGGTTTGCTTGGGAAAAGTGGATTGTACATATAGAAAGCACTAGCTAGCCATAGTCACTGTTTTACTGTTTTTCTCCTTTGAATTTTTTCCTAAATTAGATTGGTATTACAGTTAGCTCATCCTACAGAGTTACTGCCTTCTCTAAGACTGATTATACATACAATAAGATTAAAAAAATTTCTAGCTTCTTAAAATATTGAAGATGCAGACTTTTTTGCTGAATTGACAAAAAGGAATATGTACTTACATTGTATTTTTCTATGGCAATGTTGCATTGTGTAATAAGAAAAAAAAAATCAGTTTCAAATCCAGATATATATTCTTATAGTATTATTTCTAGTAGGCTTTATAATGAAAGAAAAAATTGTTTCTGTAGTGAAGAATTGTTCATTTAGCATTCCCCTGTCAGCTTATAGCTTTTGGAATCAAAGTCCAATTCTGGTTAGGATTCTCATACTGCTCTGACTAAATTCAAAGGTTGAATTTTACCATTAAAATAAGTTGTTCATAAAGCAATGAATTGTTCCATTGACTTAATTACTTTTAAATGTTCTAACATATTAATCAATGGAAGATCATTCCTACTAAAAAATGCTTTAATTTATGTTTTTATTCTTAACAACTACCCATAAATTTCCAAGATTTCTCCTTCAGTACGAGTGTACACTACTGTCGCTTCTTCAAGCTACCTTTCATGCTATATTTGAAGAGAAATGCTACTTTCACTGTTGCAGAGTAGTGACAAGGATTCCTTCTTCATAGTTGCTGCTATAGTGCTGTTGAAAAAAGTACAGAAGTAAACGGTAGTTGTTGTGATTGCTTGCCAATAAAAGTCGATTCTTACTTAACCTGTGCAACCACTCTAGCACATTGTTTCAAATCTAGCAATCTACTGTAAAATACCTATCAGGTGACAATATGAACTTCTTTAAATATTGAACTGATACACAACATATGTATTTTCTTAGCTCTTAGTTAATTTTCTGAGCGCTGACTGTGTATCAGTACATAAACGGTTGGTTAAAACATTTGTTCTTTATTTTGCTGTGTAATCTGACTAGGTTCTTCTTAACGCAGGCCCAGCTTTATGCAAAGTTCAAGGTGAAAAGTGTAGTTTGCAGAGGGCATTTAGAATTATACTCTATTCCTTTAATGATGTTTTCATAACTGTATCTGGAAGAAATCTTTGAATCCTCCCTTCTAAGTCTAATCAACTGCTAATTATTCCCAGCCTACAAAAAGAACAATAACAAAGTATTTGTCATTTTAAGCCCCTAGTACGATATATAGCGGTTATTGGCTTTGGTACAGTGAACACTTTTAAAAGCTGATTCATGCAGTGTTTAACACATCATTCTAGACTGCTTTTTGAATGTCAATTAGATTGAATCTGAAAATGTAATAGCGATAGCTAACTACAGGAGAGGATTTATACATATCTTGCGTCAACATGTTGACATTGTACACGAAGAGAAGAGAAGAGAAGAGAAGAGAAGAGAAGAGAAGAGAAGAGAAGAGAAGAGAAGAGAAGACACGAGACAAGACGAGACGAGAAGGAAGGTTAAAGGGAAGTGTGATTCGCAATTACCTACTGGATTTTAGTAACAAATAAGAGTAAACTGGAAAGCTGCACCACCACAGAGAGGTTTCAGTAATTTATGCACTCATGAAGACTGTCAAGAAGTGTGCCGTTTATCTTTTTTTAACAGAAGTTGATCCTTGCTACTTTAAAGTGAAAGCCAAGATCAGTTCTGAATAGAAAAATGAATTGAAAAGCAGAGGAGCAGATAAATTTTGAACATTGAAAAAGGATTGAAAGCTGGAGAAAATATTTGTAGATTTCATTTGTAGTCCATTTTAACCTAATATTCCCTGGATTCAGTGTAGCACAGAGACAAGTTGCTACTTACAAAGGAGTTCATTTTATTATACCCTGATGAGATCTGCAACAAGACTCGGCTATGCTGGATAAGGGAAGAAAACCTTTCTGAGATTAAGGGTCCCTCTTTAAGAAGTTCTTGCTCTTTTTCCTCTGTATTTAAACCGGGGAGATGTCCTTTTGCTAGCGACAATTGCTGTGCAGACTTGTTCAGGTAGGCAGAGCATGGGCTACTGCTCTCTTTACAGGCAGGAGGGTGGGCATAAACTGGTGATAGAAAGTACCCTGTAACTTATCAGAAACTCTCTCTACTAGCTGAATTTTCAAAATTGTCTTAAGGTACAGCCCCACATAGAATAGGTTACAATTTTTAAGGGCAGAGATTTTCATTTGAATCAAATGCAAGTTTGATTTACTTATTCAAACTGCACGTTGTCCTTGGTCTTTATAAATATTTTCCAGTATAAATGAAATGAAGAAAAAAAAAGGTCACAGCAGTCTGAGAGTGAAGAATACATACAGACATACCTAAAGAATTAAGAAACTTTAGAGTTTTTGTGAGTAGAAGGAAGAAAACGTATTCTGTTAATTAATAATACCTACTTCAAAGACTCTCACAGTAACTTAACATTTAATTCTCCATTCTGGCTTCTCTTAAAATTTTAGGTGACAGAACGAGTCTCACAGGTATACTATATCTAACACCACAAATTTACTGTTGAACCAGATTCTGAACCAGTATCTTTCCTTAAAAACAAGTTAGGACTTTAGAATTTGATCTATGCTTTATCAAAAAAAATGCCATCTTTGGGGTGGCAATTATTGCTGCCATCTTGCTAGGTGATGGATAAAGCACATTAAAATCACCAAAACTTTACAACTTTTTCTGGGGATTCTCATCATATTTTATGATGATTATGTTGTGCCTGTCAGTTTTAGAACGTGCATATATTTTAGCATTTCAAGCAATCAATACTAAGCCTAGTAACACTGATTATTTTTTTATTGATGATCTGGTGACTTATCAGTTGACTTTGGATCTTCTGATAAAATGTATTGTTGTGATTATCTCAGAGTTCAGAAGACTGTGAGAATGTCAAACAAATACAGATGTAATCAAATTTAAAGGTCATAAAAGCCTGATGATGTAAAAGTGACTGAAATACTTGTCTAGTGTGTAAAAATATGAGAACATTCTGACTATGGAATATATTAAAATCAAACTGTAGATTGTGCTTTTCTCTAAGTAATTGCATTTTGATTATCTTATCTCAGAAATGAAATACTGCAGCAGGGCAGAAATCTAAAATGTTTTCTGAGAAAAACTAACTAATGGAAGCAACCTGTAAGGGAAAGTGACGAGCTCCCACATAAGGATACAACAACCTAGAACTGTTGAAAAGATGTGAAAGCCGATATGTAATCTAACTATATGTAGTGGATGATATTCAACCTCCAAGTAACCACATGCAGACTGGATATGTGCTGGAGACAGATGTGTGGCTGCACAGAGGGTGCTACTAAGAGGACTTCAGTTTCCTTCATCTGAGATGACGTTCCACGAGCAGTGTGGCAGGGATTAAAAAGAAGAAAGGAGTATCTTTCTAAAGCTTGTGAAAAGGGTTTTGCAGGTAAAGAATTGAGAGGACTGAGGAACAAAAGGCCAAAAGTAATGATAAACAGCAGAAACCTGCACAAAACCACAAAAAATAGGAAAGAAAAATTTAATGAGACTAGGGTCATAAGAGGAACATGAAGGATGAGAATAGATAAGTCTACTGAAAAGATAGATAAGAATATACTAATGCAGGAAATACAGGAATAAAGAGCAAGAGCTGGAAATCTCACTACAAGATCAAAATATGATTTAATTAGTATGAGAGAGACATAACAATTACCCCTCTTAATTCAAAGACAGACAGTGGAATAAGGGAAATATTCTTTGTCTGGTACACCACAAATGCTTCCTTTTGACTTCAGACTTGGATCTCTAGAAGACAACAGACCCTATACAGATGGGGTGGATGAGACTTTTTGTATTTGTTACGAGTATGTGGCAGAATTACCAAGTGGCAATCAAGGATTTTGACTGTGGATAAACAGTACTGCAGGGATATGGTGTCCAGCATTTCCTAAGAATGTGGCAGTTAGAAGATCTGGGTACAAAACTTCAAGAAAAGACTTAGAGGGAGACATTTTTCTGGACTGATTCCAGCCAACAGAAAGATATTCACTGATACTGTGAAGGCTGAAGACAACTTGGATGAGAAAGCGAATTGACAGAGTTCGTAGATTTTCGGAAGAGAGCCCAGGGAGCAGAATAGCAAAACAAAAATAAGCAGGCAAATTCAGCAAACACTGAGATTTGAGAAGTAAGCTTAAGGGGAAAGGAGTTAAGCAGAACAGGCAGTTCCTTTAAGAAGCAATTTCAAAAGTAGAGGTTCAAATTTTTCCATTCTTAAGGAAATATAAAAAGGGATCAACTTGGCTAAATCATGAGCTGTTTAATGACTCTCAGACAAGCAGAAAAACTAAGGAAAAGGAAAAGTAGGTTGGATTATCATGAACAAAGTGTAGGAAGAAAGCAAAAGACCGCAGAGAGACAGTACACAGAGCTACGCTAGAGGAACACCAAAGCGCCTCTCTCTCAGAAAAAAAAGAGCTATTAAGTACTTTTATAATAAAAGATTAACAAGTAATAACTGATATTAAAAAGTAGATGATTCTAGGAAGGCCAAAAAGTTTAATATTTTCACAAAAATAATGACTGTTTAACACATGGGTTATCAGTGACGAAGGTCAGCATAGAATAGAAAACAAAGGTGTTCTAGAATATTAAACTAGTAGCATTTGATATCTTATTAATGTTTATACATTAGCCAGCCATAAGCACTTTAGGAACCAGGGGATGAAATGTTGAAATTATTAGCTCATAGCTTTGAGAACTTGTAGAAGACAAGTATGGAACTGGGACCCTGGAGGAATGATGTGGGCCCCTCTCTAATGAGGGGGGGAAAAAAAGAGGAATTTACTAAAAATTATTAACCTGCCCTTTTACATTCAAATTCTGAAATAAAACCCCAAATCTAACTATTTATAAATGCCAGGCTGATAACAGAAAGATGAGCAGAAATCAGTACAGATTTGTGAAGAAGATACTGTATTTAATTTTATTCTTGCAGAAGAGTGTGCCCTATGGAGAGAGGGAAATGTTTTAGTAAAGTTCATGACATGATCTCATATGATGTTTTAAAAATGAGATTTTTTTCCTATAATGCCATAATAAAGTTACATGAAATATACGAGTGCATCTGGATATTTCTATTTGTCTTTGGTTGGAAGATGTGAATTAAATACTTTGCAAACGTAATATCTAGAAAAAAAGACTTTTTTCTGAATTCATAAGTGAGATTCAAACAAAATGGTAAAGCTAGATAAAATTAGTCTGTTTATAATTTGCATGATTTTAGAGGTTATCCAATTTAAATTGAGGACATAGAAGAAATGTTCTTTTGTTTTATCACACATACATGTGTGTGTTAATATGTAGCTGAGCTGGATTATATTCTTCCAAAACACTTGAGGTTGATCACTATTGGAAACGTCTATTCTATTTAGTCTAGCCAATCCCATCAATCAAGCTAGGCACGCTTTGAACTGGATGTATTGGAATGAAATTTTCTAGTGTTTGTGTGTACTTGCTGAGCAGTACTCTATGGGACAGTGAAATCCCAAATACTGAGATCTGTTTGCTTGGGAAGAGCTGCAACATCACTTCTCTTGCCTGGTATCAGAGATACCTGTTACCATTTGGGACTTGACTAAAAGACTATACCTCCGAACTCAAGCAGCCTGTAATATGTTTCACAGGCAAACCACTCAATCTCCTTTTTTGTGAATCAGATTCACATCCCATTCTCATTGGGATGTAAGTACTTGAAATGAAGGCTCTTCAGACTTTAGGTCTGCATTGGACCATGTAATTGATTTGTTGTTGATGCAGTCAAAGTCCTGTCATGCCAAAATCTGACAAACTTCCCCCACTCCTTTTTTTCAGTCTACTCTTTAAAGTCATTACTCCAATATCTTGATATCTTTGATGACATAAAGTACAAGGCAGAATAATAAGTTGAGCCAAAGTATCGGTCACAGCAGAAAATGTCTTTCATCCTCTAAAAGATAACTCTGGTTAGGATGATTCATTGGAGGTACATTTTTCCTTTTTTTAATTTTCCCTTAACTTTAGGGTCATAGTGATTAGGAAAAACAAGCAAGCAAACAAAAATTGAATGCCTTTTTTAACATATTCGTCAGTTGGATACTCATTAGCAAACTGTATTCACTCTAACACTACTTGCTCATCAAACTCATAGCAAATGTTAAAATTAATCACGTTAAATGAAAACATTAAAATTCACAGTGGCATATGAAAGACAGACTGTTTTGTGCTGTGCTTATATCAGAAGGAGTAACAGGAAAAATGGGGCAGAAAAGTAAGATAAATCCCATGAGAAAATATCTGACTTTCCTGTTCATCCTGTACACTAGTTACAACTTATTTAATTTGGTATATACTAATGAGATTTAAATTATATTACCTATAGCCTAAAGCAATAAGCATTTATTTTAATTTGTAAAAGAGTAAACCATATTTTGCTGTCTGCTTAGTTCTGTGTTATCTAATTTTTTGGCAAATATTGACTAAAGAAAGAATTCTGTCTGCTTCCATTCTTCTTCAATATTCTTTGCTTCTGACAGGAACACAGATAAAAGAATATTAATCTTTTAATCTTTTCTTCAAAATCCAGTGCATGGTCAAAATCTAGTCTCGGGCTCAGAGCATGCATTTCGGTTTTCTAGCTGTATCTGGAAAACTACCCATTGATTTGGCTGGCAATTTAGTTTCTACAAGATAACTACAACCACACAAAGGAAGTCTCTTTTACAACTGTCAGAATTCTGGATTCATATTCTACTCACAAAAATTATTTGGGCATATTTTACTTCTTTTGGAAATAAAAAGCAATAAAATTGTTACGATCAAGAAGTCACTAGTTCTGAAGCAAATTGCATTTTTCTTCCAGTGAAAGAGAGTAGAGCCAATTGCAGAGATTGTTGTAGGTTCTTGGTTTCTTATAAGACCATGAACAGCAGTTGGTCATCTCTGTGATTAGTGCTCTCTATTCAGAACGAGGATATGATGGTTGTCATAATATTTAAACTACATTTTTGTAATAGGAAAACTATTGAAACGTTCAGCATGATCGTAACACACCAGGAACCATAAAGTTGCAGCACACTTGAATCATTCAGAAAGGAAATACAGTATAGAAAATAAGAGTGAAGCTTTAAAAACTTTCTTAGAAAGACAAGAGAAGAGCAGAAGCCTCATGTTCTAAAGTAATTTAATAAGGAGTGTAATTCTGTGAAACGTTTGATTCAGGCACTCCAAATCTGAGTGAAAGTGTTGCTATGAATTTTGTAAATGGCTAGAAGTAGACCTTTATCCAACAGAAGTAGAGAATAATACTTGCGACATCCAGCACATGGACAAACCTTTAGAGGCAATTGAATGGTTCATGAAATTCCACCAGCCACTATACTGCTTGTGTAACCTGGCTGTCTCTCCCATTCTTAAACCAGCAGTATTCCTACTGCTACAGAACTTTCCTTACCTTAGTGCACATAATGTTGAAATAGCAGTAAGATAAAGGAGCGATTTTTCTTTTTAGCAAGGTCATCACTGCTAGTTGGAAGTGAATATTCAGTCACTTTTTCTTCTTTGAAAATATTGGCTTTATGCCTAAGATGCCTGATACTACTTTGATCAATAAGGTTTTTTTTCCTAATCATTGAAGAAATGGAAATCCAAACTGTTTTTCAGTCTTCTGGCTTTGGTAAAGTTTTGTAATTGTTATTACAACTCCTTTTGAAAACTAGTCACCTGTTCTCCCCGTCCGTAGGAAAACTTTTACCCTATTGGTCTTTAAACAAAACACAGTCAGATAATCCAACTACATTTAGGAGAAAAAGCGATGTTCAAAGTTTCCCACATTAAATAATCAGCAGTTTCCAACTATATCTGAGTGTGACACTTGAAATAAATTCTGTAAAATTCTACACTCAAGGTTCTTATATTCTAACATGTTTGTTTTCTGGATACGTTGAATTTTAGGTGCTGTGAGATCCTCTGGATGTGCAAAAATTTCACAGTTTAGAACAGCATCAAATCAGAGAACACTGACTAAGGCAGAAACCATAAATTAAGGGGTCAAATAATACTGGCATTGGCCTATGTGTCAGTGTTTAATAGGAGAAAGTAGTTCCTTATTTCATTTAAAATTACACTTAAAGCAGTTTGGAAAAGACTAAAAAGAGCAGGTTTGTATTTTTAAATGTTGTTGGAGATAGATAGCCTATTATTAGAACATATGCTTACTACTAAAAAATTCCAAAACAGTAAAATAGAATTAAACAAAAAAACCCCAACAAAACCCTGCACCCTGCACTAGAGAATCTAGATATCCACACGTTTTACTGAGGGCTCAAAAGTCCCCAATATTATAAAGTCTAGAATACCATAGATAGTGTGTTCAGTCTAGTATCCTTCTCATCAGCTCCTGTTTTCAGAGCTTCCCCTTCTGCTGTTTTAGAGAACACCATGCATGTAGTGTTTATACACAACACCACTATTTACTAATTTGAAGCTAAAGAACAAACCTCCCTAGTATGTTTAATCTTTGGCCAAAGCTCAGAACATCTCAAAAAGGATCTTACAAACCCATGCCCTACCCTAGAGATTACGGAATATTATACATATGTGCAAACCTTTAACAAGGTTTCAGAGCCAGGAGACTACAGAGACTGAATCAAATTTCTGTGTAGTCTCCCTGGGGTCAGTGACAAAACAACAGCTGCTTGTTTCCATCAATAATAGTCCGTCTGCTACTGCTGCTGCAAAAAGAAGACAAGTTTGAATTCTCATGATTCAGCTCAGGCGAGACAGTGGGGTGGGTGACTGGGTTTACAGATTTTAGACCAGGTGCGTTGTTGTCAGCTAAGCAGAACAGATAGTGCTGACGCTTAATTGCCGTGTACTTGCATAAGTCACAGATCACATAGTAAAAAGAGGAAGAAAGATTTACAAGGTAAGTCGTTCTGTTTAAGATAATCTATATAATATAGCAACATTGCCTTGAGATTAGAAAGTGTTTAAAATAGACTAGATTTGTGCTTCCTTATGAAAGCTGTCTTCTAGCTGCTGCAGCAGCTGATTTTTATATGATTTTCTGCAATGTGGTTGTATTTCTAGAATGTATTAAGTCACCGGTCCAGATATAGACTAATGCACTAAAAATTTCCACTAGTGATGATAATGAGATTCATTGATATCTCCTGTTTCTTCTTTGGGGAGTGAAAGAGTAGGAGCTTTCAGAAACCCAGTTATAGTCCTCCGATTCTCCAGGGCCACCTCCAGTTTTAATAATTTATAACAATGTAAAGAGTAGCCTGTTGGAGTCAAAGTGCTCTCCTTTCCATGCTTTTCCCCGTGCTTTGAACACCTGCCTGCTGGGAGCTGTCAGAAGGGGTGCTTGTTCCCTGAGACTCTCCTGGAACGGTGACCTTTCCGCATGGAGAGCCCAAAGTGAATCTAGTAACACCAAAATACTCCAATAAAGCAAATCATATTATAGATAGCCTTCTACTGATATTTATCATAACTCAAGTGGCTGGGACATGTTAAAAAGGTGATGTGTACCATGCATTTCTTAAATACGCTATTTCATATTACAAGTACCTCAGTGCAATTTTTTTTTTAAAAAATAATGTCTTTTATAAGGCCAATCTAAAGCCTTTTGAACTAGATGGCTTCAAAGATTCAAAATAAGAAGTTCAATGAGCATCAGATCAAGTTATGAATTTCACCCTGCTTTCCACCCTGCTTTCCACTATCAACTAACATTTGGTCTATCTGCCAGGTCTACCTGCCAGCCTTTTGTAAATATTTGTGATGCCACCAGAGGTGCTTCTGACATGACTAGATCACTCTTAATGTCATTTAGAATCCAATTACGTTTATAGGTTTACAAAGAAAGATCCTTTTTTTTAAGTAGGCAAGAGGGTAGGTCATCTCAACATCATACAGATTGCCTTGCTAAAAAATTTTCTGTTTGCCATAAGTTATGTCTTTGATCATATTTATGTTGTTAAAAAAACCTACATAATTTTATGGGTGAAAAAACCTAATAATGTAAATCTGAATAGTGACTCCGAGACCTGAGCAGCCCTAAATACAGATCCTGCTAAGATATAATTCAGTTTAAATGACTCAAGCCCTAAGTCTACTCACAGTTTACAGAGAAAAAGACAGTTTGTCTGGATGTTAATAATTAGGGCATTAGAAGTTCAAATGCATCTCTTAAATTAGCATCCAGTGTAGTTTCTGAACTGTTGTGTTCACACGAGGATTTGCCCCATAATATCCAGGAAATAGCATTCATAACTTGCTTTAGCTTCAAAATGATCTCACAAATACATGATTTCACACAGGCTGTATTTTGGCAGCCTTTTCTCAAGGTGACAGAGGCACAGATAACAGAAGCAGCCCTCCCTGTGCTGAAAGAAATTTTTTTTATCTCACCATACTAAGATGGAAGAACTCACTGTTACTTAGCTGCTGTGTGAACACTTAAGAGCAATAAAGAAATCTAAAAAGCTGAATACATTTTGAATCTGCATAACCTTATGTGGCATGTACAGATGTGGTGTAATCCATATTTCCAACTTGTTTCGTTCACTTTATTAATATCAATGCTCATCAAGTTCCAGTGTCCGTATGAGTACCCTGCGTGTATTACAGACAACGCATTCCCTTTTTCCTATCCCTTTGAGAAACCTCATGCACCATATGATGGATAGGAACGCAATTTATTGCAGAATTAATAATCTGTGGTTATCTTAAAGTTTATCCTTCCACATCCTTTAAAACGTAGCTGTATCTCAAAGGCATTTGAATACCCATCTTTTTCTTTTACATTCACAGCAAAAGCTAAAAACTCAGCTAAGCAAACTCAGTAATAGACATCCTTCTGCCTTCCCCTTGAAGCAGCAGCCCCCTCACAAGCGGAAAGGCTGACGAGAGGGTGAGCTGGAACCTGGAAGTCAGGCATTTGCTCAGCCACTTGTACAGCGCCTGCAAGGGGCACCCAAAAATTCAGCCCCTGACACCTAAAAGATTGGACCTGGGTTACATTTGAGCACGATCAGCAATGTGCTACTTGAGTCAGCTGTGTGTTCTTGCAGGGGTGAAGGCTAACTACAGACCAGCCTGCATTGTCAAGTTATTTGCAGTCATTCAAGTAAAGTGACTATTTCCCTAACACTGGCACTTGTGAGACTTCACCTAGAGGAATGTGTCCAGTTTGGGGCCCCCGATACATGAAAGATGTTGACATGGTAGAGCAAGTCCAGAGGATGGCCACCGAAATGATAAAGGGGATGGAGCACATGAGGTATATGGAAAGGCTGATAGCAGGAAAGGTGGAGCCAGGCTCCTCTGAAAGGTGCAAAACAAAAGAGCATGAATCATGATGATTGATATTTCAGTTAAATATTGGGGAAAATATTTTTTTATCCTTTCAAAGTAAGGGTAGTCAAACACTGCACAGGTTGCCCAATGAGGCTGAGGAATGATTCTTCTTTGGAGATATTCAAAACTCTACTACATATTACCCTCAGTAACCTGATCTAAACTCAAAGTAAGATTAACTTTAAAGGTGGCCCTGCTTTGAGCAGGGAGTTGAACCAGATGATGTCCATAGGTCCCTTCAAATCTAAGTTATTCTGATTTTGATATAAAACTGCATGCTTCCCAGCTTTATAATCTTTCTCTACCAGCACCCTCAAATCTTTCTTCTCTGTAGACTTATGAAAGACCTCTTTGTTTCCTACCACAATAACTCATAGCAATCAAAAGTTTTGCATCTTACCTCTCAAAAAAAGATCCTCAAATTACTTTCTTTACTACCTACTGATTTATTAAAATACATACAAAATTGAAATTCTCAGTCATCTTCTCTTGTCAATGAAAATGTCTACAAGCTATATTCAATTTGTTTCCAGATAAGCTCTTTGATTCCAGACAAGTCAGCTATCCGGGCTGCCTTTTTGACCTAATTATATGCTCTAAAATCCAGAGTGCATCTTTTTCTGAAGTACACTTGATGTGATATGGATTTATTATCCGCTCCACATACAGAACAGTGGGAAATCAATGTGCACACAACTTACGCATCTTCCAATAGCCGATAAAAAAAAAAAAAAAAAAAAAAAAGAAAAGTCAAAGTGCTGACCGTACATTCATATTTACTGTCCAAAATGTGGTCTATGCAGTGTGGAAGAGTAATAGAAGCAGATTGAAACTTGTTTGTGAATTTTTAAGGCAAATCATCTGCTAGTATAAATTATTTAAACATACTCCAAGTCAATAGAACTATGAAAATTTACAACAGCTACAAACCTGTCCCTTCCAGGTCTTGATTTTCCTCACTTCAGTTAGATTTTGAATCAAAACACTTTAATAATCTCCTTTGGAGCTCAGCCAAAGCTCACTGAGGTCAATGAAGATGTTCCCAGCAAAGGCAAGGGGCTTTTGATCAGAACTATTACATTTAAGTTACTTGCGTTGCAATAGTTACCTCAGTTCTGCCAAAATGACTTTATTTATCATCAGGGGAAAAAAATTCAGGAAATCTGGGATATGCAGAGAAAATATTTTAATAGATATTAATGAAAGAAACTAATGTTAAGATTGATTCAAATGTCTTTGCATCCTAAAGAATGACATGTCATTAGTCAAGCTTTGATGCTTTCTGGAAATCATTTCTATGGAAGATAACTCTTTTTCCTCTTTTGGTTATATCATGTCAATATCACTCTTTTTTTTTCTCCCTCCCCTTTAAGGTTTACACACACGCACACTCCCCCTCTTAAAGTCCAGTTTCTTCAATGGAGTTCTAATGGACATATCTTTTGACAGGAGCGCTATCAGAAAAGTGACGTATTGCTAGCTGAAAGGCAGTTCAAGTGTCTCACTGCAAACAGTGTCTCAGGGAGAAAATAAAGTTCTGTTAGAGAAGCCGTCATGGTTTGGATATGGATAATGGAAGAAACACACCATTAAAAATTTCTACGTCCCTTGTCCTGCTGCAGCGAATAGATCTAAAAGCCTATCTCATTCCTTTCTTTTTTTCATCAAAGAGTCAAACTTGAACAGCTTCCCAGGTAGCCATAAGGGAAGGAAAGAAGGGATTGGAGAAGAGGGACTATTTCAGTTTTTTGGTTTTTTTCAAGACCAATTACCCTTTTGAACATAATATTTTAAAATGTTAAGGAATAAAACTGCCACATGAAATTTGGATATGATGCCACATAGAAGCTTCTCAAGCAAAATCTTATTTTTCACTATAACATAAACATTTGACACTAATTTCACATTAAATAGCTGAGTCATGAAAGAATTGGAATTGGTGCTCAATCGGTGCTCTGCTGATGTGTAACTGTTAAGAGAACGATAGGCACATAAAACAGCATGAAGGGAAACCTGACATTTATTTTTAAAAATACTTTTGCTATCTAGTTCTGTATCATTATTCATACTATTAGCAAATTTCACATAAATGAAGGCATTTTTTTAAACTTCAAAAGGCAACTTTTGAATTCTCTTCTCTGCAAGAAGAAATCTCACATGGAAGCAACAATTGTGTCCTCTACAATGGCTTTAGCTATTGGAATGATTTCAATTTTTTTTTCTAAAAAAGACCTCTTTAAGCATAATGAAAAAAGAACATTTGAAGCTTTTTAATTTCAATGGGACTATTCTCAAGGACTAATGTCTGCAGCATTGGGGTGCTATATCCCCTCACAGTCCTATATCCCCTGATATAGGACTGTGAAAGAAGTCTCTTGGCTGCTAGATTTCTTTCTGCTAGTAAAATTTAACTGAAATAGATAATGGGTATCGTTTAATATTATTATTATTGTTAGTATTATTTTTGGCCATTTGTGTTGTCCGTGTTTCTGTAGTATTGCATTACAGTCTTGAATAATGGTACAGTTTTTAATGAAAATCTTATATAAGAGATATAATGCTGTTTTCATATATGTAATTTGACTCCTTGCTCTAATATTGATATGTATTTAAATTATAAAATTAAATTAATTAACAAAAGTATGAATTCAGGATGTCTGGGACAAAGAAGGAAGTAACAGCTTTTGCTTTTTTTGAAAATTTACTTCATTAAAACTTTTAAGGTATCACACAGGTTCTTCAGGCATGATTTCAGCTCGATTTGTTCATGAAGAATCTTGTAAGGATAATTGATCCTGTCTGTTGTCAGCGTTCAGTACTACCAGTGGAAGAAGAGGTTCAGTTTAACTGACTCGCTCTTCTTGCTAGGAGAGTTCAGATATCCTGAGCTTTTAAGGACTGAGCTATATTTTTAATGGTTTTCTTTTTCAGCAGATCAGGACAGATTAAGACAGATCCCCTTTGAAGGGCTTTAAGCTCTGTTTTCTCTGCAAGGACAACAAAGATGGGAAGATGATGCTGAGTGACTGGTGTTACAACGGGTAATATTTTAGCCTTAAAAGTGAACAAATAAGACAAAACCCTATGTTTTCCAATTGTGGCAAAGTCTGCCTGGTGCAGGAGCACAGCAACCACCAGAGTTACAGGTCTGATTTGTACACATTGATCCAGAGAAAGATTTGAATCTGCCTATTGAAACTAATGCCAGCTGTCTGCAGCACCCCTGGGACAAATACACCAGATGGAGGTTGCCAGAACAGTATAACCATGTCCCTTCCCTGCCAATATGTTCCTGTTCACCAGTGGGACTTGGGGAAAGCACTTGAGCTAACTATGTCACAGGGGAACTCCTCGGCTGGGGCTTTCCTCTTCCTTTGTCCAGAAGATGTAATGCAATAAAAAAGAAAGAAAGAAAGAAAAAGCTATTGACTATATCTCTGCATCTCCCTGACCATATTTAAGTTATCATCATCATCAGAATTATGGTGCAATAGTATTGCAAATAGTATTGCAAAGCTGCAGATAAGTTTCTCCTTTGTTCTTCTGCTGACAATATTTTCCTTAGCATTTTATCAGTTGATGTAGCTTTCCAGTATGTTTCCTCTATGTTGTCTGTTTTGCCAATAAATAGGATTCCATTATGGTCTCAGTACCATAGCCTGTGATTTGATTGCTGTTTAAATCCTTTATATGTGATTTTTCTCAGGACTTACTTTTCTGAATTCCAGAATGGTTGCACTTGAATTGCACTTGATTTCCAATTCATCAGGCAGTGGATTGTGTAAATGCGCTGCTGAATATGACCGTTCCCTACTCCTTTTCACTTGCATGTACCGCACTCATTCCCTTTTAAGGGAAGTGGAGCTCTTGTGCAGGCTGAAGAGTCAGGGACATCCAGGTCTCTTTATCCTTAGTCAGTGATGGGCAGGACTATACTGGTGGTCATTTGGTCTGATTTAACAGAGTCAGCTGTTAACACAGCCAGACCTAAATCAGTGGTTAAAAATGCTACGTACAAGCTCTGTTCTGCTGTGCCCTTCTGGGACCTTGGCTTTCCACATTTCTAGAAGGGTTTTTCTAAGTTTGCAGCTATTTAGAAAGCACAGATGTTGTTTCTCCTTGTCCCTGTCATGGGTGTATAGGAAGCAGTAATCTAACAGTGAGTTATTATGCTAAAAAATTCTACTGTCTGCTTCTCAGGTGCACATCACAAAAAGACTAATCTTGTATGGATTTTCCTGTTTGTTATCAGAGGCAAAATGGGGCTCTGATATTCAGGTATATAAAAGTGGTTTTTCTCTTCTTTTCTTTCCTTTCCTTCATTATGTACAGTGAAAGAGATGGATAGCTGCAATTCCTTACAACTATCAGGAAAGACATGTTATGTTGCCCTGATTGTAAGTCAATAATTTAAACTCAATAAATTTGCTTCTGAATAGGGAAGTTATCTGGCTTGCAAGTTAACCGTACCATGGGTGAGGTGATGCTCTGTATTGTAATGCTTCCAAAGCAAGTTGCCATTTCCACATCACTTAGGATATCTGTGGTCTGCAGCCAATACTGTGTTGTTAAGTTTTCTTTTCTCACTTACCTTTTAATTATATATCCTTACAGTTACATATGCTCTGTGTTATCTATGTTTTTGTGCTGTCTGGGGCCCTCCATTACCCCAGAAGATGAGGAGCTGACTGTAACAAGTCTGTACACACGTACTGAAAGAGGTAATAGGCTTCTAAAAGGTATGTTCTCGCAGGAGGTTAGAACGACAAACAGCAATAAATTTCCAGTGAGTCTGTCCAACACGCAAACGTTTGCCTATTGAAACTGCCTTCAGCCCATGTTACTGTGGGAAGGGTTAGAAACCACGAAGAGCAGAGGCCTCTACGAGGAGAACATGTTCCTATTGCTCTGTTCATGACGAAAACAAAGCCGGGCGCTACTGACTTAGAGCGGTACATAGGCAAAGCTGCAAAGCTTCTTGGGGACCTGCAGTCACCAACTGACCTTCAAGTAGCAAGAAATGGCTGTAGATGGCATATTTGTATATTTACCTGTTCCTGTGCATTTTCACAGTGGTATGAAAGACTCTGCTGAAGTTCTACAGCCTCAAAATAAGCCCAGCTGCTGTTCCAAGGCAAGAGGCTGCGTAACAAACTCGCTCCCTGCTGCAGGCTCCTTTTAACTGATTAGTCATTACTGCAAGCAGTGTTCAGTTGCACAGCTAGTGTCTCTCGCCCTGTCACAATGAACTTTCCTTCCTTCTTGTAAAGAAAAATAAGCAATCTCAACGTCAAATACTAAAGTATATTGTGGTGACTTCAGATTTTGCACACTGTTGGGTTTTTTTTCCTCCTTGCCCTCCTCCTCCCTGAGTGGTAAGCTACTGGTGAACTATCTGGATTGTCTGGCTCTCTGCAGGCTATTTCCTATTGCTTTACTTTTCATTTTGAAAAATATGCAAAATTCCATCTGTTTCTTGAATACAATCCTTCTGAGATCTATGTATGTATGAGCTTTTTGTGCTGAAGAAGCAGGTTTCTTAGGACTGTGTCATTTTATGTAAATGCATTTTGACATTAGTTTTCTGCATCCACATACTCGTCCTACCTGCATATTGTGTTTTAGCTGCCACTCAGAGCAGTCATTAAACTTCTATAGTGTTTGTAATGCAATTGGGCAGCAATGTTAAGTACGAGTGAAGGCAGAGCTGATCAACAGTAAAATCTCAGGTTTCTGTTTTTAGCCAGGGTGTATGTGCTTGTGCTCTACAGCAGATGTTTCTGCCTTTGAGGCAATTTCAATGCTGAGCTATTTTAAAGACAGATTATTCTACATGAACAAGTAAATTCATAATTAATTCTACTTTCAACTTTTCAAGACTATTTTTTTGCCGCTGAGGGAAAACGTGTAACTGCCTAAAACGTAAGCTCTGAGAGTTTATATAATCCTTGTTTCATCAGATGGTGTTTCAGTGGCAAAGGATAATGCGTTCTGACCAGAGATGGCTTTGATTCGTACCTAACACTGAGAGGTAGGATGTGACTCAGACAACTAAAGGCTGTCATTATATAACTGAAGAGATGCATGTCAACCAGACCCCATTAGAGCACGTTGCCTAAAAATTCTGCCTCTCTCTGAGACAGGTGATGTTGACAGCACTTTTTTCTCCCCTGCCTGCCCATATAAACTGTGTTTATTAATTAAGCCTGGGACAAGACTCACTTAGTTTGGAGATCCTGGCTATGCAACCTCTCCTCAGAACTGTCTGCCAAATTTGCTGCAGTTTCAGGGTACCATCTTTAGGGTAAGAGAGGCCACTTTGCTGAGCAGAAATAAGCAACGTAGGTAGCTCTCTGCATGCACTTGTACATTTTCTGGAAGAACATTTTTATGGCTTCTTGTGATGTGGTAAATATGAGTTGCTGTGGTGACTTGTGATAGCACTTCCATGCTCTGGCCTCCTGGAATGAAGTTGGGGGAAACTGTGGAATTGCAAAAGGTGTTATCAGTGGTTTAGCATGTGTCCTCACTGCAAAATGGGAGAGGTGCTGGTCCAAATGAAACTCTCTAGATTTTAGGCAGTCCTGTTTAGTCATCCAGATAGAACAGGCTTAAACACCAGCAGATTTGGACGAAATGTTCTGGATAGACACAAACGGAAAGAAAAAGCCACGCATGAAAGTGTAGACTGAGCTGCCTTTTCAGCAAAAAAATAGAGATGCATCAACCTCAGGTGAGCTGAGACGTCTGTATAGGTCTGTGCAGGGTTGTGTCCCGGGGCAGTACAGCTGCACCTGAGCGGCACAGGGAGACGCAGGGCCAGCTGCCCTCCGCATCCTGCCGTACCGACTCAACTAGAGCTCTGTTCCAGAGGGGTAGCTCTTTCTTACTTCAGGTACCTGCGTGGAGCTACACAAATATAGCTTTGATGTGAGACACATCCTTACAATGTCTTGCTTCTTTGATTTTACCTTTTTCTTTAGCTCTTCGATGGTTGAGGTTTTGTGTATGCTTTTTTTGTGCAGATATTAAAGTGATGTGATTACGTTTATTTTCCTTTCAAGGGTTTTTGTTGTCTAGACTGTAGTATTTTGGAATAGTTATTATATTGTAAAAGTTATCAGAAAACATTTAATCTGAAGAATGTGATCTTGTGGATATAAACACACCCCTGAATGGGGCAAAGTAAGTTTTGGGTGTTGGAATAGCTTCTTCTTTCACTACATCAACGGAAGCTACTGGTGGTGTACAGTGTTAGCAGTCAGCCCTTAGGGAGGAAAGGAAAAATCACTAGTGCTGACAGCAGGAGCAGTTGTTCTTCATGGCCTTATGGATTCAAATTTCTTTTTTCTTGTTCCAGTGTGTATATTTACAGTGTGTGTATTCTTGAGAATTTGTGTTTTGGAGTTCAAATGCAGCTTCAGACAACACGGCAACATTTTCTGATCATCTCTCTCTTGCTAAAGTATAAAAGCTTCTGTGGTTAATGTCATGTTTTGTCTTTTCCAAAGTTTCTATATTCTACAAAGAGCAGGGAGGGGAGAATTTTTGGAATTTATAGTTCTAATCCTTTTTTATGTAGGTCACAGGTTCTTTTTTCAAATAGATATATCATTATCTTCCATAAATACGAAGGTAATGTTGTTCCTAATAGTCAAATAAAAATTTTATCAACTAATTTGAGACCCAGTGTTGGAGTTTTGGTGCCACTGCTTCCCTCCTGAGTGCCGTTCTTCTTGTAGAATAGAAATTAGCAAGTGAGGGGAAGATGTAGGGTGGTGGAATAAAGAATTAGGAGTGGTTTTGGAAAACAAAAACTGTGTGTCACTTGGCTAAAGCAGGAAGTGACAATCAACCATATTTTATTAAATGTAGATGGAAGAGAACAAACTTGTAAATGTTGTGTTCACATAACCCCAAGTCAATGAATGACTCAGTATCAAAGACTTTGTTTTTCATTTCAGAAACTGGTGTCTCAGACACAGGCTAATTCCTGGAGGCAGCCATTCATCCAAATGGAACTTGTGGATCAAAATGAATGGGGTTTAGTCCTTAACAGGAAAGAAAGAAAGACAAAAACTGTGTGGAAATAGCAGATTCCTTCTCTTTCCCTTTCCCCTTAAGAAAAAGCTTTTGCTTTGAATTGCCTTTATTAATTTTGTATTGAATTAAGTATACTGTCAAACTTCTTGTCCAGATTGCTCAAAACAGTATTTGGCCAAGTTGACAGCTATTATAAAAGCCTTTACTTGAGCCCAAATCATCTTTTCATTGCTGCTGAAGCGCCTCAGAGAATATGAAACAAAATTGAATAGGTTGCATTTTATAACTATTAATAAGCCTTCTTTCTAGGTATATAAACTGTCAAAAATGGTAAAACATTACAAAAAATCTCTTGCCTATTTAATATTTCTTAACATTGCCAGATCCCATCAGTTTTTGACAATCATTCATGTTATGTCAGTTTTAATGCTGTTGAACATGGTACAGGATTTCCCTTGGCTTTAACCTACTTTTAGTGTTTATGTGAAGTAACTTTTCTTTAATATAAAGGAAAGCTACTTTTTCCTTATATATTTTGTAGCTTATTTTTATTTTTTTGGACACATGCTATATTGTAACACTGTTTCATTTTATTTCTTGGCCTATTCAGTAATTACTTTTGAACAATTTGAATAAATTAATATGTAGCTGAGTTGTATTTTAGATAAGTAGAATCTAAATTAGCCTGTGCAAAAACCAGACCAAGTCTCAATTCCAGAAAGTCCTTGAGAATGTCCTTAGTTTTCAGTCCTTAAGTCCTACTCGAGTCCTATTCACTCCAGTTCACTTCTCTGGTTTACACCAGATTTCACCTCAAGTTTAGCAAAGCATATAAGCATTTGCTTGAGCTTTGCTGTTCAAAAATCATGATTTAAAAACAAGACAAAACGAGCCAACAACATTTGCACTTGTTTTTATTTGCCTTCTGTTTTTATATATTCTGATAATATTTTCAAATTTTAGCACAGCTATTGAGGCTACCAATATGCTTGACATTTTTAACTCAACAATTAAACCAAAATAACTCCTAGAAGCTAGTTTTTTAAGAAAAGCACATCAGGAGACTCACAAAAAGTTATGGGTGCTCTCAACATTGAGTTGTCTCGAACAAACTACTTAATGCTGAATTATGGATTACATCTAATAGCAAAATGAGTAAGCAAATGTTTTAACAGACTACTTCTGCCAGGCTAGCTTTTTCCCCAGGCTTCTCTTAGGCTGGGTATGAATCAGCTCTGGTCCAGAAACTACATAACTATGTCTGTGTGTTGCTAATTTGCTCTGCGATGTCTCACTTACTGTCTGCCTGGTTTGGGAGGCTGGTGAGTGAGCCCTCTCTCTAAAATGCCATAGCTGAAGGCTTTTGCGTTTTGCATACTTCATGTGAAACTTTCTGTATTTCGCATTTCTTTCGTATTATTTTAAAGATGTTCTGTTTCTCATTAAAATCTGTACCCTGTGCTGCAGTTGGTATTTTTGCTGCAGTGACTACTTTGAATTGGCTTCATTTTCATTAGACAATGGGTAACAAATCACTATGCTGAGGAGTCTCACTAACAGTTAATGTTTTATAAATACATGGCCATTATGTATTGCAGCATGCTACTTTAAAAATAGCTCTTTTCATATCATTCTTATGGTACAAAAGGGAGAATAAAAGGTAATTATGTGATGCTTCACAAATCTGTATTTAAAGTGATTAAAAATTGGGATGATGTTTTCCATTGTGAATCTTCTTAGTAATGACAATCGATAATGAAAATACACAAAGAAATGGAATTAAGTATTCCACATTCTTTTGCATATCCTGTTTTTTTCAATTGTCTAAATAATAGCTTAGTTTTTCAATAACATTTTTTTGTATTTATTTCTCTTTCGTGTTGTGGTTAATTACTTTTATAGTGATCAAAGAAGCCTGGGAATCTTGATTTACAAGTGCCGAACTAGAGAGTTTATTTCTCACAGTTCCGATTCTTCTGTGATTATGGTCTATTAATGTTACCAAAGGCTTAAAAGTGTTTGTGAGGCTGAGGCTTACTTTCAAACAGAACGGAAGCTGTGGGAAATATTGGAAAGACTGAGCATGAACAATTAAGTTATTCTACCAGCATAGCCTATAATCCTGTTGCTACTGTGTATTGGTTACAGTCTTCAGGACTGCGCACATAAGCTAAGTATTTAAAAGTCAGATGTTAGAAAAGAGCTTCTGCCAGCTCCCTCCATCTCAGCACTGCCCGAGGGTGGGATTTGTTTGACCTAACTCCAACTGTCAGAAAATTAGGTGTCTAAAAAATATCAGTCACCTATCGTGGCACAAAGGAGACAGATTCACATGCATAGAGATTTATCAGCAGGTTCCATAGCTGGTGGCATACATTGACAGTCAAAGTAGCTTTTGGGGAAAGATAAAAACAGAAGACGAGAGAGAGAAAAGGGGAAGTGAAAACTATCCCTGGTGGCCATCAGGGGAGAGAAGTGACAAGGTCCACAGCTGAGCACCCCCAGGCCCCGCTCCCAGCAGCAGCAGGTAGTTTACCAACGCACACGTGCGCGAACTTCTGTAGTACCTATATGGATGTCTTCAAGACCTGCTCAAACTGTCAGTTGTTTATGGGCATGATGCTGTTAGTGCTGATGGAAGCACGCTTTGGGGGCAGGTGCTGTAACTGGTTAAGCTGTATGCATGCATTTTATTTGGTCCACTGAGTAACCAAAGTACAGGGAAAGGATGGAAGAAGGGTGACTCTCACACCAGCAGCAGTTGTTTCCCATAAAAATGCACCATAACAACAGCTTTGAGGTTTGCAGATGCAAGGATGTGAGAATAACAATGGGAAAATACTGCCATAAGACTTTGGGAAAACACTGCCGTGGTGACTTCGACGAGAGATTTGAGCTGTGAGTGAAAGGCAGGCTTCAGAGTTGCATGTAGAAGGCCCTTGGTGACAGAAAACACAACGACACTGTGCAACACTACCTTGGGAAGGGATGGACCACCCCAGGGAGACACCTGTCTCCACTGGCTGCAGAGGCATTCCCATTGAAGTTTGTTGCTTAGCTTTTAGTTAACGCGCGTTGAATCCTATTCCATATACACGCATCTGACAGCATGATACTTTTAATGTGAAGTTATATATCTGCCTTCAGGAATCCTCACAGGCCATGCTCCTGGTAATACTCTATTTTTCTTGGTGTACTTATAGCTATCTTTAGCTTAGCAGCTTTTAGTAGAATACTTTTATTTATATCAAAATGACATATTGTGTAAGGAATTGACACTCTTCTAAAATGATCTGAGAAAATGGCCTTGTCCACACTCGGCAGTTGCAGCACTTCAACTGTGCCAGGAAGCTGAAAAAGGCCAGTATGCAATAACTGAAAATTATGCCTAAATATTTCAGCAGCTCATGTTGTTATGTCATCAGTTACATCTTGCTTATGCAGGCTTATTCTCATAGGGTTTAATGAACTGCTTAGAGTGGTAGTACTTCAGTCCCATTAGCAGCTGGAGAGGTAAAACAATTTCAGTAGAAGGAATCCCTTCCATCACAGAAATAGTTACACAGGCACAATACGTCATGTAGAGTAGAGCTAAGAAACCATTGTCGGATGATTTACTGACTACAGCACTGGGTTTTTTATTCTCTCCCCTGCCTTCTACCACCTGCTGTATCCAGTTTTTAAGTTGGATTCTTCCTTTGACAGAGCATCACTCATGCAGATCACTGTCCTGTTAGGGTTATTCTGATATATTCCCTTTGTGTGACTCCCCCTCTGAAGATCAGGCCCTTCACCCAAGTCTACAAGGTTGAAGAACTGCCTGCTGTTCTAGCTATGATCTCTAGTTCAGGAGTGAAAGGACTAGCAGGAATAAAACTAGTCCCCAGGCTCTTTAACATACAGTACCTCGAGTATAGTGAACTGGCTTATCTGATCCCAGCTCTTGCACTGCTCATCTCGGCTTCATTGAAGTGGCTACTCTCATCTTTTGGTGGGTGCTACATTAATCTGTAGTTGATACTACCCTATCGCAAACCTACAAACACACGGATGCCAACACACAGTTGCATCCAGGAATGAAGCTCTGACGGTCCGATTGACATAATCAGTAATCCACATATCAGTCATTTTTGTGGGATTCGATGGCAGCTTCTGTTCCCAAGGAGTATAAATATTCACTATTTCTATCAACAGAAGACATGTGCTTGATGACCAGCAGTGAGCTTGGCTGGTTTGTCTGAAATGTGTAGATAGTATCTTCAGCAGCCATGTAGTAGCACTTTTTAAAACATTTTTGTCAAATATTTATCAGTTTTGCAGGTATAAGTATTTAACAGAATAATGTTTTTTGACAGCTTAACTAAGTTTGAAAGCATCAAGCACCGGCACTTAGATAATGACACTGGCAGGAATGTTTTTACTGCATTAGATGCCAATTAAATTACTGATTTCATAATTATAAATCAGCATGTTACAGTGGATAATTAATGTTGTCACACTCAAGCTGAAATACTTTATATAAGCATAAGCCTTTCCTCTGTTGATTTGCTAATTCAGGAACCAGAAAATATTGCATATCATCTTTTAATATTTGAATACATATCTTCTGGATTCCTGCTCCTGCCTGCAGCCATAGCAGCACGCTTTGCTATACAATGGCTCAATTTAATGAGTGTGGACAGTGTTCAGAAGGGACATAATGATCTCCAGGGACAGAACTGTTCATATGAAATTAAGACTAGATTTGGGGGCAAAGAAACCCCAAACACAAATAATTTCCAGATTTATCATTTTATCAATAAGAAAACCTGTTAGAAGGAAAGGAGGTTGGCAACTCACAGTAGCAAAGACTTAGTGCAGAAAGTTTTGTTTGTTAATACGGAGTTGCTCTAAAATATAAAAGAAATGGTGGAGAGGTAGTCCTAGAATAAGGTCTTCTGTCCTATAATAAGGAAACCTAATGTCCCCGATCTTCTCAGTTAATTGAACTTAGTTGTGATCAAGCTGATTGATTTTCCATTGATAAGTCACACTAATAAACGTATAGAGAACCTGACCATAGAACACAGGGCAAACTATAGATTAAAACACTATTGTCCATCTTTGAGCAGAAAATAGGGTCTGATAATATATATATTTATTTTTTTCTCTCAGAAATATAAAAGCTAATGATGGTTGACCATGTATCAGCACAACAATTCTACTTGCAACCACAGATGTGTTCTATTGATTTGGCCTAGGAAGTGGGAGGCCAAATCTCAAGGCCATTCCCGTCTTCAGGGAGTTTGAAATCACAGCTCCCGCCACCAGGAGAACACCGTCAGACTAATGGACTTTCTCTGTGAAAGCATCTTCCAACTCTTTCTTGCAATTGGGCCACAGTGAAACCAGGAACGCAAAAGTGGTGGGGCTAGAAGAACAACAAGTACAAGAGACCCATTTCTGGTTTAAAATTGAAGACACTCTTGCTGTTAGCTAGATATGGGGTTCCAGCCTCTGCTCTCAGAACTCTTTATGTCTCTGTTATTCAATATTGTTGTATTAAAAATATACCACAGTTGCTCTCAGCATGGTCATAAAAAGGAATGAACCTTACATGGGCCTATCCAAAGTTGCACATTCTGGTTTGTAAGAGGATCAGGCATGCACAGGAGCAAAATATAACCAAGAAGTTGCTTTAGGCCACCATTTGTCTTCACCATCTGCAGCTTGTAATGCAACCACCCTGCAGCATGCCTATCAACGTTGCTTTACTTTCCCAGCTCTTTCATTTCTTTAGTTTTTGACCTTTACCAAATCACAAAATTCTAGTCATAAAGTAGAACCGCTTTCCTGACTGCTCAATAGGATCTTGAACTCTCCAAACATTAGGTTTGAAATTGTGGGACCAAGAGACTGCCCAGTGTACATGGCAGTGGAGAGTGGCATCTGCTGACCTGATCATTCATATTTACACTAAAGAAAAACAAAGTAAATACTTTACGATGTTATAGATCTAAAAAGATGTGATTTTATCAGTTTATGGCTTTATGATAAAAGTGTATGAATTTAAAGAGGTAAAAAGTGAAAATAAAACTAGACTATCTTAATGTAATTTTTCAGTATTAAAATAGGGAAAATGTTATATTCTTGCAAAATGTCTATATTTTCTTTACCAAATATAGTGGAAAGGTTATTGTGATGCTTTTATGAGTAAACAGGAATGACACAATGACTGATTATTCCCAGTTTTCTATATACATGTACATTCTCTCTTTTTGACATTAGTACAGCTTTGAAACATTTAGTTGAAAGAATTAGTCCTGGGGTTTTTTATGCCATTAATAATTTTGTAGTCCACAACTTTTAAAATTGAAAGCTAAGCCTATTTTTGATTATTAAGACAAAAGCAACACTCTCTTTATAAATATGCATATACCCCCGAAGTTAATCAGTTCACTGTTCTGGAATTAGCTGACTTGTTTGCCTTGCTGTGTCGCCAATTAGCAGGAACCCAGGGATACTGTCAGCTGACAGCTGGAAAGAGATCCCGAGCTCTGCAGCATACGGTTTGCTATGTTGTACAAAACCCTGAGCTCATGGTATTAATGCTTTAATATTGCTTATTAGAATTTTCATCAGCAATCCGTCTGCTACTTTTTAATGAGCAAAATATACTGCTAGAACCCGGCAAGGAGTTTTTTTCCTCAAAATCATACTGATTTTTGTGTTTGAAAAACAGCTTTTGGTTGGTATTCCTAAAAGGGGTTGGTGAGGAGAAAAACAAAACAAGAAAAATCACAACAGATAAACCGAATGGGGACAGAGGGGAGGAGAAGGAAGGCATCTTACTGTCCAGAAAGCTGCATAATTCAGAATGATTTCTGAATAGAACACCTTTAGAAGATTATTAAAGGGGTTTGTTCATGGGAATCTAGCTTTAAAAGAAAGATACATACTTTAAGAACTAAATGTTTATTATTACTTAATGGGGTTGTATTTTTGAGGTCCCAAAGAGGATTCAAATTTTTTTTTTAATAAACAGTTGTGAACAGTTGACTCCTTTCTAGTACAGAATATGCATGCACAAATACAGTCTACTAACATAACAAGTACAACATACAAACAACAAGCAAACAACAGTTTGCTTCTTTTAAGATTTAGCATAAATCGTAGTTGTTTACCTAGTCTGTTTATGCTTGAAAGGCTGGATAAATAAAACAAAATCACCTTATAAGATCAGAAAGTTAAGCCCCACAAGAGTGAGCAATACTGAAGGTACGTTATTTATTTTCCATCCTTAGCTTTATTCTTCTCTAGAGAAGAATATATTCTAGAGCATATATCGTCTATATATCCTTTTATATATTTATTGAGAGAGAATGCAATTCTCCTTATATTTTGTATATGATCCGTAAGAGCAACGCTGATGCCGTACACTCCTCAAGTCCCTGCCACGACTGGCAAGGAGCAGCCAGTCAGAACCTACAGCACGGGATATGGCTGGAGTCATAAATATAAGAGCTCCATGAGAGTTACACATAAACAGTTCAAGATTAGTATTGATCTATTTTTGCATTATTTACAGTTGCCCTTGAGTCCATGTGCATAGTTTTAATGGAGCTTAGCTGCATTAGGATTCAAGCTAAACATCACATTAGAAGCCCCCCCCAGGGAGAAAAGCTTTCTGAGTACAGTAATAATGGAAAACACATATCTGTGGAGAGCTAAAGATGACTGTATAACCTCCTGTGTTGGCTGCTACATAGATTAACGCATGACTGTGCAAAGTAATAGATATTTGTTGATAAGGTAGAAGTAATATGTGTAGTTAATGAACTAAAATTAGAATTGCCACATTTCTTCCTTTGTCTCGAGAAGTTTCATCGCTGAATTAAAACATTAGGAGAATAATAATAGAAGTGAAGAAAACTGTTTTTCCCAGAGAAATTTGAAAACAAAAGAAGTGTGATGGGAGTGAATGACCTTGCATGTTTCACAAGCTTAAATAGGCTCCCGCTGGCAGTGCGCTGTTGAAGGGCAGGTAACAATCCCGCGGTTTTTGTCAGAGATTGAAATCACTGTCACAGAGCTTGTCATGCGCTGTCTGTGGGAGCAGCGGCAGAGAAGAGTGCAGATTTGAAATCAGAGTTATCTGTCAAGAAAGAGATTTCTCTGTGAGTTAGAGTGTTTTGAAACGTACACATCCCTCATTTGAGCTTTGGCAGTTTGAGCGGATCCAGAAACAGAACTGCTGCATCAGCACTTTCCCTGAAAAAGCTACACAAAGATAGTTGCATAGTGCTAGGAAAAATGTATCTGTCCTGTGCAAGGAGGAAATGACCAGGTGCATGGGTGCAGCCAGTGCTCCGCAGAGAAAGTAGGGTTGCCTGTGTAGCCGCAGTTTAAGGTGGGAACACTGGTTTCAGACAATCTTCTTGATGGGGCGACTGGAGATGTGATGCTGACACATCGTTGTATCGCTTTTTTCCGGGCATGGTCTGCTTTTCTGTATGTGAACTGCAAGCACAGCAGTCAGCAGAACAGCCTGACTCTTTACCATACGATGTTCTGCCTTATCCGGGAGAATTTTCTTTCTCAAGTTATGTTGGCTTTAGGGGGCGATATCTGTTGCAGTATAACTAAGAGCAGCTCCAGCTTCCTGGGCGATCTAATACCCTGAGTTACAGACACAGGAAAAGGCAAGTTCATTACTGGGTAAGAGCATAGGACTTGCTAGCATGGGATTCATTAATATTCTTTAATAATGGATTGTTACTGAACAAATACGTGTAATACAAACCGATGAAATTGTTAGCTCTGTATTTATAATATCATAGCTGAAAAGCAAGTAGAAGACAGTAAGCTCAACAGATCTGTCATTTTACTCAGTAGCATGATGCAATTGGTATGAGTGTTCATATAATGGCCTCCCTTGCTTAAACCAGAGCGCCGTGTCTTCCTAGCCCTGTTTGTTTGCCCTACCTTTCCAAATCCTTGTAGCCTGGGACCTTTTTCCCTCCAGATCATAGACCTTGATGCATTTATACTTCCTGAAGATTAGATAGCAAGGAGAAGGTTGAGTGTTTCAGGACTTTTTTTCATTTTCATTTGAACATAAAGTTGATGATTATGAGTAAATGTAGATTTTAGGCATGTTTGAAACTGAAAGCTATATATAAACATTTGGACATTCATACTGATGCTTTGGAAAAAGATTCAGATCATGTTTCAAACGACTAAATTTAGGTATTCACATGTAGGTGTCCAGATGAACTAGGTGTCTAAGTTCTCATTATTGTCAGTAGTTCATTAGTCAAAGGCTTAATACAGTCATCCTAGAGAGCTACCAGTAGGTGTTTACAGCAGTCAAAAGCATCAGCACTGGTGTAAAAGTATCCCCTCCCTGGATGCTTGGCCTCTTCTAATGCTGCTTATTAAAGATTTCCTGCAAGACTTCACCTGGTACCAAAGCCCAGAGGGACTAGCCCTTGTTTTTTAGGGCTACAGGGTTTTTTTTTTTTGCCAGAGCCAATAGAAATGACTAATAAAACTCAGCCTTCTTCAACAGAAGTTATTAGGTGTCAATTTGTGAGAAAAGCTATACTATTGAGATAAACTGCTGCATGCAAAAAAAATTTCCATTAAATGTAAGATCTCAAGAAAAACAACAGTTTATTCTAAATAAGCTTGTCTAGTACAAAAATGTATTTTTTTCCACATTAAAAATTAACTAACTGCTCATAAGCTTTAATCACATTTTGTGAGGTTTGAGTGTTCTCTGATCTGCAAATCTTCAGCACGTAGCCTTCAAAGAAGTTGGATGTCATGTCACCCAGTATTTGGGTAGCAAGAGCACTGGGACAAAACTATGCCTGGTGCCTATGTTCCTGGAGGGAGGTAGAGGAAGGAAAGGAGAGACATGATAGGAAAGATGGTCGAAAAGCTGCCTCTTACTTTTAGGTAAAAGCCTCCTCTTCTGTTTGGCTTAATTCCGATCCCAAGTGCCTAAGACCATGCTGAAAGGCAGTGAAGGAGAAAAAAGCTACAGAACTTGTGATATCCTTGACTTGAGACGATGCATTCACTTTCAGCAATTTGGAGGACCTGAGGCGGAACAGCGCACTTGTGCCTAAACGAATAGGTCTGCTGAGAAAGCCTGAAAGCATGGGCACGGCTATGCTGCTCCTTGAGCCAGCTCAAATGTTTCTATATCATGTTGTCCAATGCACATAACTCCAAAATTTTCTTTAGGTGGGAAGTGGAGCAAAGGAGATGTCTATCTGTATCCTCTGCTTAGATAAACCCCTTAACTTTATGCAGGTTTTCCTTCCCAGAAGCCACATCAGCATTTTGCTGGTTGCACCATCCTGAAGAGATACGGCAACAGAATCAGCTAAAAGTCTTTAGAAAGTCAGAGAAAGATCACAAGGGACTAATACTGGTCCCACTGCTATCAACACTGCGTTTGTAAGTCAGGAGAGTTGAGACTGCTTTCCGCTGACCAGACTGTTCTACAAGGCAGTAAAGTCTGTCAGGCTGCACGGAGTGGCCCTCACACATCTCCCGGGGCACATGCTCCCCGTCAGCATTCATTTCTGTATTCCCCGAATGTGATGTGGAACCTCAGCTGAGGTTCAGCTTCCCTCATCAAGCTGAGGAGCCGCATTGCCAAGAAATCACAAGGGTCTAGCTCGACATGGTGGGAAAACGTAAGTGTTTCACAGACATAGGAAACTAGTTCTTCTATAGACAGAAGGATCAAGAAAAATACTCATATCAGCTGATGCAATAGAGACTTAATTTCAGTTCAGAATTATGTTAGAGTTAACTATGATTTTTGGCAGAAATTATTGTAAAATTAATTTTAGCACCCCAGCCTGTGCAGATATCAGTTTCATTTTCTGATTTGTTTTTCTGACCTTGATGCATTTTTCCAGCCTCTTTTTTGTTTGGTCACACCCTGTTGACTTCATTTCCCCTTCTTCCTCAGTGCTCACTCCCTTGTAGGTTCTTTAGAGTTTATTGCTTATATGACTGAGCTTTGCACACGTCTGTGCCCAGTGCAGGAGCTTCTTGGTACAGATGTTGACCAACAACTGTATTCACACAGTTAATACTTTGACTTTAAACATTTTTTTCACCGGTGGGCAGTGTTGAAGATCTAGTCTTTCTTTTTCTCTGTTTAATCTTGAGTGCTTTGTGTAAGAACATTGTTACACACATTCTGAAAACGGATATCACTGACTTCAGTGTTTTTGGGAGAACTCTCTAGTCAACAGTTAAAGAGCAATTTTTGTACTGACACTAATTTACAATTAAGCACATGTACAGAAATGATATAAATTCTTACAGTGAGTGATATTTTTCTCTAGAAATCGGTCAGAGATGCAAAACACCCAAAAAGTGTCCTTCTAGCCCTTCACCACTGGCTTTTCATACTGTATTTATTTTTTTGTACATATGCAATAACACTTGCCAAGTATTGCATAAGAAGGCATGAGGGACCTTAAAGATGTGTCATTCTCATCAAAATCATCTTTCACTGAGATAATTTTTTAAATTAGTCTTTAGTGCTCCAAGCTTAAAGCGTGATGAAGCAGTTCAGTTCTGGGAGGTGCCTTGTTTAGAAAATAGACTCCCTTGTTTTAGATGATTAACTGTCATCACAGATTTTGAGTTTTTACACTTATCATATTCCAAGCTCCATGGAAATTCTTTGAAGAATTCCTCTTAATATGTTTTCAGATTGCATTGAAAACCTATAATGTTACCTTCTGTCTTTAAAAGCCATCAGGTTATGGATTCCTTTCTATGAATTTTTGATAAGGTGGTCCAGAACAGGGGAAAGAAGTAGCTATCTGCCAACTAATCTCATGAAGCCTGTATTCACTGTTTAAATGCTTGCTTTGTAGAGCTAAACCAGATCATGCAAAAACTCCCAGCAGATCCATGAATAAGAAATACATTTTGGCATATATATTATTTACTGCTGCAAAGCTTCTGCACTTTTTATGAGAAAATAGATCCTAGTTTATTAAAAGAAGAAAAATTCAATAATGGAAAATTTTTCATTACTTAGTTTCATCATTCAGTTCTGTCCCGTATGCAAGTGTCGTATTAGACAAACCAAACATGCAAATCTGCGTGTTTCTAGCAGCTGGTCTTGGAACTGAGGTTTCCCTTGGGACAATGGGGAAGAAATCCTTGGGGTCCTGCACGCAATTACAGATGCACCTGCTGGATCAGTCGGGCTCCCCTGGTCCGTGGACTGTATGTGCGTGGCACCACGCAGCTCTGTTTCATACCACCCAGCCTCTTTGGAGCCTCATCTCCTTTTCGAAGATATGAGGACGTACAAAACAGTTCCCTGTTTGGTGCAGCTTGAGTGGTGGACAAAGCAGAAGATTGCATATGGGTACACAGCATAGAGTTTATCTGATTTATCTGTACAAGGTGCGTTTCACTTCACCATGGTAAGCTTGATATGCTGTATTTCTGGAGCCTACCTATTCCACATAAAAGTGTTAGTTTTCTTCCTGATGAGAAAAGCTGAAATAGCTAGAATACTGTTTCTCTAGTATTTATCTGCCTTCTGAAGATATGAAAGCATGTTCAGAGGATATAACAAAAAGGTAGATAAAATGCGAGTGATATTATGGAACTATGACCAAAAAAAAAAGCAGAAACAATTCAGTGAATGCTAATCTTTAAATGCAATCAACCCAGCAACAGTATTGAAAGAAATGCTGGAGTTTTTTTAGTCTTAATATTTTCTCAAAGATTCATAGCAGTCTTAAAGGAAAAGAGAACAATTATTGTTCTTTTGAGGGCGCATACAATAGGACACTAAAATGTAAAAATGAGTTTTCTGTGTTGTGTAATATTATTCTGATGGGGGGGGGAACAGTTAAAAGAAATTAAATAGTTTGGGGGTTTGTTGTTGGGTTTTTTTAAACCTATGATTCGCTAAAGAACGCCTTACAAAGTCTTGTATTACTAGTTACAGGCACTTTTTTATGATGATTCATAGCTGTGACAATTCAGCCTATTGATATCAAAACCACTTTGTGCAAATGCTCTGTGCGCCTTTGTTCCACTGACAATATGCAAAACCCTTATTATATCACTCAGGATGTTCCGCTATTTGAACTTTGAAATTTCTAGCTTCAGTCATCTGTTTAATCAATACGTTTTATGAAACAACAATGCTTTAGGACTGGTTTCTGCTGTTCCAGGCATCACTAGCATAAGGAATGACAGTGCTTTCGAGGGTTAAAGTTTAAAACAGTGTTTTTACTAGCTGTTGCGGAAAACTACAATTACATTTCTTTTGTGTTTACATTCTGGATACGTTACAAAATGACTATAATTATGTAGAAAAGAAAGTGATGATTATATGGTCGGCTTTTTACATTTCAAAACTATAAAAATATTATAATAACATTACATGTCTGGGTTACTCTCATAGAAAAGTGAAGGGTACGAGTTTCCTTCTGGCCTTAAATCAGGCTGGTTGTGGTATATTTCAGGTCAACCTCTGTAGGTTGTAACTACTGCAGTAAGCCCTCCAGAGTCTACGTGATGAGTACAGTGGATGATTTAGGCACCTAATGGGAATAAAAGAAAAATAGCTTTGGAATATGTCATCCTTGTACAAAAGGTATTAAATTAGCAAACAACTAGAACCTTTGAAACACTGAAATGAGGCTGAATTTGTTTACCTGCCCTGGCAACCAACACCTCTTTCAAATCTCACCCTTAGCTAGATTTTGATCACTGACAAATTCAAACAAGGATCTTCTTTGTATTATTGATCAAGAAAGAAAAGTACATGAGCAAATTGCATATGTGTATATTTTTAACTATTGCCTGGACAGGCAAATTAGTTTTTCTTGCATAAATTACTTTCATAGGTTGCTTTCTTGGATAAAAAATGTTTTGCACCTGTGACACTAGTGAAAGAATTTTTTAAATGAAAAATGCTCTTTGACCTGACCATGCTGTGGGTTCCAGTTCTATCAAGGTGCAAGAGTATGACCAAGGAGAGAAACATAGTAAAAATGTTTTCTTTAAATAGAGTCATAGCCGTGACTCCCAGCCGTGGTAGATTCCCAGCTTCTAAGCCGAACAAACTGAATACTTCTGACAAGTGGCAGGCAAGTACACTGGGTGTCCGGGGCTGTGCTCTCTTTGGTGGGGAGAATAAGTGTTCTACTTCAAATTGCTGCAACCTAAGGAGCCTTATTGTGCATAACTTTTGAGTCCTAGATAGGGGGATAATGTCAAGTAAGTCATCCAACAAGTGCTTTGTTTGGAAAATGGAACCCAAAAGGAAATTTCAGAAATCTATATCTTTAAAAGGGTTTTTTTTAAATGGAATTCTGGTTTGAAACCTTATTTCTTCTCTCTTATCAGCTTAGTTTTCCTTGTAAGTGTAGAGTTCAAAATTTAACTGGGGAAAAATACAGAAAAGCTTCTTTCCTAATGTCAAGATAATCTTTTAAACATAAAACCCAGAGGATAACGATATGAGTGCTACCTCAAAAACCAGGTCACTCATCACTCTTCTTAAGAAAAGTTATATTCCATTCTTACAGTATATCAGAAAAAAGATAGTACTTTGATAGGAGTAAAGCAACATTGCTAAAACAGCAGGATAGATTTCAAATTATTTTTATTATTCCAATCCACCTTGTTTCTCTGAAGTTTTCTTCTGGAAAACTTTTTTGAGGAATGAGCCAAGTAAACACTTTTCTACTAGTCTTTCTTCCTAAATGCTAATAAATTTATTTGTATCCAGAGTCATAAAACTATCTAACTAGTTTCCCAATTACTGCCATGGATATTCTAGGCAACTGAAAACTTTTCCAGAACACCTTCTGTGTTGCCCTTTCTTCATCTCTATGACAGTGGTTATCTCAATCTATAATAAGTAGAGGCACAAGTGGTGAATTTCTTATGGCCTCCTTGCACTTATGCTCTGCCTGGCTCAAGGTGTAGATGCTGCCTATACTTACATGCTAATTCAGCACTTCTGCTCCCCTGGAGAAAAGCTAAATAAAGTTTGAAAGTGGCGGGGGGGGGGGGGGAGGCATTTCTTTGGTAAATGAATGCAGCATTTTTTAGGTCAGACCCTCATTAGTGGAAATCAATGTATCATCATCGAATTCCATGGAGCTATGGCAAATTACATCAGCTCAGAGTCTATATGCAGTGATGATATTTGCATTTGTTGAGGCTTTGAACAAGTGCTGTAAAGCTTTCATACGGAACACATTTGTTGCACTGGGAGTTCTTAAGACTTTCTGTTTGGAATTTGCTGTTTTTCAGATTTTCAGTAGTGCTATAAAGTATCATGTTACTTGTACTACTGGGATTTCCTAATTAGCAATGCTGAGCAGGAATTGTTTTGAATGTAGTGTGAACTGCTGCATCTCTGTCCATTTTGTACATTTTAAAATTAATCTGTTTGATCAGAAACGTGTCTATAGAAATTAATTAAATGACCACAGCTGTTACACCTGAGTTCTTGAACCTGAAAGTTTGTCTATGCAAGTACTCATTTGAGAGGTATTATTCATTTGCATAAATATATTTGCAAATAAGATTATTCTTTTGCCTTTCAGCAAAGCTAGTTTGAAAAGTTTAAAATTTTGATCTCCAAAAATACAGGAAAATGTTTCTCCTAAATTGTTTTCCTTTTTTTGACTATCTTCTATTTTAAGCTTATTTGATGGCAAATCATCATTGCCCATATGAGTCAGCACAGGGCTTACAACTGGTGGGCAAGCTGAGCTTCAGAAAAACATGAGTGGAGGTTATATGCATGCTATGACAGCAACAAGCCCAAGGACACAGCCTCCTATTCTGGAGAAATAAGGTTTAAGTCCTTTGAACCGTCTGTCCCACAGGTCTCTAGAGAAGAGTATGAAAAAAGGACTACGCACTTTCTGGACACAGATCTACACAGACATTGATTTAAGAATGATTCTTTCTGTGTACTCCTGAAAGTAGTCCTTCTAAAGGGAATAAACTTGGTAGATTCAACCCCTTTCTCAGACATCCATCAGTCCCTACCTGCATTGAGACCATACCTGCTCAGGGGAGGGTTAGAGAACACGGCTGCAAATACGTCTATGACTAGTCAGTGTTTAATTCAACTCTGCCTGTTGTCTTTCCCGTTGCCTTTATCTGGATGCTTCAAGAAAACCAGAGGTAGAGGTGGCAGATTTGCTGAACGTCAGTAGCGTCACTTCAGCCTGAGTGAAAGGGAGCGTAAGAAGCAGAGCTGACGTTAGCATTTCGGTAGGCCCACACAACTATTTCTGTTTTCTGGCATCCAGCTGCCTCTGACATCCATTGCGGTCTCCGCTGCTGTACGCAGAGTGGGCCTTAGGATCTGGGGAACAGCCATTGATGATCTTTTTGGGTCACACGCTGTGCCAGATCAACCCAATCTGCCAGTAATCCATAGCTGGGGTGGAATGCAAAATTAACTTAAGGGGGAATTGTAAGAAAACAAGAGAGCTCTCTCTCCATAAGCACCTGCTTTGAAAAAATGGTGTTTTGCTTATGGGTATTTTGTTTTGTGTTTTTTTCAGTGTTGCCAGTGCTCTTGATTTAATTGTAAGCACCATGATATTTTGTGGTCTTTTGTAAAGCCCAGAGTCAAGTGAGCACATAAGAACCTCAGTTTTCATTGAAGAATGAATTAAAATAGACCTCATGTTGCAGGAAAAATAAAACCTAGAAAGCATGCCCTGATTGCACAGGGAAGGCTTGGTCACCAGAAAAGGATAGAAAATAATTCCTCTTTTATCACAAGGGGGGAAAAAAATCCCCTTTTCTTATTTTAATACAAAGGAAGTTTTTCAGCTGCTGATGTTTTTTGTGCTACGGCAGTGGTAAGAACGCCTAAGAAAATTTATAACCTGTATGTCTTTAAAGCTCGTGGGTGGACTAGTACACATTTGGAGATAAATCAGTGTTCTTCATGTCCAGCTTGTTAAACTGGGATGAGGGGCTACAAGACTCTCTGCTTAACTTCTTGCACCCCATTTGCAAGCCCTCTGCACAAAGTATTCTTATTAACGTAAGTGGAAGTCTTTTACTGGGAAAGGGCTGGTAGGGTGCCTTTAAGGTGTATTGACTCCATCATGTAACTCGTAGTTTCATAGATTAATTAGGAGATGTTATGGCGGCAAACTAGAGCTGAAAGAGCAGATCTATTGGCCAAGTTTTGTGGCTAAGCAAACTTTCTATGCATCCACAGAAGCTCCACCACTCTTCCACACAGCCTGCTGAAACATTATCACAAGTGGTATTATTTCAATATGTTTACAGTTTCTGCTCATTTCAAGTTCTTGTGTTGTTCTTAGCACCCCGGTGCCTGGGCACCCTAACAATGTACACTTAATTTCCAAAACTGACATGCATGAGAAGTAATGATGTGGTTACTCACTAATGCTAATTGACTTCTAAAAAAAAACCACAAAGTTTTTCAGATAGTACTGATCTCGATACGTTTAACAGAAACAGAGAGGAAGATATTCACCAAAGTGAAAAGAAAGTCTTTTCAAGCATTCATCTTCCTTTCTCAGTGAAGCAGCTTCTGTCACTCACTTGCCTATCCTTGACAATCTTCATTTATCATGTGCCTCTTTTTCAATTGTTTTCCCCAGCCTTCCTATCAGATGCAGCTGATGAAAAACCACAAGCCAAAGACAGCAATTCTTGGTGGTCTGTTCTAGAGGATCCGCTGTTTTTTACCAGAGCTGGTAAACACATGTGCATAGAAATAACACGGGAAGTGGGAACAGCTTAAGCTGACCCTGTTTTCATTTCAATTGCTTTGTCAATTTTTAACAAAAGTTTTTCTGAAGAAAGGGTTGGGTTTTTTTTCCCAGAACTACCTAGTTCTTAAGCAACATTGGATAAAGATCACATGTACATGTAAAACTGAACATCAGCGTTAACTCTGTATTTTGCTGGATTGATACTGTTCTCATTCTTCCAGGTAACCACAAAGAGCAGTAGATCACCTTAGAGCAGACTGTAATTCTTTTTTTCTTATTTTCCATGAGAAAGGACATTATATTGAAGCTGTCTGAGCAATGTATCTCTTTTTTTGTAGTCTTAAGTAAAGTAAATATGACCATGGGGAGGAACTATCTTATCCCAATAGGCCTGATGCTGATCTCTTTTGTGCCAAAGTAAATCAAGAATAATTTTACCAACGTCAGTACAGCCACATCAGTAAAATTCTAGTGGGAGTATGGAATATGGCACAGTATCTCTGTAAAGAATAATGAAAGATTGCAGTGGGAATTGTTGTGCCTGTGTATCTCTGCAGGAAATAAGTGGAATTTGGTGTTTTAGATGGTTGAATAAAAGAAACTTCTAGTTTTAATTAATCAGGGCTGAGTTAATTAATCATCTGACACGTGACAGGAGAACACTGTGAAACTTCAACCATGTCATCTGAGACTGGACTGAATACCTCTGCTCTGGAAAGGAAAAACGCTTTTAAAATCTGCTGTTAATATGATAATAGTTGGCAGCATTTGGGCAGGATGGGAACTGACATAAAAGCAAATTGGAAATAAAGACTGCTGCTCTGTCTCAAATGCGGCTGTTATGTGGTGCAGAGCAATTCTTTCTGTGTGTGTTTATGACGGAAACCAGGAAACGGCAAGATAATTTTGTTAGCACAGGCAACTTTTTTGCATTCTTCATGGCTGACAGCGTCTTCGCTCAAAGCGCAGAACAGATTTCTGAAAAAGTGGCCGTTTAGGCTGTTTAAACAACTGACTGGGTGGCGATAGGCTGCTTTTATGGGCTGTACAGATAGGTACACGCTGCATCCATACCCGCAGCACTGCCTCATGCACCTGGCAGCTGTCCCTTGGCGTGCCCGCCGAAAACTCCTGTTCTCCCACCAGCTGCGGGTGTTGCGTACGGCCGCTGCAAGGGCCAGGAGAGGGGCAAGGTACTGAGATCAAAGGATGCTGCCTTTGAGGAAGGGGGGTTAAATCAGATCCCAGGAGATTCAGTGCAGGATTACATTGTTTTCACTGCCTGCCTGGAAGCATACTAAAACCCTTCACACTGAGAAGATGGGAAACTGCTGAAAACACAGATGAAACAAATAAGCTGTCCAGTCAGAGAAATTAGAACTGGAAAATAATAATTAATCTAATTTATATGCTTATCAGTTTAGGGAGAGAAGGCAGTCAAGGAGAGACATTTAACTTTTTTATAACATATAAAGATTTTATAATTGGCATGTGCTTCATTCCCAAATGAGGAAAAAACTTACTTTAATGGGCAAAGGTACTGAAAAGATAAGCCATCGCGAAACTTGCATTGAGAATGTATTTACTGCTCTCTACAGTCTGTGCATCTTTGTAAGTCAGCTCAGGTCTGTGAAGGTAAGTCTGCGTGAGGCTGCTCTTCCCCTGGAAAGCTGACGGGGCTGAGACGCTTTGGGTCACGTGCGTATGATCTGGTTTAGGATTCAGAGTACTGCTGTGCAGATTTCAGTCAGAAAGATAAGAAACTCTTTCCTCCTAGCAACACTCAGCGTTTTGTGGGAAGTAGGTCTGCAAGCAGTGTTTGATCTGTCAGAGGAACCAAAACTTCTGCTCAGCAGAGTCACCCCAGGGGGTAAGGGGCCTCGGCGTGCCTCTTGTCCAGCCTCCCACTGAAAGCAGGCTGGTCACACAGCAGGAAGCTCAACCTCATCCTGTTGAGTTCCCAGTATCTCCAAGGATGGAGATCCCACAACCTGTCTCTGCTCCAGCTGACGACCTTCGCGGTGAAATTTTTTTTCTTTTTATTCGGCCAGAATTTCCTATGTTGTATGTTGTCACCCTCCCGCTGTGCACCTTTGAGGAGAGTCTGGTTCCATCTTCTCCACACCCTCCTCTTAGGTGACTGCAGACCACAGCAAGGTCTCTCATTAACCTTCCCTTCTTAAGGCTGAACAAACCCAGTTCTCTCATCCTTTCCTTGTATGTCATATGCTCCAGTAATGGGTCTCTGGTGGTTTTTCTTGCCTCTTTTTAAAAAATCCAGATAAACTGGAATATTTGGAAACTGCAGTTAAGAAGACAGGGCACAGGACCAAATATACAGCTACCCTCACATTGCCTAACATTAAAATAAAGAAGAGGTTGCCTGTGAACTTGAGCTCATGGATTGGGAAAGACAGAGTACCCATGACATAGGAGCGAAGAATCCCTTATTGTAGTTTTTCAGCTGTTCTCTCCCACTTACAGATCGTATCAGGCACTACAAGGTACGATGTAGTAAGATGCTCTGAAGAGATGGAGCAGCTGATATTCGTATGTATTTGGGTTTTGAAGGGAAAAACTTCCGTAGCACTTATCATAATATATGCTGATTTTACCCTCTTCCTTTTGGCCAAAAATGATTAGTGTTATGAATACATGTATTTAAATACACGTGAACATTAGAAATACCTATGTGATGACAAATATCTTCATAACAGATGTCTCCTTTTTAAATATAAATACCTTAACTGCATTCATGAAACCTTTGGACAGAGTTGTCGGTTTGTAGTGTGCTGATAAGCACGTGTGAGTCCCGCTGGCCCCCCTCGTCTTCTCACTGTCGCACAAAGCTGCCAAGGGTCGGCATGTGTTGCAGCCTTCCCTTCCCAGCGAGCATGGTGCACCCCTGCTGCCAGGGCTGTGACATGAATGGCGTCGCAGCTCCATCCACTCCTTGGACCCTTTGCACTCTCTCTCATGTAAGCGTGATAGAGAGGCATCTCTCTGCGCACAGGCATGGACGCTGGGACACTGCCTGTTCCTTTTTCGGACTCTCATAGAAAACAGATTTCCTGCTAAGAAAATTCACATTGGCCTTGTGTCTGCAGGGGGGTCTCTCCCCAAAACGAAGTTCACTATTTCGTTCCTCCAAGAACTGGTGATTTCCTCATAAAACTGACCCATTTCTGTAGATCATGTGCCACAGCGTCAGCTGCTGTAACCACATGTACAGTTGTGCTCATGTGCTGAATTTACATTAGTAGAGCAGCTACTCTTGTCCCAGGTAGCAATTTGTATTGAATAACTGTTGCAGAGCTGGTGCACAAGAACCCACATAAATTGTATGTGATACGTACGTATTGCATATATGGTGTATATATGGAATATGGTGGATTAAAGGCATATACATGTTCTTTTGTGGTACTTTGAACAGTATTCAGGTATAAATGAGGTTTTGTTTGTTGTACATGCCACTGTTGAAGGGTACTTTGAGAAAGTTTGTTCATGATTATTTTATTCTTGTTTCTTTTATTCAACATTTATTACAATAGAACCTTGTTATTTCAGACTAGTGCCTCAAGAGATTTATTGCACATTTCACACCTTTTTTTTTAAATGTCATTTTCATTTGAGAATTTTTTTGACTTGTAACTTACTTTCTTAGTGTAGACACACTGCACTAGGTTGACATGATAGTAACACATTCCTCAGTATGGAATGCTGATGCCACTTTTTGCCTGACAGTTAAACAGGAGAAACAGGATCTTTGTGCTTATTTTGAAATGTGGACACAGTAGCACAATGTGTTTACCAACCTCTATTACACATTGATGCAGGTAGTCCAAGTCATGTTTTATCACACTCAAATTAGAGTTCAAAAGGAAAAATGCATCTTTTAAAAAATGTAAGTTGCTAGTATTCAGCTTTTTGGTGGCAAATTATCGAACTGCTTGAAATTCATTCCATTATGCAACCAAAACTTAAGTTGGAACTGAAAAACTGGTGATGAACACGGTGGTGTGGTGTCATGATGACGTGCCATGGCTCCACATGTCTCTAAAACGTTTTGAATAATAGCTGAATAGGTAATATGTGGTGTGTCAAAATTTGTGAGAATGGAGGGTTGTTTCCCTGAGGGTAATTGCACTTCATACATACGTGGCAGGTGGAAGGAGCAATCTATAGAAATTCCTCCCAGATTTCATCAAGAGTTCCTGGTCTACGTGCGGTCAGCTCTGCAGGTCTGTGCTGAAGGGCTCCCCAATGCTACTGCCCTAAGGCAATCTGTCAGAAAGATTTACCCCAGAGATACAAATACTAGAAGCTCTGGCTTCTTAGAAGTTGGGGCAGTCTGATTGTCAGGATTGGACAGATGCCATAGGCTCAGAAATTTTGGGTTATTCTGAAAATGATTTTCATGGAGCAGAGGGAAGCCAGGAGGTGAAAATCTGTGTGACAACCTCAGATAGTTCAAGTATTTATTTTTTTTTTCCTTCTTTGTCCCCAGTAACATAATTATGGCTTTCTGTATGTGTTTTCATGCATTCATGGCAAATTCATTGTTTTTGTTGCGACTAGCTCTGACTGTGACTTGAACGTGCCAGAGCAGCCCTGACACTTGCTGCCAGGACAGCCTCTTCACTGCCACGGAAGCAGCTACAGATGCTCTCTGTGCTGTTTTCACAGCAGTGTCTAGAAGGAAATGTAGTCAGTTGGCTGCTTCTTGTTCACCTTAACTTCTCCATAGGTTTCAGTTAAAATACTGAGATGTGAAATGCTTTAGAAGGACGCACATTAACTATTATATTATTAAATTACAGTATCTGGATGCGGGCTCAAAATAGCACTAAAACCAAACGATGAGGTATTGTTCATTAGGTCTTAGTCTGAATGACCTTTGGTGTTTAGATTTACCTCAGGTAGTTACTACTGCAAGAGATCACAGTGATAAGTAAAAGAGAAAAAACATCTGCCTTTTGAGAGTTAGTGCCTTCTGTCTCACTGTTGAAGCAGCAATATGATTCAGCTGTCATGGTTTGATCTAACTCACTTTATTTTACATTGCAATGGACTAGGTGTATGCACATGACCAGTTTTTGTGTATTATTTGAGGGAGAGTAACTTTCATGTGTGAAGAAAGAGGAGGTCACTTCTTAAAATGCGCAAGTGTTTAGTTGCTTGTTTTTTTCTGACTAAAAAAAAATTGAATATTTCTTTTTAAATTCTGCCTTTTCAGAATCAGGATACTCTTGTCTTTTCATCTGTTTTTACAAGATTTCTTGCAAAGCACTTTCTTGTACTTGAAACACACAAAAAAAATGCATCTAGCAGATTCAGAGACGGAAAACAGTAAACCAACTCAAGTGCATTATTAAAAACAAACAAACAAGCATAACCTTCAGCAGATCTTACTTTTTAGTGTGCCTTGACTTATGATTTTTAACATTTGGAGTCCACAAATTGGACCCTGGTGCAGCCGCACAACTACGCAGCGGCTAGCTGCCCTGGGTAGGAGTGGGAGCCAGCTCAGCCTGGAACAGTGCAAACCTTTACGCAGTGCAGGTGACTCCTCTTGAATAGTTTCTAATGAGAGACAATATCCTTTGCTTTGAATTCAATGAGCTTTTGAAATGCTTTTAAGTCATCAAGTGGCTGAGTAAGGGGTTTGCTCTCCTAATGGAGAGGTATGATACATCTACATCAATTGGTTATTCTCTTATTGTTTAGTCCTTCTCTCCTCCCGTCTCTGCACTAAGTGAATGGAGAAAAGGCAGGAGATGCGTGATAAGGGTATGTGGGAGTATGTGAGGACCACAGCTGGCTGGGTTATGCTCAAAAAGAACTGTGCAGGACAGAAGGTGTCATGTTTGGCAAGGTCTAGTCCCTACCGCCTATAGGGAGTGATGTCCCTGTGAACTATGGCCAGGGTGATGCCCAGGACATGTGGGGAACCAACCGGCTCATTTCAAAAGGGAGCCCAGGAGCAAAGTAACATGAGGCAAGCGGGAACTGTCAGAGGACCAGGACCCAGAAACAGTTCATGGACCAAAACAGCAGCTAAGATTTTGCATGCAGGAACTGCTTGGATCCCTAAAAATTTTGCTGCTTCTCTATTGATAAAGCTCCTGGATATGTCCGAGCGTATTTAGCTTATAAAGAAAGCAGCTAGAAGGTTTTTTCTGCAAAAAGAGTGACACAACTTACTGATTAATAGCGTGACACTAATGCTAGCACCCTTACAAGAAAAGCAATCAGTCTGTTGAAAGGAATCCTATTTTGTGAAAGAACTAAAAGTGGTTGGATCTACCATGTCCTTTTTGCCCTCTTGTGGGGCATGGAGACCCCTATGGATCCTGGGCACGGAGTATGAAAGGACACATTGGTGAAGAATCTAGTCTTAGATAGAGTGGGTAAATGCATATCAAAAATGGACAGTCACTGAACAAAAATCTGTAGTGTTCTCATTAGCAAAAAAAGAAAGAGTTCGGTTAGAAATCAAATAAGAAAAAAAATAATGATATTACCCCACTTTGATTTTTCACTTCATATATATTCATTTAAACTGTTTACAATAAATAAATTGATGACATTTGTGATCATTATATATAATTACATATATTGATATTTGCATATATTCCGTGTTGAATTGTGGCTTTTATTGGTAGATCTGTCATTCCTGAAACTTATTGTTTATAATCAATATGAGATTTCATCAAATAACAGAAGAGAAATCCTATCTATTACTAAGTTTGAAAACAGTCTATTCTTGGCAGAATATGTGTTCATTTAAACTGAACAGTATCCATTTTATAAATAAGTCTACATGCTGTCAACACATTATTGAATAGTCTCCTTAAGCCTGATGGGAAACCAGTCCATTCTGCAATTACAGAATGCCTATAAAATGATAGGACTTTCAGCAACATTATTCTTAGGGAGATTGAGTACTGCCTCAGTAAATTTGAAATTATTTAATTCATGTAATACACTTACAAGAAAGAGGGAAAATATATATATGCAGCTTTCCTCCAAAAGTGTTTTCAAATCTGCCTCCTTTTCTCTAAAACCTCAAAGATAGTGAAGATTGTCAAAGCACAGCCCTTAGAATACATTTTAGTTTCCTCGTGATCAGCTTAGCTGAAAATCCTGTAACTCAGAGCATGACTTATTTGTGATATGTCAAGAGCCCTTGAGAGCTCCCTCTTAAGGAGTTTATCACATTTGTTTCCCTCACTGTCCATGTCGCACATACACATGATGGCAAACACTGGTTGGATCTAATGCTACAATCTGTATCTCTAAGTATCACTGACATTAAAGGAATCAGACCCTTCTGATTTCCAAAGTCTCATTCACACATCTGAGAGACGAGTTCATTTGTCTCTCTCGTGTGGCTATTAATCTCATTTCCAGGGAGAGCTTGTATATTTGCAGAGAAATTCTGTAGGGTTGGTTGGTTGGTTTGTTTTCTGGAGCCAACCTATTAGTTTTCAAAGACAGTGTTCATGATACTGGCATGATTTCACAGAGCGGCAGTTGAGATGTTTTATCAGTTACTTCAGCTGAACATTCACTCTATGAAACTGAGCTATCAAAAGAGGGCTTTGGGGACATTATCAGTTCGGTCTAATGTATGAGCTCAAATTATTGTATCATTATAATATGCTGCTTGGTGTCTTTTGCCATTGATTTGCCTACTTTTTTTAAATTGCTCCATCAGAAGCCATTTATCTGATAAATTATTAACAAATAAATGTTTCTGATGGAAAAACAAATCATTCAGCATTGTAAATCATGTATCATACAGGCAACAGCAGTCAGAAGTAAACTGCTCTTGAGCCAAGGAAGCAGTTTATGTAATGTAGACGGAAACTATGTAGTGAAATAGACACTTCATTGCAAAGAAAGGATGGCTGTTATTTTCCTAGGCTTATACCAGATTCTGCAGTTTCTGCATTGTGTATTTCTGTGTTCTTTTATTGGTGCATCAAATATACAACAACAAAATTTAGTTTCAAGTCTGCAAAGACATCTGCACTTGTTAGACTCCAACCATACTATAAGGTGCTCAGACTGGTCATTCTTTGTAATATTTCTGTAGAAACCTTTTGATTTTGTTCTGCTTCTCCACTCACAACTATTTTTTCCTGACTAATGGAATAATTACAGAGTTAATGTCTTTTGGCAGGACACATTGGCATTGATGATTTTGAGGGCTTAACCGAATTTCAAATTCCTTGGGGCTTGATTTACTTTAAAAGAAAGTAGATACGTTCATGCCTAAAGCTAGAAATTGTAGTACAGGGTTTACAATTAATATTATATTCACGTTTGTGTCTGTGTCACATTTCTTCAATATAGAGGCATAGATAGATTATAAAAAAATAGAAAACAGAAAAAAGACAAGAACAGTCAAACAATTCTCACCAAATACTATTAACATTTTCTCCAGATGGGTCTGGCATGTTCTCAGTATAAAGTAGTTTTTCCGCTGATTTACAAAATGGCTGTAAAATACATTTCTGGTCAATGTCAAGGGTAAAAGGCGGCAGAATAGCAGTAGCATGTGCAGTGTATCGTCTCTTGCCAGTAAAGATCTAAAAGTTCTTTTTCCTGTAGCCTACTTAAAATGCATGTAATTAGCTATTTTCTGTTATTGGAATGGTTTTTGTTTTGGACTTACTATTGTGAAACACATTTGCTGTCATTTTCCTTCCCCTTCCCCTTCCTCCCTAACCTGTGCTCCAGATTCCAGGCTGCCAATGTTTACAAGATACTGAGACAGTACTTCCAGAAACTTGAGCTGGCAAGTACTACCTCTGGGGCCCTACTGCACAATATTTCTTTTCAGTCTTAAAGAGGGAAACCGAGTGTTTGTTTTATTGTTTTGTTTTGTTTTGCTTTTTTCAAATATGCAGCAAGCGTCTTCTCTTTTTGTGCAGGCTCGGTGAGTTGCGCGCCATTTCAGCAGAGATGTCTGATCTTTCCATCTGCATACCTGGAGTGCTTTATCCCTTGACCGATCTTTTCAGTAACCACTAAAGACTTGTTGAGACTGAACACTGGAACAGATGAGTTAAATTCTTCCTGAATGTTCTTCATCAAGAGTAGATGTGCTGGACTTTCTGGATGTGCAGAAGGACACAAAGGTTAGTGTATTCCTTAAAAGCCTGAAGTTTCAGGACTGTTTCATTTGACCATTATCATTGCAGACTGTGTTTCAATTTGTTGCTTAAACATAGCCACAGGTGGATAAAATGGTGATTGACATCACATATATAATTGAGATCATGCTTTTAACTGCCACGGAATAAATGTACTTGGTGAGCTGGTGCAACTTAAAGCCCTCTAAATGACTTGCTGGCCAACAAGAGCAAGCTCTACCCACACTCTGAGCTTGATTGCCATTAGCCATTTTTGTGGTATTTCTTCTAAGCTTGGGTTTAGGGCATTGCAGTCGCACTCATCTGATTTACAGCTGGTGAAAAGGGGACGAGAAGAGTATTCTACTTACCTCTGTTCACAAGATGGTCCTCGTTTACAGTCAACGGGGATGAGGGGGTAGATGTTTGTCCACCTGTGTGCTTTAGTTGTTCTAGATGGCATGCGGGTTTCAGGGGAATGCTGAAGACATACATAACATGTTGGGAAAAAATAGTTTCTTCCTAATGGCAGCTATTCACTTGCTGGAAGCTGTGAGATTTTAATAAAATGCTTTTTCTATCCCTTGATTTCTGTTAAAATATTATATAATCTATGGATATTAGTCTGTCATCACTCTGCCACTTCAGGAAATCACCCTTGATCGGGACAATTCACTGACATCATTTTTCTGTGGTATGATCGAAAATGTAGAAGAAACCATTCTGTTAACAGACACATTCTCAGAAAGGTGGTGGAATGTGTGTGGGCATATGTGCACATCAAGTCATGTCTCAGGCACGTAACTGACAAGGAAAGTAGCAAGATCATAAAGATACATCAGGATTTTCAGCACCAATCATAACATTATAAAAAAAAATTATGTTTATAATGATGTGGATAATGCTACATGCAGTAGAGAAGAAAAGTGAACAGTCATGTAACCTTGATTTTATTCTATGATTGCCATCTGTTTTTCGTCTTTTGCAGAATATTCTTCAGGACTATTGCTCTATCTGGGTTTGGGGGAGGAGGGGACAAAATTCTTTTCAGTTTTACTCTGTCAACCTCATTTGATTTGGCCATTTTTTAAAAATAATTAGTTTTACAAATACTGTTTGTTTTTATTAAATATCTCCACAACCTAGTAAAATGGTTTCAGGAAACCTATTGGCTAAAACAGATGGAGCTCAAACTTGATGCAATTAGAACTACATGAATTGTGTTCTGCTTTCTCATTCTTGTGGAGGGATTCTAGCGATATCATCTGAATAATAGCTTTCTAATGAATCTCTTTCTGTCTGCTACTCTAGCTAGCGTTTCTGTTTGCATTCTAAATGCCTACGCCCTGTATAAAGTAAATAGAAGACAAAAGTATCATCCCTCATCAAAAGGAATTGTTTCCCTGTTGGCACCAAATGTCTACTCCAGATAGGAGAAGAGGAGAAAAAAAAAAGTAACAATACAGTTTTGTTTCATCTAAGTTCTATTGAAGTTACTGAGAGGTTTTGTAATAGAGTTCAGTAGGAACAAGAACGTGGATATAAAAATACAGACTCCATGCAAAAGCAGAAGGTTAGAAGAGTCGCAAGATTTTGCAAAGATTTCCATATGGAGGAGAGCTATGTTACTTCTGTGGGGTGCCCTCACTGTAATACCTAAATATTTCCCAAGAAATTAAAATTCATATAGGGCATATATTGTAGCTGTAATGCGTAGACTGTTTTTTCTAATATTACATCTTTTATATGTGTATGTATACTAAGGGGTGAATATCTCACACAGTTGCAGAGCTCAAATGTCAAAAGTGTTGTGAACTCCACCTCCTTGCACTGTATGTTTGTACTCCTTGAGGGATTTGTGTAATATGTATTTGTGTGGACTGTTGAATATATATAACGTATAGGATTACAGGTTCTGCAAACTCAGTACAATTGTTGACAGAGACTTGCTATATTAGGATAAGTAATGCTGGAAGTTCCCATGTATCTTTCATTTTGCTTACGGTATTGCTGTTAAAGCACACATTCATTAATACCAATATATAAATTTGGATGGAAAATTATGCAAAAAAAATCCTTTATTCTTCACTTTTGTGGATTTTGTTGTTTATGCTATGACAAATGTTACAAACATTATTTGATAGATTGGAGAACAAACTTTCTTTGATAGGTAATGAATATGTTAATTTAGACAGTGCAAATCAAAAAGAATGAGCTAAATTATCTAACTGGCTGCAAATCCAGTGGAGTTTCACCTGTCCGAGTTTTCCATGATGAATTTTGTTACTGGCTGACTTTTACCTTTTGCAAGAACACAAGTACAGCTAAGTTTATCTGCAAGGTCTGCAGAAGCTTAGGTAGTAAAAGTAAGAAATTACCATGATGTAAATGAATAAATGATGGTTATACTGAATTGAGTATCTAGCTTATTAAGTCAAAAGAAACATCGTACATTTAATGAAGAAGCACAAAAAAAAAAAAAAAGGTGCCTTATGAAGTGGGAATGTTTGGCATAACCCCAGATTTAAAACTGATCCTGGAGATTTTCTGCTAAGCCTACAACATACAGACTAAGTCCTGGACGTTACAGCTTCCATCCCCTGACATGGGGAAGACTGAATTCTGCCCTTCCATGTCTTAGGAGGTTGACTTAATGTGTGGAAAAAAAAGATGTCTTCTGTCAGATATATTTTGTGAGGAGGAAAAACAGAAGTGATCTATTCACCACTTCAGAAGTAGGTCAGGGCTGTGAATCCTAATCCAACGCAACATGACTGCAACTCAGCATAAGGTCCCTTAAGTTCCAGAAAAACGGGTTGTGTTTAAGATATGTCTCTGCCCTTGTCATCACCTTTGCCTGACTTGCTGGCTCTCCTGAGAACCATCTTTCACACAAGAGTAACCGCATCTTCCTCTCAGCCATTATGTCTCATCAGCAAACCTAAAGCTATATACATCTATCTATAGCAGCAAAATAGGGCTTGGGCATGAGTTTGATCCCTGGCTCCTGCTCATCCATCCCATCTGTTCACATGTTCCCTAGCATGGTTTTGCCCCACAATCCCACGTGATGGCAGGGTAGAGTTCCGGGAGCAGCGTGGGGTAGGGACAATTTCCAGGAAGCAGCTAAGAATACGGCCACCTTGTTTTGGGGTGGAGAGACTGGGTCACCCGCACTCTGGGCAAGAGAATTAGCCCTGGTCTGTTTAACTCAAAAACACACACACAGTTGAGTGTCACAAAGCTGAGGCCTCCTCTGACTCTAGTTGTGGAACACTGATGTCCATACAAGTTGTTCCATCATCTTCCTTTATCTTTAACCTTTTCAGTGGTCACTCCTTAAAGGACAGAGAATTTGAGGAGGATAAGCTGAGCCACCCTCTCTTCCATTTTGGTCTCTCAGGCAAGATGCAACGCAAAGTATTCTCAGTATTTGTTGCTTTTACACAGTAGAACACGCTTGTTCAACTACGGTGACCTCTAATACTTATGCCCAGGCCTTTTTCTTTCTTTGTTAGTATCATTTCTATCTTTAATGAGATAAAGAATTTGCATGACTGAAGTTATGTTTTCCATGCTACACTTGTGGAGGAAGTTTATTCCCTGTGTCTGCTTGCTAGTTCATGGTCTTTTACTCATGTTTGTATAGTCTTTTCTGGACACTTTGCATATCAGTTTTAGCTTCCTAGTATGTTGCGCATCACATCTATTAGCTGATTCTGATGAAATATCTATATTACAATTTTCTGTTGTACAAAATAAGAAACTTGTAAACATGGAATTTTTTTTAGTAATAAAGCGATGAGGGAGATATGATGATAAGCTTTATCAATCTAATAATTAAATAATTAAGACAAAAGTATAAAACCATGAATTCTAGACACTTTGTCCCTGTTATCAAAACTTTGAATATCAAACAGCTTTTGTAAGAGGAAGTGAAGGATATATGACTTTCCCTTTCTCAATAATTTTACTCACATAAGATTTTAAAAATATTTGATTTAAGAAAATGTGGGCATTTTTACTCACTTTGAAAAAAAAGCATTTTAAACAGCAGGATGTAATTTCAGACTATTTGCAGTCAAGAGGCCTCTGCTGAGCAAAATACTCATTCAATTTAGGAATGCAGATTATAATAATTTTCCTATCTCCCTCACAGCAGGATTCCTGCCATCGTTTTGCAAACTCACAGGTTGCAGTATTGAATGACTAGCTAACTTCAGTTCCAGGTAACACACGCTTCAAGCATATTCTCATTAGCTCAACTTAGTTATAATGCAAAGCTGCTTAGTTTCACCAAGTGAAATGGGATACACTTAAATTGCTTCATCTAATATAATACTCCTTCTTAATACATGCAAAGTGGTTTATGATGGCAAAGCTTGCAGAGCATGAAAATCGGCAGGGAAAGTAAGGTTTTCTGACTAAAACTGTCAAAAGAAGTCCTATTTTATATCATTTCTTTTTAAAGAGGTTAAGAATGAGGAAGGAGAGATTGGAGTAAGAAATAATCAGTCTAGAAAAATGTAAATTTAGTACATTAACCTTTTTAATACATCAGCTCTACCAAACAAGAAAATCATCAAGTAAAGCTGTTCTTTCAGTAATGTCTTCTGCACCGTAAAATTAAATGTAAAATACATAGTGGCCAAAATATATTGCAGTAAGAAACAATAGCCTTTATTCTACCTGTTTTATCCAGAGAGTTTTAAATTGTGCACTATGTTTCCATTTGCTGGTGTTATTAATCCAGCTTTCTGTGGCTGTATTAATTTGCAAGGACTTTTTAATTTCAGGCATGGATAAGGAATTATTTATCTTTTTTCTTCCTTTAAGTGCTGAGTGAATATATCCCAATCTTGTATACCTTGCAGACACAGAACCTGGTTTCAGTAAGACCCCAAAACAACACTGGTAGAATTGTGGTTTTTTCCCAGCATCCTGCACCTGCAGCCTGACCATAGGGCTATAAATCCTCTCCCTACATCCCTTTCCAATACTTCCAGAAAACTGTTCAGAGAGGGGATAAGCTGCTACAGGCTTTGCAGATGACACCCAAGTGTATATCTCATTTTCCACAGATGTAACCAGAGCCATCACAAAGATGTTGCACTGCCTAGAGGAAAGTGGCTCCTGGAGAAGAGCAGCTGGCTGAGATTGAACTTGGGTGAGGTCCAGACAATACTGGTTGAAAGACAGAAATGATCCAGACAGCCAGTTGAGCAAGATTCCTAGGCTCATACCTTTAAGCATTAGTTTGCATTGAGGCTGTTCATGTCCTTGGAAAAAGGTGGGGATAAGCATGTTGCTCAGCTGTGGCCCCAGAGAATGAACCAAGAACTCTTCCCACTCCAATTAAAAGCATCTGCAACATAGTTGTTTTCAGTCTTTCTTAGCTTTTCACTGATCTTAGAAAATTAGGCAGCAAAAATAGCAAAGTCTAGCAACTTCTTCCATGCCTCCAAGACAAAGATCTAGCCGCAGAGATCTCTGCGTACTTTTTAAGGGGTTGATCTAACTCATTGTACCCAGGGCTGTTTCACTCTTTGCAATAAGAGAACATTGCTCCTGAACTGCAGTGTCTCTGAGGCTCCTATTTGCGTCTGGATAGAAAGCACTAATCTTGTTCTCAAAGGTACAATCATTTTAAATCTCTTGATATCCATGATTACTTTTTCATTTTCCACAAATGGACAGCTTCTACAAGAAACAGTTTAAAACCTTCTGAGCAAAGAGGGCTTCTGAGAGAGACGTAATTCATCTCTTCTGGTTATACAGTGAGCTTTTAGCGTCTGTACACACTGCAGAGTCCTTTCGACAAAGAATTTGACTTTCAGAAGTTCTGTACTCTGCTAAAATTAAGCCTTCTACTCTTGGTAGGAAAAAGGTGAAAGACAGGTGATTTAAACTCTGGGAGGTCATACAGGCATCCCTCATCTGTGAAGGCCAGGACACAACAGTATTAGCCTATAGGAACAAATAACTGGTGGGTAGAGGTGAAAGCATACATTAAAGCTGCAAGCAAATAACGCCACATGAAAGCACACAGTTGGAGAAGCCGCACACTATACTCCTGGAGAAGCTGGACTCCAATTTCAGGATGGAACAGGTCTTCGAGCCTGGTCCCAAACATTAATGTAAAGTTACGAGCATCTTTATGGAGGAAAAATAACTGTAAAACTGTTGGTATTCACTGTCGAAATCTTGAACCATCTCCCTGGCAGCATTATCTTTGCTTTACTCGGTTCCCTCAACAGGGAGCAGAAAAAAGGCACCCTGGGGTCTCACTTGTGAGGATTTTGTTGGTGTAAGCAGTCCCTTGCAGTTTATTCCCCTGGATTTTCTGAGGTCACAACGTCATGTTGAGTAAGACATGCTCCTCTACATGTTTCTCTTGTGTTTCCTCCAGTTCACATTCAGGAGTAAGCAAGAGGAAAATGATAATGCAGGTCTTCAGCTTTTTGCTTTTCTCACTGGTGATTGCATGGGTTCGATTTTTGGTAGATACTTGTCAGAGGAATTTCTGTCTCAAAAGCAAAGGTGTTTTCAGACAGTACTGGAGTCACCCTGTTTATTTTCCATATATATTTTGCATATAAGAACTGGAGCACTGATCTTAATTGTTTAATCTTTGGGCCTCATAAGGAAAATACATTCCTAGAACATTTTCCTCCTGGTAATTCCTTCCTTGTAGTCTCTTCACTGGTTCACCAGCTGTGCTGCTTATCACAGCTTCATTCACTTTATGAAAACTATTTAAAATGTTCTCCATTAAAAGCTGTGTAAAAAACTCAGTGCACATTTGTGAGGCACTTGTAGGAACATGTAGTTATTGGGAGGAATAAAATAAAAAATGCAAAACTACTATTCAATTGGTATGTGTACAGCCATGCTGTACTTATTGCTATCATGAATAAAGCATTTGTTTTTCTAAATTGTGTGTATATTCCTAGAGGGGTGCTTAAAAGACAGAGCTTGTTAGAGAAGGCATGGAAACAATGCAGAATTTCTCCCGTTTCGGTACTTGAATCATAAGGTATAATCATAAATCCTGACTGCAGTCTGACCAGCTAAAAGGGCACAGGGGACTCCTCCAGAAATCTGGGAATTTCTTTTCCTTGACCGTTTGTGTAACCCAGCTCCTCTGAGGAATGAACGGCCAACCGACCCATTTCAGAGTCTACTTGTGTCATCCCCCCCAAAAAACGCCCTGTCGCTGTGGCGAGTCCCAGCGGAGCCGGGGGCAGTGAACACCCCAAACCACTTTCCTGGCCGGCCTCTGCCTCCTAGAGCCTGCAAACCAGAAGCTGGGGTGTGAACGTTTTCCTCTCGAGGGGCTGTAATGAGCACTGATGTGCTTTGATCTGCTAGGAGACTCGCTGGAAATTCTGCCTTAAAAATACTGGCTTCCTTGGGGAATTTACGCTTGTTGGTTTGGTTGGTGGTTTTTTCCAGATTTTTAACTGTTACTTTAAAGCCTGTATCCTCCTTCCTTCCCTAAAATAGAATTACAAACTCAGCTGCAAGGTGTGTATACTAAAGGGTGTCAAATCCTTTCTGCGTCCTTCCTCATTGTTCTGATAGAGGGTGGCATTTTCCCTCCGTTATTAATATGCTGGTATCTTGATTGAGATCAAGAAAGCTACTGTCTTAATGGGTCTGACAAAGTGATCCCTGCTTTAACAGCTATTGCATAGTGCTTCAAATACCTTTTAATATTTCAAATATACCAAAACTATGTACACATTATTTACAAAAACTCAATCGCAAGTTTCTTTTTAAATTAGTAATGCAAAAGGAAAAAAATATTAAAATATCTTTCTTTTCATTATTATTTTTGATTGACTGTCAGCTGTTCTAGCTGACTTTTATATTGTGTGCTCCAGACACCATTCTCTGATTTTTTTCTCCTTGCAGATTAATGTGCATTGAAATGAGGCAGCAATAGTATTTTCTTTCCATAAAGCACTTCCTTTTACAGTTGTATGTATTGTGTGATTCCATCACATGGTAATATACACATATTGCTATGTGAATATCTGTTTGTTTGAATATCAGCTTGTTTGAAAGTGTCAGCTACGCCCTCATATAGTCATAAGGCTTACCATAAACAAATCTTGGATATTTGCTTTTAACATCTTGTAGATGTAGCGTTCTAAAACTATGTAAATGCATACAATGGATAGAACTTTCTGATGTGATTTTGCTGTCCAATGTCATGTAACACGAAGTTATTCCTAAGTTATGTCCTTAAGAACAAAAGTCAATGTCCTTATATATGTTTCTAGATTATTGGCATGGTCCTAGAAGGATGCAAATAGCTGAAGTATAATGCAAGCAGAATTTGGATACAGAAACCTACCAGCGTAATTACAAAAAGAAAAAAAATCATTAGTGCCCATTTGGTATTTGAGGATTCACAAGTATCTTAGCTTGCAAGAAAGATTGTCACTTCAAATCCTGTGATCACACAACCCAGAAGCACGGCTGTACTGGCTGTGCGGTGTGTTCAGCTAAGTCGTATTCCGCAGGCAGTTCAGATCTCACAAGCCGGGCACCTCCAAAAGCTTGTGTTCTGCATTGACCAGGCACTGAAAGTTTCTCAGCAATCTCGTGCTTCTCACCTGAGAACATGGCCAAGTTTTTCCTAGTTTGAGTACTTAGGCTTTACTTAAGAAAAGAAAGGGAACAGAGACTGAATTCTAAAATCTCTATCATTTTCAGAGGTAACCGACACCAAGTCTGCTTCCCAACACCAGGTCACCAGAGATTGTGAAGACATAGGATAACATATGGAAAGTGTATTCACTAAAATACTTCACTGTTTCACTTTTCACTGACTTGTGCTCTGCATTTGTATTCTTACGTTATCATGGATAGAAATGAATTTCAATGGTAAAAGGAAGAAAAACATGGAAAATAAATGGGCCATGCACTTTATCCACCTCTACTTACTGTCTCATATCACAAATGCTTATTTAAGATTTCAGATCCCTGAACAGCTTAAATCTGTGGATGTTTAAAAAAAAAAATTTTTTTTACTTTTGTCCTCTTTTGCAAAATTCCAAATGTCACATGAAAATCACCCCATTTCTGTCTCAGATGAAAAGGTTCTGTTCTTTTCAATTTCATGTTCTAAAAATGGCATGGATCTGAAGTTTATTTTCTTAATATCGTCTCTTAAAAAAAAAAAATTGAAAGATAGGTTTGCCCCACCTAAATAGCTATTTCTTTCATCAGATATATCAGAGATTTTAAGTCATTTTCAGAAGATATTATAGCTTCATCCAATCCTCTTATTCACAGTAACTTTTGGAACCTGGCAGCTCAGTTGGGTGTGAAAAATAATCTCATTTTTATAAACACTCTAAATATGCTGGAATTTGGTTTTTCAGTAAATAGATTACATGAAACACTTTTTTTTTTTAAATCAATATTCCTTCCAAGATAGTTGCATTACTTAGAGTGAACTAACATAGGGGAATGTAGCATTCCTGTGCTTATAGAAACTGCGGTGGAGACTTGAAGACATGCATTCGGATTCTTTGTCCCTGTTTCTGAATATCATGACTCCTTTATTTAGAATATGACTATATCTCAAATATAAGCTAAAAATAAAATAAGGAAACATTTTCCTTTTATTTTTTTTTCCCCCTGACAAACTGCGTAGATCTCACAGGCCCAAACTTGAATTGTACAATCTGTTCCTTGGCCTCATTGGAGGGACTGAGGAGTTTTCCTGCCTAGAAGCATAAGCATGTAGCAGAAGTCTCTAAATTGAGAACTTGCTCATTTTAAGCTGATTCTGTAATCAGCAGCCCAGATCTGAATCACATTCTGGAAATGTTCATCTCTTGGCGTTGATTATAGGGAGAGTTTAAGGTGACTTCAGCTCCCAGTTTAGGCACTTGACTGAGAAAGTCATCACGATGGAGGGTGAGTCCAGACCCTAATGTTGCCACAACCTTACTCCGGATTCTCCATGAAATCCTGGCGTAGCTGAAGCTGACAGGGGTTGTGTCATTGACCCCAGGCAGCTAGAAGCTCTCCTCAGACCTTGATTCAAAACTTGCCAGAATGTTTAACCTTGGAAAATAAGGACATATGGAAATATTGACACAGCCTTGAAAGCTGTAACTCAAATGTGTCTGCAGTAAAATGTACCAAGCTTGTAGTTTTGACACAGGAATGGGATGATGCATAACTCAATGAATACAAGAGGTCTTTTCCTTTGAAACTCCAGACAGCAGTGCTCTCTCAGCAAAGCTTAACAATATATAAATATCTCTTTGTCACTGTCATGAATGCTTGTTTACAAACCCCTCAAGCCCACAGAGTGCAAATAAAAATTGACAGGTAACGTTATAATTGAAGGCACATGCGTATATGCTGCAGTGGTTTTTATTTGTGCAATGTTGTGTTGGGCTGTGCCAAACCCACTGAAGAAATGGGACCGTTGCAATCATTTTAACAAATTATTTGGCTGCATGCATGATGTGATTTACTTCTGGGTCTCGCGAATGCATTCAGCTTTATTTGTTAACCTAGCAGAACATTATTTATTAATGAGTTCTTCATGCTTTATTAAGCCTAATGTCAAAACACCTCTGTGGGACTCTAGGCATGTTCTCTCTTTGTGTTAAAGCCTTCTAAAGAAAATGAAAAATTATGCAGCAAAGCTGCAGATAAAACCCAGTAGATATCAGTTCAATTACTCTTGATCCTGGCAGATGATGTTTCTGAATATTTGTGAAAGCACAGCATCTGATTGTGTACTGGCTTAAATTAAAGCATTCTGCAATCTCAAATGTATGCAATTAGGGCGCCTTAGAAACCTAACAAGGCTACTGTGGTCTCCAAAGCTGAGTGGAGCGCTCAGATGGCAAAAACTGACAAGTTCACCATGGAAGTAGAATTCATGCTTTTTTCTATGAACTGATGTTTCATATCAGAGGGGGAGGCTTCTTCATGGGAACATTAAAATGATTCAAAGTACTAACAGGGTGAATTATCTGTGATTTTCTGTAATTTGAGAGGACTATTATGGCTCAGGAAACTAATACTGGAGTTCAACAAACTTTTTCACCCTTGATCTGACTGAACACCTTGTTTTCTAGCGCTGACAGGAGATTCACATCCAGGAGTTCTGCATATCTTAACCTGTAAGAATATCCTGGGACGTGATTCATGATTCTTCTACCTGTGCTGGTATTTAACGTCGGTTAAGCAACACCAGCTTTTCCACTACAGAAATAGACAGAATGGAATAAACATGTGATTTTAAGTAGTTGAAAAAATGGTAATTCCCAGAAAGTCAACATGTTCATCACTTTTTACATGAAATAGATATAAGCTTTACATGTGTAAGAAGCCTTCAGATAAAGTTCTTAGTTTGCTGTCATGTGACATTTGAAAAGCAACCTTTGAACATGTGCTTTCTGAAAAGATTTTGGTTAGCAGGCTTAACAACAGCCAACCAGAATCCCTTGAGTTATCATAATAAGTAGAAATAATGTAAAAAACCCTAATTTATAAGAATGAAAAAAAATTAGAAGTCAGTTCCTTTTATGAACACACAAAAGGACATTTAACATCTGAAGTGACGGACACAACAGTTGAGCTGTTGAAATCTAAAAGTTTTGTGCAGTTGAGATGTCATCTTGTTTCTACTGAGTTTCATTATAGGTTTTAGTGGAGAGTAGAAATAAGGCATAGAGCCTTACTTTCACTCGCAACTCATCACACTAGCTTACATTTATGTATCAGATAAATAAAGTAGCAAAATCTGACCAAAGACACAGGCCCAAAAGACTGGCTCACTTTCCAACTCCAGCAACAGAAATCTATGGAGAAAAATTCCTGGAGGGAGCTGCAGATAGATGATTTGGACACTGCATAGTCACTACGGCTTTACTTCCTATTTTCTGTTTGTAATTACTACCAGTTATGAATATTTAATGTGAGCTTGTTTTGAGCTTTTCCTTTTTCTTTCATCTTGCTACTTTCATCGTCTCTCACAACATCTGAGAGATCAATGTAAGGCAATGGGATGGTAGGGGAACGTACCGTATTGTTACCATATCACAGCAAACATAAATAATTGGGGGGACAGGTCCTCAGCTGGTGCCTGTGAGCAGAGCTCCCCCGGTTTCGGTAGAAGCCAGTTGGTTACAGGCTGTCACACTGAGACCTCTTGGCATAGACATTTCGGTAACATAAGTTGAAGACTGCCAGGCCCTCCTGCTGGAGTGCTTTGTCCCATTTTCTGCCAAGTAGTCACTGGAGCCTCATTTGCCTCTTTCCAAGTGGGTACCTAATCATCAGAGAAAGAGTCCTGCTTTTCTGGTGTGTGGTTTTTGTCTGGCACTAGCTATAAAGCTATGAAATAAGCCAGGGATGGTAGAGGAGGGCTCTGCTCTTTCTCCTCTGGTTATCTTTTGAGATAAATAATTGATCCTGCTACAGATGTTAGTCTGTAAATCCCAATGGGAGGGAAGCACCTCCTGCTAGCCCAGGAAAAAATCTGGAATGACACAGAGGCACGATCAAAATTTAAACCACATCCTTTCCGTTGGTGATTCCTATTGTTTAGCTTCGCTAACTGCAGAGGGTTTCTCCTACAGGGTTTGGGGTTTTTTTCCCCATGTTATTCAGCTACCACAGTTATTACAGACTTTCCTCTTCCCAATCTTCCTCATGTATTGCCTATGTTATATGCAGAACACAAAGTGTAGGCCATGAAGGGGCGTAAAGCGTGGCATTGCAGTGCTGTGCCCAGCTGCCTGCTCTGGATCCAGCTCAAGAAGCCTTGGACTGTACAAAAGCCAAAGAAAATGGGTAACTTGGCTTCCTGAGAGCCGTAAGACAACGCAGGCTGGTCACCAGTCCCACTGCAGTTAGGCACGTTGCAGTAGAAAGAAAAAGGAAAGGAAGTAGAACTGCAAGAAGCTGTCACATCAAACCCTTTATATATTTGTTTAATTTTTTTCTTTTAGTGTAAAAAAGATGTCAATAAAATTGCATTTGTTTCAGAACCAGCTAAACATAACTTGTCACTAAGACTTAACTAGAGTCCAGAAACTCAGCAGTAACTCGTCTTAGACCAAAGGGAATCTGTTGAGAGCTTGTTAGGTCCCTCTAGACTACAAGGGGGGCAAGCAAGTCTGCCTTGTACAATTTTCCCAAGAGGACACAATTAAAAATCATCCTGCTCAGGAACTACTTTATATGCTTTTGTTTTTTAATAAAGCCCTTTGAGACCAGCAGCACTGTGTAATTTTCATCCTGCTTTTGGTCTGTGCATGGTCTTTATGCTGCTCATGGACAAAATCTACCACGCTTTCTTCTCAACTGTTTGCTGTCTAATGAGCAAACTCATGATTAAATGGAAGGTCACTTGCTTCTTTATACAACTTCAGTACAAATACAGCATGGAGACATGCTGTTTCATTTATGTGATTTCCAGAAATACAATTTCAGCAGATGAATGTGATTTTGTGACATGCACATTCCTGTGAACACATCATTTCTTCAAAATCCAAGCTGTTTATTTACAGCTTACACTGTTTCAGACTGTGGTATACACCTTTCACTGAGGACAGCAGAGCCATGGTAAGCTTCACTGGCCTCAGCCATGAGCTAATTTTGGTACAGACCATTACTGACATCATGCCTGGCACACTGTCGCATCTCCCTGTGCTGTGCACGTGAGAGAGCTCACGGGGAATGGTGAGGCACGTTCCCACCTGTGGTGGTGTTCGGAGGAACCTGCTATGGAAGGAACCATCAGCTGAGACAGGGCTCTGGCGAAATTGGGGTTCAGCCCACCCCTGTGAGCTCGTGGAGCTGAGGACACAAAAATCCTCACGTCTTAAACTAGTGCAGTTACTGGGACATTTCTTCTGGAAATCAGAAAGAGAGCAAATACACTGAAAGAGGTTGGGTTCTGTGCAGTGTCGTCGTATGGCAATTTCACTTAGTCATGTAATTTTTACCCTTTGTTGTATAGATGTGCAGCCCATCATTCTATACCACACAGTAAAATATGACCTATTACACATGCAGTAATGGGAAGGGAGAAACTGCCCAATCATGTAAAATTAATGCTCTAATGATTGGTCTTTCCCTTTGTTTTGCTTATGTTTGGGGGAAAAGCGTATTTGGAAAGCTCTCCTCTATCCTCAATTACTGCTGCTCCAGGCTATTTATGCTGTTGTAGCAGTTCCGATAAACCCACAGAAGAGAATCGTCTTTTCTGTTGTCGGCACATTTGCTGGTATTTCTACAGCAGTGCAGTAACGTCTTTATTGTGTAATGCTGTATTTTAATAGTCAATTAAAATTCCCATTGAATTGACAAAATGGACTTAGGAACTTCTAAAGACTATTTGGCTAAAAGTACTCATGAGACTGGTCTGATAATCACTGCCATGGCACTATTCAAAATTACTCAAAAGCCTCACCTTATCACAATAGGAAAAGTAGTGAGGCAAGAGAAAATATATTTTTATAAAGGAAGCCTGTTGTTTAATTGAGTCTCATCGCTCTGTCATGCCCATGTCTCCTCTCTTTTTTCTTTATCCTCCAGCACCACCACCATGTCTCTTCTGGCTTTTGTCCATTTTCCCAACTCCATTCTGTGTTGTCTCCCTCTTTTTTTCCCCTGTTTTCCTCTCTTTCTCGTGTTATCTAATAATAACAAATGGCGCAGTGCCTTTGTGATGAGAATGCAAAGTTGATGAATAGTCCTGTAGCAAGATTTCAGGGGCTTCACATAGAGTTTGTGTAATTTTATTCTTTTCATAACAAATGTGTTTACAGCCTGCAGGTTAAAATGAATGAAAGTAACAAAGAATACATAAGATAAACTCTGTATGAGTAAGTACACCGCTAACAGGGAACGGGGCTTGCAAACACATGAGTCATTCCACCTCATCCATTGCTCACTTCTGCCATCCCCGCAATGTTATCTCCAGTCCTTTGGTATTTGATGAGTTTCTTAACGCCTCAGCTGCTGGAATCGCTTATTGCACAAAGACCTTTGCTTCCATTCGGCGTGTTTCTCAGTTCTCCCAGTTTCATTAGAGGATTTTTTTTTTCCAGATGTCGTTGGTAGATACTCTTTTGGCACTTTTATGATGATTTCCTCAGGGCCTCCCCCATACAAAGAAGTAACAAGCTTGTGTAGTGTAGTGCACCACCAGATGTGTTGTGGGATTGTGTTCATAGTATTTAGCAACTCTTGCAATTGCTCCACAGAGGAAGCATGTTGCAGCTTTCACAGTCAGACTCTGCGAGCAAGGCAAATGACAAAACTCAGGAAAAACCATAAATAGGAAGCTCACAATTCAAGACACAAACAAATCCATAGGGCTACTGTGTGAGAGAATAATAATAATTTTAGCCTTTTGAAAAGACAAAGGCAGACTGAACTGCAAACAACATTTCAGTCTTCCTCATTCTATTACCTCTGGCCTTTCGCTTCTCCAGTGTAGCGTGCAAATAAAAGTGAATTGGCACTTTCAGATGTACTTCTGTAACCCTACAGATGGGTTATTAATGTGGATTTTTCAAGTTTCAAGGCACAAAAGGACTGCGATTGAATTATATAAAAACATAAATAGAATGGGCATCTACTTACAGGGCATTCTTCCTTCCATTATTTACTACAGATTGTGAAGAATCATTCTGAACAGAGATGAATTTTGGGGGAGCACACAAGCAAGCCCTTACAGGGAATAAAATCTGGAGCATGATGGGCAGGGGAGAGTGAAAAGGGTAGATTTTTAAAATGGCAGAAGCAGTGAAGCCCATGGGAGAACTGCTGCAGAGTGAGGCAAGGGCTTGCTGAAGGCAAGCGTAGGGGACAGTAGCAGAAGGGCAATCAGCAAGAACTAAAGCCAGCATTTTTTAGTCCAGCATTTCTTTGTAGTTAAATCGTTTGTTCCACCTAGTGAAGTGTTTGCTTCCTCTTCGTTGGTGGGACCTCCATGAGGTGGTGCACAGTCTGGTTTCAATTATGTGCTTAGAGAAGGAGAAAAGACTTATGCCACGTGGGAAACCCGTCCGGGTGCTCCTCGGCTGCAGCGACCCGGAGATGCTGCTGTGTGCTCCAGTGCACCTCTCGGCACTCCCACGCAGAGAGGAGAGCGCTACAGCGTGCCTCTTACAAGCCCAAGCTTTCTGCCATGAAAAGCGAGGGTGCGTGGAGAAATGACAGGTTTTTGTCCTGAAATGTAGCCAAGGTGAACACTCAGGGACTAGGGTAGCCTAATACCGCACTAATTTACTCGCCTTAAGTGTATGCATTGTAGCACAGTCTTTAGTTCATGATTACATACTATTTTTTTCACACCTCTGCTTCATTCACTGCACAGGAGGGACTGCACTGAGAACAAAGCAGCAATACACAGAAAAAATATGCTAATCTCTGTAGGACACCCGTCTCACATGTGGTAAAAATGGAAGTTGTATGGCAGCTAAGGTAGAAAAATGCAGGAAGAAAAAATTAAAGCACCTGAGGCTTCAAAAGTCAGCGTAGTAATTTTAGCAGTTCTTACCCACCAGCTGTTCATTACTATCCTTTAGCTGGAGGTTTCTGCCTCCACAACTGAGTTGCATTCACTGCTGACAGTTTAAAACAAGTCCACTGACTTTGTGCTGAAGCAAACTCAAACTCTTGATGAGGGCATTCAAACAGTGTAGCTGTGTATGTTTTAACAGCAGGGGAGCGCAACTTCTTAAATTGCTTCAACTCTATCCCAAAGAAGATGAACCTAGAGAGGAGACTCTGCCTTGGGTTTCTCCTGGCCTCTGACGCAGGTGGCCACGTGACTAAAATGTAAGTTTTCACAGCTGTCCACTAAGTGCATTTTACTCCCAGTTCACTCCATTTGGATAAGCAAAAGGAAACACTGGGGGTCTGATTGACAGAAATGGTGAACAACTGCCAACCGCAGCTGAAGTTCATGGGTACCCTCCTCCGAGGATGCCAGCAGAATAGGGCCACGTTGCAGCCTTCTCAGACTGACTTTCAAGTTAGCTGATACTTTTGACGATTCATCTTGAACCTCTCTAGGCTGGTTCCCTGTCTTGTAGGAACGCTAGCAATACTCTCATCTCACGTGGGCATTGTTAAGATATATTTATTGAGTTTTGTGAAGAACTTCATCACAGAAAGTCTTCATTTAAGGAAACTGTCATTCCTATTAGAGGTATAAAGCGAAATTCAGCCCATCTGTTGTGTACCGCTGTCCGATTTCAGCTTTTTCTCTCATACTTGTAAATTTCTTCAATGTGACAAAAAAATGACAATTTTTTTTTTAAAGTTGCTCTTCAGAGCATGTGGCAAATGACGCTTGGATATCCTTTTCACACTTGCAATGTGTGAGTGAAAGGATGTATAGACACTTGTCTGCCTTTTCTTTTCTGTTCTTTTTCTTCATTCGAGCGCAGAATGCCTCCTTTCGCAGTATTACAGAGTGCCTTTCTGTGTGCGCCCTGTCTTCTGCATTGGTTAGCATTATTTTGTCAACTCGAACTAGTGTTGATTAGGAAATTGATACGGTGACTAACAAGCTATATTTCATGTGTTAGCTTCAGTCAACAAGACACGTTTTCTCGATACTGGTTAAGCCGATAACGTAGTAAAATGCACAGCTGATTTATTTTCTGGAAATTTGCCTTACATCGTCACTAGATGTAACAATTGTTTACATTCCTATGATCTGATCATCATACAGTGAACGAAGCAAGACCCATCGGCTTGGTTATCTTCCTGGGTGCTGCTTAATAGTGACTCTGCATTTGTGATGAAGAAACAGCAGTTTGAAATATCCCCTACTGATAGTGCCAGAAGAAAGCTGGAAAATCTCCAGAACTCTCTCATTTTAAAAACATTGCTGAATTTCTTTGTGAATATATGAATATACATATCTTGCTTATTTGAGCAATGAGATTTTTTTTTTCTCACTTGACTGTACTTTCTTCTTGTAGTACATATTGGTTCAGAAAGAGATTAGAGTTTGCCCCATATATCAAGGAGGGTGAGAGGTGGGAATTTTAGTGTTATGCATATTAAAATGAGGAATTTATAATTTCTTTATATATTGCATTTTGTAAATAAGGGGAAAGTTGGAGAAAAGCACGCACTCGTCATTAAGCGTGACTGAATTGTCACTGTAATGGAATTGTTCCAGAATTGAAGGATAGTTGTTTAAACCAGGATACCAACCAGAAAACAGAGTAACAAGTTGGTAAAATCAAAAGGCCTGATTTCTACAAGAATTGCAGCCCCTTTTGTTTGAATAGAAACAGAAAAACAAATTAGGAAACACGCTTTTGTACGCGATCACATGTGGAGGAATGTCTATATCCTTCTTTATTTTAGGTGACATTCTGTATTTTTTCTTCTGATGAGGGGGAACAAGCCACAGAGATACCTCAAGCTTTGGGAAGGAGAAGTTGGCCTCTCGGATCCTGCTGCCACCCTCCAACAAGCAGCCAGGGAGGCAAGTCCCCCCCTGAGCAAGGTCCAACCTAGCCTTACCCCTGCTGGTGGCTTCATTTCAACCTTTGTCATTGCTCAGGAAGGACAATCATAACCACAATTACAGTAGGACTTAAAAGGAAAAAGGCCTGATAGTGATGGAGAGTTCGTTGGATGGATGGAGGGAGGGAGGGAGGGAGGGAGAGAAGGATGGATGGATGGATGGATGGATGGATGGAGAAAAACTTCCTCTTTTTCCTCCACTGCTGAGCTGTCAGTCAGCCAAAAGAAATTAGAAAGTGAAAGTTATGGCCTATGCGAAACCAAGAGAAGGAAGCACATTAGAAACGCCCCTGATTGCAAAGCCAGGTGAACAGGATGCAAATTTAACAATGTTATTGCTCAGTGAGGAGGATTGCTTGGGGATAAAAGGCAATAAGCGCAGAAATATCTTTGGGCAAGTGTTAGTCTCTAGTGTGACCTGAGCAAACTCAATTTTATTGTGAGTCATGTTAACAAGGAGCTGAGCCTATAAGCCTTGTAAAAGTAACAAAAAAGCAATTTATGCAAAATGGGGGCAATCCTCATCTCATAGTATCTAGAGAATATGCAGTTTTATAGGTGATTAATTTAAAAAAAAAAAAAGAAAGAGGAAAGAAATAAAGGCTTGCATAAGTTATTTAAAAGCCTTTTAGTAGGCTGCTACTGGGGAAGTATTAAGAAAAATAGAAAGGGTATGGCACTTGAGGAAACGGCAAGGCATTGTGGGAATACAGTATGAAATAAAGCAGGATTCATTTCTGTAATTATTACAGAGACACAGTAGTTATACAGTAGTTAAAAGTTATGCCATGATTTCCCAAAATAAACTTGTCCTCGTGAAAGTTTGTTTCTTTATCCTTTATCTTTTCTTCTTGGTGTTTTTATTGAAAGCAGAATAAATCTAAACTTATAAAGAAATTAATAACGATTTCTAAAACACTCTTCCAGGTTCAGAGTTTGTTTTGCTTTGGTTTTGTTGTCTTTTTTTTTCTTCATAACATCTTCAAAATGATTTAATCTAGGCATTGCAAGCATAGCCACTCTGAAAAGAATTGTGTACTGCTACCTTTATGTATATTAATCAGAGAGTTGAAAGACACGTAAGTTTACATTTTCAAAAGCAGTCAGTAATTCACACTGAGTGCTCCATTTGATATGCATAGAAAGAAAACACTGAGCATTAAATCAGCATTTAATATCAGGTTTCTTTAAGTGTGTAAACTTAGCTACCTGACATCATTAATCAATTTTGGAATATTAGGTCGTAAATATTTACATTTGTTTTTAAAGTAATAAACAGTCACATATGGTGTTACCATACAAAATATGAATTATGATTGAGACTTTCAAAAGAGCTAAAGGATAATAGACACCTTGGGTTAAATCAGCCCAGTCATGAAAGACAGTAACAGTAGAATGAATTTCAGAGAGTAGACATGGGGACTTCCGCACCAATGTTTTTAAAAAAAAGGACATCCACATTTGTGTTGCCAGTTCTGAGGTGCTGAACGTCTTGCAGTAGCTGTTTATTTCAGTTTTCAAAGTTCTTGATCCATTTTTTATGTTTCTGCACAGGCACCAAAGGACTTTGGCCTTAGGGAATTTAAATATTTCCTCTACACAGGAGAGTGTATTAACAACCAACCTCTAGTTTTATTTTGCTGTAGCCACAACAGAGTCAGCAGACTGCTTAAAGCACTAAAATTAGAAAAGCCAACCTTCAGGTCTGAAATAAAGCAGCACCTTTCAAAGTTATTGGTGAGTTCAGACCTAATTGATACACATTGGCTACCGGTACATATCTCATTAACTCTGAGTCATTTTTCTTAGCTTTGGTTTCTCAGTCCCAGGGTCATGGAGGTACCTGTCCATGGCATGAGCTGGGTCTCTAACCCTGGGCTGGGGCTGACATTTTTGCACCCACCCCTGTGTTTGGTGTTTCCTTCTGTTTTGCTCAAGCAACTCACCCCGGGTGCACAACTCTGTCTCCGTGTTTCATTACACATTAGATCATACATGGTATTTCTGACTGTATTACGGGCCCAGCACTGAAATTCCTAACCGAAGCAAGTCCTTGCCCATGACAGTGCTGCCACAGTTGAGGAAATCCTTGAAGCACCAACCTCAGCTGATAAAGCAATAATTTAGCCTTACCTTAGGAGAACTTGCAGCCTAACTCTGTCAGCATCTGAAGCCCCAAGGTACTGAAGCTTCTGCTTTTGCAAACCCCGCATACACCTAAAGGTTTTCCAGGTGGATGGTTAAACCTGCCTTCGGACAGCTCTTGGGCCACAAGGAAGTCACTAACAGGCGTATTTAGAGCAAGGGCACAACCTAGCAGAAAGCCGGCAAGAGCCCTGGCCGTGGCGCAGAGGCGCGTGGGTCGGCGCAGTGATAACCAAGCGGGACGTCCTTCAGCCGGGAGAGGTTCCTGTCACCTAAAAACCCTGTGGACTGCTTTAGGAGAAGGTCATGGCGTGTGGTACGAAGGGGAGAGGAAAAGGGTGTGAAACCGGCCTGCAGCTATTGAGGCAAAAGCCGGCTGCCCTCAGCTCCGCCGTGGCATGTGGAAGCAGACTTAGCCCGTGTAGAAGTAGCAACTGGAGGATCATCTACGGTATTTCAGCACTGAGAAAACAACCACCGTATTTTAACTAATCCCTCAGATTTATGCCTGATTAGCATGACATTGTTGATGGTATGATTAAATACTTTCAGAATATATATGTAATCAACTTTTCACTGAGATTTTATAGTTTGCAGAGAAAGTGGTAATTGGATAATGTTAGGAATGTTCCTTCAAAACATGGCTATCAGTGAATTAAATAGTAGCAGCCTTTTAAAAGCCTGCTCATGGTTTAAAGGCATTTTCCTCAGTCTAAAATACTTATTCCAGACTGCAGTTTTAGAACAAGAGCAAATTATTTCTGCAACTAAGTAGTTTATACTTTCCTTTAATTTATTCCATCTCTGTCATTATATTGTCCTTGAAACTACTTTCTGTCACTGTCAAACACGATAGCCTCAGGACAGAAATGAAAGTGAGATAATATATCTCCATGAGCTTTTCTGGTGAAATGTTTTTAAAAGTTTTCAAATGCAGACATTTGGATTTAAGCAGAAGATGAAAGAACAATGAAACTAGGAGATTAAAGGAACAAAAGCAATTATTTTAAATGTTATTCTAAAGTTCCAATATTAATCCTTGAACACCGTTATAATTGCACCAAATGATTTATATAAGTAACAGAAAAATTATTTTATATTACTTCTCCTGTTCCTCTGTGAAGAAGAATGTCTTCTCTGTCAGTCTCTTTTCTCTTAATTATGATTCCCAGAAATGTGTCACTGTGACATTTTTCTAAATATGGTCTCAATAAGAGGCTTAACTTTAATGTTTCATAAGATTATCAAACCAATTCTTAAAAACATATAATATATTCTTTTTCAGAAACCCATGTAAGTTCAATGTGTGCTATTTTTCCGTTTCACAACCTAAGTAGAACAAGCAAATCCAAAAAGTAAGACTTTCATTGTTGGAATACTGTGGGAGGGAGAGTGAGGGGCAGAGATTAGAAGATTTATGCTTTTGCCCTATTTCTTCAGTGCGTGTTATAGAATTTATCGATTGTTTATTTCCCATATGCTAGCATTTTAAGAGATTATTTTTTGAATAATTTTTTGCTCTGCTTAACGACTATTACATTTTCTAAACTAGAATGTCTTTCATTTAAGCTTTGAATTTCCAGACTGACATGCTCAGAGACAGAGTGACTGGCTGGCTCAGGGAAGCCATGTCTTACGTTTCAAGAAACATGATTCAGACATCCTTGCATTGCTTTGAGTGCCGCAATGTTTTCTTTACACAGAATTACCCTTGCATGTTTGTTTGCCTTTTTATTTTCTCCTTGCTTAGCACTAGCAACTTCATAAGCCCCTTGCAAAAAAGCTGATAAGCACAGTTCGTCCTTCAGAGAGTCCATAAAACAGACACAACGAAGAGACGGTTCAATGAAGAGACACAGGGGAGGACATACAGATGTTTTACTGCTTCAACTCGCTTCCAGTTGTTGGCTGAACCAAAGCCTTTCTGTATCCCTGTTATTTTGATACCATTTCTGATGAGCCAGAAATTAATGGTAAATGGTTTACATAAGATTGGCACATTGGTGTAGGAGCTGAGAGCACAAGCTCTCGTCCCCATCCCCAGGACATGGCAGTCGCTTTGTACAGACAGGATGGAGGAGCCCATTTATTTTGTCAATCTTACCATGATACGTTTTCCTCATCCAAAGGGAACTTTGCTATGCAGTGCTTCTCTTAAATTACCACTTCAGCCTCTCAACAATTTCCCTACCAGTGATTACTGTCACTACTGAACAAGAATATCAGGCAGGTTTCAATCTTTTCCTGAGGAACGGTGGTTGGGTACATGTGAAACAGCAGCAAGCAGTTCACCTTACCTGCTATTATACAGGACTCAGCTGCTTACTTTTCCGCCTACCGACACAGGGAGGGATATTATATGAGTGCGTGCGTATATATGTGTGTGCATGTGTGTATGCTCATACCTTTAAATACAAGAAAATTCTAGTGGTACTCAAAATTGTTCAGACATTGCTGGTTTACTTGCCTTTTACACAAACACACGGACATGCAAACATCCACATCTATCTTTATATAAATACATGCATTTGCATATTCATGCATAGACACGTATTTTTTTACATATTCACAAAAACATTTTTTTAACTGCAAGTGCATACATTTAAAATTGTAATTAACTGCCATATTATTAAAGTGATTGAAAAGATATAAAATGTAGTCTTGAAAGCAACTACTGTCTGCAAATGCAGTTCTCCATTATGTCAGCATGCCTTTTTCAACATTTTCTTACAGGCACAAGACTTTATAAATCACTGGCATCAAGCATGCATGTTCTATATACTGAAAACTGTTTACCCACACAGATGGATGTATGTGTATGACACTGAATCACACTGAAATAAAATATTTTTCATGAAGGAACGTGTAAATACTAACCAGTATTTTTCAAACACTTTTCCCACTAACGCAAGAAATAGTTATATCAGCATTATTAAAAAACGTGTTTTAAAGAGGAAGAAATTCAGGCAAAGAAATCTTTTTGAAAGTGCCTATTAAATTTGGATAGCTCAGGAGCGGGGCATCCAGCTGGGGAGATGCTGCCTTTTAGGAACACCTACCTATAACTGTGATTGACCTTAGCAGGTACCGGGGGGTGCTCAGTGTCCCTGGGAGAAACACTGGAGAGGCCGCGAAACAAGAACGTGCCTATGCGAGGTTTAGCGAGCGCCAGCAGATGGCACGCATGAGTCCGCAGCGGTGGGTTTTTCACGTGTGGGGGTAGAGTCGTGAAACAACAAAACTTTCTTGAGTACCTAAGACGACTTACTGTGCACAACTTTTGAATGTTACTCTGAAAATTGAGATTTCTGAGGACGTTATGCTAGGTAAGGAAAAAGCGAAGAACCTCAAACCAATGAATACATTTAGGAAAGGATTTGCCTGAGTCATTAAAAAAATATATCTCTACAGCACTGAGAAAGCTCAGTTCCTATTACAGATACAGATTAAAGGTGCTATTTGTATGCACTTCTTCTTGATCTTCACACTTGTCTTCTTTGTTGGAGTTTTATAAAAACACATTAAAAACATCAGCATTGCAAAAAAGGATTCAAAAGCAACTTGTCTTCTGGAAAATGTTTGTTTCACTGATGTTTGAGCTTGCACAGAAGAAGTAATAGAAACTGCATCTCTGATCACTGGAAAATGGATTCTTGTCAAAGGCACTAACTGTCCTAATAGTGTGATGCTATGTCGTGCTCTGTCTCACTGCCAGGCTCAGCTATAGAAACAGCATAATTATATGAGTAGCAACAATTCCCTTATCTAGTATGAACACTTGCTACTGTTAACCGCATTTCAATGTGCTGAAGATGAAGCAGAGAATTAAAATTTAAGATGAGTTTGTTGGGTCTTTTAATCCAAAGGAGGTTGTTTTTCTGTCGGGTTGGTTGTTTGGGTTTTTTTACACCTTTGAAAATCCGGCAGCCAGCCCAGGAGCAGGTGACGTTAGCAGAGCCAGGAGCTGCTGCTGCCCAGGGCACGGCGCCTGCCCTCGTCTGGGCGCTGCTTGTTTCCCCGCAAAGGTCTCTTCTGGACCTGCTAAATTTCTGTTCTGCCTGACTTCTTGTGCCTCTGCCACTACCATGACCTTGGGACTGCGTCATCTGAGAACTAATAACCTCAGCAGAAAATTCTCCATTTCTGTCTCTTATTGCCTCATAAGTAAATCAGTCCACATATCCTCATGCTGTTCTTCAAGATAGCCAATTAAAGACCCAAAATTCCTCAGCAAAGGATATTAATGTCAACGAAAGTTCTTCCAGAGAAAACTCTGGGTGCCATAGGAGGCAACCAGAATAATCACCTTCTGATCCACCAATCCCATGAAACTACATGGATATTCAAATCATAATAGTGAAGCGGTTGTAATGATATTAAGAATTAGTGAACTTCTGGTGTTAGAATATCTAGTTGTGTGAGTATGACTAGCAGTTATTTTCAAAGCATCTCAGAGAATCACTGAAATAACAAAGCAAAAAAGAAATACATTTGAGTTAGAGTAGGGGGAACTGGAGAAAATCCAGCTACAAATGATGAGTCAAAATTCATTGTATATCGAACAACCTAATTACAGTGATTATGTTTTTTGTCATTGCAGAGTTGATGAATATTTTCCGGAGCAAATGGAAATTTCCATCCCACAATTATTGTAGTTGTCTAATATTGCTGTATATTAGTATCTTAGAGCTCTGTGATAGTGTCAAATATAAACAGATTACTGTAGACCATCACCAGCCAAAAACAACAAAGAGGCCAGATTATATCTAGGCCTTCTGATGATCAAAGCTTTAATATGCTTTATATGCTGTTTCATAAATAATGAATGTGAAATGGTTGTGGCAGTAACATCAAGGCTTACATATTTTTGTAGCAATTATTTCAAAATTAAATATAAGTAAATATATTTAAAATGACTGTATTTATTAAATATAAAGCCCGAAGAGCCAAACACAAAGAAATAGCTAGGAGGAGATTTATCATCTGTAGGTCACTTGTATCCTATTTGTCATGATTCCTTCCCTGCACTAAAGAGAAAAGCTAAAACAATTTCACAGAAGTGTCATCTAGTAAAAGATAACCCTTTCTTTGGAATTATTTCTAATTTGTTGCAGAGCTTCAGAAGGAAATATGCCAGCACCAGGATTTATTTTCCCCTTTTTGTTCCATACATGCTGATTTACGTATTTTGCTGGTCTTGTTTAAATAGCATATCATCTTCTGTGAACTAAAGGGACTTTTTTAGCAGCAGTGATACCAACTGTTCAAATTGGAATACATAAAACTCCTTATTATTTCACATCACAAAATAGGCATCTTTATCTCTGTAAACTGTATGAGTAAACAACATCTAAGTTTGAACACTCAACTTGCTTGTATTATCTTTACCTGGACTTTTAAAGAAAACTAAAAGAAAACTAAGATAAATTATCAATGCCCTGCCAAAGAAATTCAGGTGAAGGTTCAATAAAGTTAATCATCCTTTCCACAATAATGAGGAATTAATACTCAAATCATCTACATTTGATACACTTTATGTTCAGCAATGTCATTTAAACCTTAAAACTGCAAGAATTATGGGAGCTCTCAAGATAATATTGATCTAATGTCTTCAGCTCAATGACAGTGTCAATTACTTTCTTTTTTTTTTTTAGATAATATAGCAAGCACCCATGCTGTTAGAAACAGTACATGACAGAAAGGTCCTCCTTCCAAAATTGAAAAAAAATAATTTCCTGATTTCTTTTCATTGCAGCTGATTCAGATTTTAACTCAAAGCATTTATAGGTTTTCCTTAGGGAAAATTAAGAAACAGCTTACATGTGTAAACTTTAGACTATTTGAGGAAGTTGGTTTAAGCTTTAATTAAAAATCCATTATCATTTGCTTTCTATTTTTATGGTTGGAACTATTGTTCCCTTCCCAGTTGTTTCCCTTTTAGGATACTCTAACTTACCTATCACCAGCCAGTGCAATGTCTGCAATGTTCCATTCAAATTCAACACCTGAAAATGCTTATGCTTGTTATTCCTTCTTTCAGTCCTTGCAGAGAAATGAACGAAACCCAGGATTCCTCTCACTGTTTGCACTATATAATTTTATCTTTCATTTAATACCTCCTTGCTATTTTATGTCAGGCCTCTGCTAAACAGAATTATCTCCAGCTGTAGACCACATACTTACCAGTTTATTACAGGAAGGTTTTAGGGAATAACTGTAGGGCAGTGGTCCAATTAACTCCCACAGTGCACTTCAGCTGCCTATACCTAAGGCTGCGCTATACAGACTCTTTACAAAATATGGGTCAACGCAACATATGTGAAAGATGTAGCAGGTGTCTACCACAGCATCCCACTACTGCGTTGGAGGCACTTGTCTCCTGCTCTCTCCAGCACCTTCCTGAGTGATCCACAAGGCAGGTCAGGTGCCTTCTACTGCTCAATCGGTGCCCAGGCCATTATGGGTATTGCCAGAAAGAAGTCTCTGTATTAGCAGCCTAGCCTTACATGTTGGCAGCCTAGCTGCAGAAAACAGGTTTTAACTTCCAGGTGTTTGTTGCAAGAGAGCAAAAAGGTGTTGGTTGACCCCAGCCTGTTTCCTCAGGGCCAAGAAAATTCTGAACATTTTCTGATGATCGCTCTGAGAGTGCTGTCTAAAACAAGTCCTCTGGGCTGCAGCTGGTTAAGTTGATTACACGTTTATTAGTAACACACTTGTAATATTAACGTCAAGCCTGAACCAAAGGACAGTTCAACATGTAATTGTTCCTCAAACCCAAATTGAACCTCAGTCTCTCCTTCTCAACGAGAATCAGAACAGAAACAAAAATGTTGCCTGGTTGGGATATGATGAATTTTTCAGTACGAAGATGTGAAGTTTTCCGGTGTGGGAGTGGTTGGTGCTGCGAGGATGCACCTCTGTAGCTCTGTGCTGCTCTGGCAGCTCTATGGGGATTTCTCACGGTGGCCCACAGAGTACCCGAATTATTGCTCCCAGTGGCCCTTTATATCAATTTCTGATCTCTTGTGCTGCGTTACTGTGTGCCCTGGGAATGCCTCCAGACCTGATGTGTCTGCAGCCTGGCTAAAACTTCTTCCTTCAGGCCTGTCATATGGCACCTTCTGGTTTAAAACGTTGTATTTTTTCAGTGAGAACCACTGAAGCACAACATCCAGCCTGTCTTCATGTCCTGGAAAATGGTGGTTGAAAATGAGAGACCACACATCACAGTCTCTGAGGCAACCTATGAACGTTTAAAGATGTTATGCCCAGAAATGTGGGCCCTTCTTGGAGGGAAAGGACTCTGCTGTCACTTCCACAACATGTGTGAAAGTTTGGGCATGCTGGGTCTGTCTGACAGCAGGGATGAAAGAAGGTGGCTGGTCCTCGTTACCTGTTCATTGGCAATACAGGGGATATATGGAACTGGCTTCGTATTTCCACTGTCATTGGCTTTCTTTTACACAGATGTGCATATTTCCTTTAAAACCTCACAGCTGTTGGCTCCTTGTGATGCATCACCTCCATCAGTATGAGGAGGAACAGCTATAACCAAAATGAAAATGATAATGCATTGAGAAATGTCACAAACAAGAGACCTTTCTCTAGAGGAGTCTTGCTAAAATTTGTTCCAAAAACATACCAGTGCAACAAGAAGAGAAGATGCCTCACATAATACAGCTAAGCAGAGCATACATGTGATGACACCTTTAAAGGGAGAACTTAGCTATTTCAACACTTAAGTCCCTAAAATCTCAGGTAATAAGTACTGCTGTAAGTATACAGCTGGGTGTATTCCTCCTAACACCCAAAACAATACCTTCTACTGCCACTTGCTAGTCATCCAGACACGCTGTCTCTCCCCTTCCCCCACTCTCTCTCTCTGTCTGGGTTAGAAGAAAACAAGCATTACTGCAGCTGGTCGTTGCTTCCAGTCTTCTAATGACCTTTTAGCTCCTTTGAAAGAACGGCTGCTGAATATATTCCTGTATCATAGGTGTGAGTGTTTGAGATTGATAATCCTGTCTTCCTGTAGGGGTCAACCTTGGAAAAAAATCCACAAATATCTTAAAAGCTGAATGAATTTAACATGTTGCATATAGTATTACAAAAAGATCTCCTGGGAGAGTCCCCTGTGAAAAAATATTATTGTGAAAGATGTGATACCACAGAAAACATTGCAAGAGGAACCTAACAGCTGTTTTACAAGAGATTAGGAGTTAAGACTTTATTAAGGACTCTTACCTATAGAAGGGTCCTGTCTATATTGAATAACGTGTTTGTCACCTTAAAGAAAACAGTGTGCCATTTTAATGACTGTGGGTGGGGGAATGGCTCACCTGCTTAGACATAAACTTCTCCTCAGCTGACGACTAGAATGATAATTCATGGATTTGCTGATGATCAGGAAGAACCTACCCTGAAATCAGGTAGTGGAGTACAATTAATAAACTGTATGATCCTGTCATCCATTGCTATGTCGGGTACAAGCCCATCCAGCAAGGATCATGTTCCTTTAATTTAATTAAGGAAGGATTTAATGGGTTTGTTTTCTTTCTAGTTTGCTACAGATGTCATTGTTTTATAGCAAACATTTCACTAATATTCATTTATTTGCTCATTTGACTGTAAATAACAGGAGTTGCTGTTCTGTAGGTCATAATGGGAAGAGCAGTGTCTCGGGTACTGAGTGTTAGCTACTCTGTGCCCCAGGGATTCAGCAGCAAACTCATCGTTTGCCTTAAAAATTACTATAAGAGGGTTTCACACTTCTCAGAACCGGGGTTCCAGAGAATAACTGTGACAATTCAATACAATCCAAAGGTTTTGTTCTGTGATATAAACCCCAAACAAACTGATGCTACTTTTTGTTATGTAGAAGTGCAGGCTTGACAAAGGGATCAAGCCAGGGGATGCTGTGATCAACAAGGACAACTTACATACTCATTTTGATTTTTCTTCATCCAGACCAAGCCAAAACAGTGAAGGAAAGGAGGGAAATAATTATTTCTGATTCTAGTGATCATGGTACCACATCTTTCACCTCTAAAATTAGGTCATGTGCATGTGTTTGTTCCTTACAAATAACTGAGACCCCATCACTGTGGCAAACAAAGCATTTCTCTTGGCAGACCAGCAATCTTTGTTTCTAGTAGCACACCTCAGTTAGTATCTCCTCAGTTAAAAAACAGCTTAGTGCTTTTATGTGCTTGTTTGACACATACAGAGTGTCTACTTCTAAACTAACTCAGACTTCAGAAGATTGTAGCATACGGTCATCTCTGGTAGAGAAAACCTGTGTCCGGTATTGGCAACTGCCACAACATTTCTGGTTTGTCTTTGACAATGTTGGATTTCTACTAGTGCAAAACTATTCTTGGTGACTTTGCTGATACCACCACAAATATTTTTCTTTCTGAGTGACTCCAAAGGCTTCTCAGTGTTTTTCCTCCATTTTATATACTGAGATAAGTACTCCTTGCAACAGTATTTCAAGACTTGATGTCCCTGAGAAGCAGTAATATGTAAATGACCCTCTCTCTTTCATGCACTGAGTCTCATGCCTATACTTAAATGAATGCATGTGGAATTGTTACTCCTAATTTTTATCACAGTATGCTAATGCATTTACACTTGTTTTACCTCTTCCTCTGGAGCATGGTACACAGATTAGCGATGCATTCTTACACAATTCTCCAGCCACTTGATTGCAAGCATTGGCTTTGCTCACTTTCTTTGGAAATGCTTCTTGGGCTGAATTAAGTAATAATATGGGTGACTATATCCTCTTTTGTCAAGTATTAAATGTAATTATCAATTAAAAAATACCTTGTATTCTTTTTTATCTGATGGATCACTCAGTTGCCTTATCCAAGATACCAAAAAACTGGGCAGCAGTTAATTACGAGCCAAATTTTGTAAGCTATATTTTGCAGGTAAGCTTCTGTATCATATGGAGATGAAATAAAATCTGTCTAACTAAGGAATAGCAAGACAGTCTTAGTTCTTTATTCTGTGCTTCATTATTCTGTAAGACCGTCTGGAAATAAGTGCACCTAATGCTTTTTAAGTTGTGAAATTTTTTAGCTGAGTGGGTAATACTGAGGGATTTAAAGTGCAGCAAGTAGTACTGAATCTACAGAGTCTGTGATAGTATCTTCTATAATACATTATATCCAGAAAACTGGCCTAATCTATGAAATACATATTTGTGTCCTTTTATTGTGCTATTTTCCTTACTATGTCTTAGTGGAAATGGAACACAGAAATCCATCTCTGACATTACCTGTTTAATGAATTTATGACCTAGACATGCTCAGAAATTGATTTATAGTCCTGTGATATTTTTTGTCTTTAAGTAAAGCCTCATACATGGGTAGCCAGGGTATCTCACTTCAGCTTCGTCATGGAAAGTGCGGGTGAGTCTTTCAGAGAATAACAGTAAGTGCAATTTTGCTAAGCAGAAGATGTGCGTCATGCACGTCATTTCCCATGGAAGGATGTGGCTGCTCAGTCAAAGCTTAATACAGTTCACCTCCTTGTGTAGTAGACTCTTCCCATTACCATTATATCAGTCCTGAAAAATCTTGGCTAGTCAGTGTGTCTCCTGTCATTGCTTTTATTTGCAAAATTCTGCCCAATCCTCATTTGCATTTCTCATATCCTACCCAACACCTTGTCTGCTCCCTGCCACAGACTGGCCCTTCTTCCAGATCTCTCTTTTTTCTCCTCTGGATGTTGCAGTGTTCTAGGCTGAGATTTTTGCTAGTTCTTTGGTCAAACAACACTGAGAATTTACTGCATCATTGATAGTCTCTTCTTTAAATATATATTACACCTGAGCTCGCTATTCATGGATATCAGCAACGCATTCATCAGCCTTGCAGGGACTTTTGGTTTCTCCCAAACGCTGTGTTGCCCTCTATCATTCTTTTCATACCATTAAGTGTATTGACTTTCTTTTATGCCTGAAAGCCGGTCTATTCCTTCTAGCTATATCAATTGGTTTTAAAAAAGGATCTGACTCTTCCTAAATACCTCCTCTGGTCTTTAACCAGCAATGCTAATTATGCCAGCGATTCTTTGGATGAATCTTTTAAAAGTAAAAGCTTTGGGAAGACGTATGTACCAAACCTATTTAAATAGGTCCTACCTCTTTACAGTATTACAAGTTGTATATCTTTCCCTGTCTCTGAGACTAGCATTTTTCTTCCTATTTTTAGGGATATTTTTGGAGAGGGAAGGGCCTTCAAAATGGCCATAACATTTTAACTTCTTCCTGTAGTCAAAGTAATGAGTGCTGGAAGAGCTGAATTCCAGCAGAAGTGGTAATTTTTATCAGTGATGCAATTTCATCTCTCCTACAGACATGGGATTTTGTCTTTCTGGAACTTTCTCACTCTCTCTCTTAATCTCCCATTTTCTTCTAAACAGAAATTCCATGATTTTTCAGTGGAATATATTCAGTGCTGCAGAAAGAAAAGGGTATCTATTACATTCTATTACAACCTCAGCCCCTTTCACTAGCAGGGAATGTCATTTTCATAACATTTCAACACTTTCAATGTACACGTATGCCAAGTGTATTTTGTTTGGGAGGTTTCTTATATATTTATTTATTTTTTAGATGAAAGAAAAGAGGAGAGAAGGAAGTGCTGCTTCATGCAATATGGCCTGTGAAGCTGAACTGTTGTCAAAGCCGGTATCTCATTTTAACTTTGCAGGTCTTGATGAAAAAGGATCTGAGTTCAGGCAGTTATTGAGCGTATGCTCCAGTGACTGCCAGATTGATGCTTCTGTCATACAAGAATGTGACAATAGTTGCTATGGGTTTCCTGATTCGCTTAATTAGATTTTTTCCCTGTATAATTAGCACATCTTTAGTCTGAACTTCAAACTATGTCACCAATTTATTTTGAAATTAGAGAAAGTGTCGGAGAGGATTTTATTCCTCTCAATTCTTGTAAATGTCTGTGCTAAGACCCACTAGGAATATCACAGAGCAAAATTGTTAAGAGGTCAGTATGTGATGTGGAAACAGGCTGTTTGACCTAGTTTTGGCTGTGGCTCAGACATCTGAGCTCACTGAAGAGCGGCTGTGAGGAGAATCTCTCTTTGTTTCATTTCTCAGGATCGAGGTGAAGCTAGTGGGAAAGAGTGGGGTAGCTTTGCAATTATATGAAATAGCTATTCAGTTCTAGAGGTCATCACACACACAAAAGTATTATCATAGCACAAGAAGGACTGGCTCACCATACAGGGAGGGAAGGAGGAAAGCAGCACTGCAGAGCAAAGAAAGGTACATATGTGGTATGAAACTTTTTAAGTCATTTTATTCATATGGGTAACCACAGGAATTCAAAAGCCTTTGCTTTATCCAGTAAAGTTTCTATCCTTTCATGGGCTCTTACAGAACTATTATAAAACTATCAAAAGTTTAGTTAAAAAAAGCGCTGTTTTCATACTACACAATATACTATATAGCTATGACAGGGATGCTGTTGGGGATGTTTGGCTGAGGTGGTGCAGTTAAGCTGGAGTTCACTCTATAAATCCCCAAACCTCTACTTTTTGATTTATTTTTAACACAAAATCTGTTGCTGCTTTAAGGCTAAACAGTATAACATATGCAAAGAGAAATTTGTCATTTTGAGAGGCTTCTGAAAAACATGTCAGCACTTTGCATTAGCTGAGGCTTTACTCTATGCACTGCAGCAGCTCCTTAAAGATTTCCAATAGGCTGCTGCATGCCAATACTTCACTACAGAATTGTTTAAAAGCACATTAGCATGAGGATGCATTTCAGCGGAGTGGGAAGGGGCCGGGAGGGGTTACAATGGGATTGTGACATCCCTGCACATGACCTGAACCAACACGCATCAAAGGTTGAAGCATCCTCAGCGCTCCCTCTGGTGCCACGGTCCCATGGGTGCTCTGGTGTCCCTGCAGCGGGTGCTGTCCACACTGTGCCACGCGTTCAGCCTCCTCCCACCCTCCCGCTTTCCCTTCCTTTGCAAACGCACACTGTCCTGAGTGTGATTTTTCCTCTGCCTTTATGGCAATGGAAGCTCAAGTGAGCAGCCTTGAGGACGGCGCTCCATAACACACCATCAGTCCGTACGCAGGCTTTCCAATGGGAACTGACAGGGAGCTCTGCTTAAATGGGGATGCCACAAAACAGGCCAGGTCACAACATTTGCCCACACTTTTTTCTTTTCTTCCTTTTTTTTTTTTTTTTTTTTTTTTCTTTTTTTTTTTTTTAAATGTGAACTAACATTTGTTACCCTCAGAACACAGCTTCCATAGTGGAGAAAAAGGGATGGCAATAAAGAACTTTCTGTCATTTTCAGACATCGGATTTTTTATAACCCTTTCTTGTCTCTCATAGCAAAAAGTCCTAAAATCACTTTTGTAGCACAGGTTTATGCCACTGCTGGCTGCTTTTATAAACACCACTGACTAAACTTTCATTAATCCGGAACTATGAATTCAAAGCAGAAACACTGGAACTAACAATGCTTATGTAAACACAGATGGCCTTGGTATTCATTTGGAGAAAAAAAGCCAAGAGATTTTGTGAAAGGCAAAAGGTAAAATAAGTTGACAGACTTAGGACGTCTTACTATTCTTTAGGAAGTTCTTTTGCATGTGTGCCTTGAAACACATTGATATCTTTAGTTCTAATGCTATTAATTTAGTATCATTGCACACACTGCCACATAATGGGGAGCAACTTGTGTTAGTCCTTCTTCCTGTGAACTACAACTCCCAGTTACGTTCTTTAGCTATTTACTTCCCAAGAATATCTTCGAAGTCTGATAATAATTTATGTTGTCAGTCTATTAAGTCAATTTTACGGGATCCAACACAACCAGCGCCTGCTTACATGGGGCCTGAAGACTACTTTGGGTCTCTGTGAAGACCATTTGATATCTGCCGTCTTTTATGGTTGACCTTGAAGGAGAGTTCAGTTTGGTAATTTATGGCAAACAGCATCCAGGAAGACCCATTTGCAAGATTCACTGTCACTTAGTGCTAAACGATCGCTCCTGACTGTGAAGACAATCTGAGTCCCTGACAGGGCAATCCCATAAAAAATATTGCCTGGCCGCCCAGGTGTCTTTTCCAATTATCTGGAGTAGAAATTAATACTTTTAAAAGCTGCTAGTTTTTGAAAGGTTATTACAATTTATTCCAGTAGTTTCTTTTACACATTATGATGAATTGGTTTATTACGCCGTTATTTTCCATGTCAGCTTTTTATAAGATTGAATCATAATGTTGAAACATTAGAGTGAATGGCAAACATATTATTTTACAGCTGAGTAATATATTTCCTCTAAAAAATTGTGCTCTGTTTTTAATAACAGGTAATTTTATGATTATATTGCTTAATGTTGTTGTCCCACATTATTTATTTCTATGTAGTAAGACTTTCTTTTAAGATGTCAGTGATAGCTTGGACAGGACACAAAATATATGAAAGCACAATAATCCAAACTGTGAACTGTGCTTGGAAGCATAGCAATTCATGACTTCTCAATATCAGTTTAATATATGGAGCAGCTCCAGGGAGAATAAATGGTTAGCCTCACTTTAGTGGGCTTCTAAATTTAGAAGCAAGTTTTTTTAAAGTCATGTTTTCTTCTTTGAATTTTTTCTTTCTGTGATAATCTCTGGGTGCTATTTTTGTTCCCCAAATCCTCTCCAACTGATCTATAAAAGGGTGGTAATTAGCATTTTAATGGGAATAGTTGAATCTCACCGTTTCCCTACAGCAAGCATATTCCTATTTATGTAGAGCTCAGCAATACTCAAAGACATAAGAAATTCATCGTTTCATTTTCTTTCTTTTTTTTTGGAAGCTGGGAGAGGGAGAGCCAGGGTGGAGGAGGAGAGGAGCAAAGCTAAAACTCCCATCCTTTTCGACACTGTATCTGCATGTAGAATAGTTTCTTTTTCCAGCATGAATTACAAATTTTTGGCTCTCTATCATCAGTTCTGCAGGTGGCTGAATACTTTGAACTCCCATTGACTTCTTTCACAGCACAATAAAGTTTCCATCCTGAGGTGCACAGCAATGCCCCATGTATTTTTTAATTGGAACAATTATCTCAGAATGGTTTAGTACAAAGTACTATTTCAAAAAGACAATTTCCTGTAGGTAAATGGTGTCAATTTCAAAAGTTGTAGGTTACTGCTAATGAGTGTCTGACACTATTTTTCAAGCAAGCGCATGTATAGATAAAGATTTGGAACTCAGCCCAAATGTTTAGAGAGTAAGACACCTACAGCTCAAATAGCCAGATAATGGCATCAGAAATAATCTTCCCTCAAAACCAGAACTTCTTCCCCTTCACCACCATAAAGCCCTCTTCTGTCGGCTGCGTGAAGGGCAAGCTGCCGCACACTCTGAGCACCTCACGGATATTATTGATTTTCATCCTCCATTTCATTAGGCTGATTTGCATGGCAGCATGGAGGGTAAGGCCATGATGAATTTATCTTCTGCCTGATGTAGAGAAATAATTTAAGTTTATGATACGCAATGGTTAGGTTCCTGCTTCGTGCCTTAGCCACAGGTCCTATATAATGGAATTGTTCACAAAAGGCAGTATGGTTTTATGGATAAGAAACAATGTTGCCGGAGAACAGGACACAGTTCCTGGCTTAGCTGGGACAAGCTGGCGGTGCTGTGTGGGAGACCGTGGAGCTGGTCTGCCTCTGGGCCCCGCAAGGAGGTCTGTGCCCCAGCCTTGCCCAGACCCTGGGCCACCCCCTTCCCCCCCCGCATGGTTCAGGTATGGCCTTTGTGAACGTCCTCACGGTGTTGCTGAACAGCGCTGAACTGTGTGCACATCGTGAGGGTCCAGGTTTGACCAGACCACAAATCACTAAATCTGTTCATTCTTACATTAAGTAAATGCTTCTTAACTGTAGTCAGTATATTCCCTAGATATGCTGGTAGAAATGGGTTAGGAAAGATGGTTTTCCCTGGTCCTATAAATATTTTCCCCACTTTATCATGTTAATATCAATGAAAAAGGTCACATACCTGAAATTCAAATCCATGGAGGAGTGATTTCCAGATATTTCTGATTAAAGCACTGAGACTATAAATAACAATATATACATAGCAGCCTCTTGTTTTTCTGAATATCAAGATTTATTTCCCCTCAGGATAAATATTGACCTTGGCTTTAAACTGGTCAGAATTAATCTTTCTGGTCAATAAATCTTGGTATTCCCTTCCACAGAAATCAATACCTGTTTAGTATATCAGATTATTGAATGAAATTAATAAATTTAGCTCTGCATGAAGATTTTCATAAATGGTGAACAGTCCAAATTTAGGAGACTTCAAAAAGGCTCACAACATACTATATGGACTACTTCAGTTTAACATTAAGAAACCGCTGAACTGTGCATTAAATAAATTACTGTATTGCTCAGAGAGTTACAGTAAGGTCTATTAAGTACTTATTTAAAGACTTGGCACCAGTCAACAACAATAAATAATTCAAGTAGCACCTCTAATCTTGTTTTCTTTCTCCTTAATTGGTTTTACAGCATTGTTTTGACATTTACCCTTGAATTTAAAAAAAAATACCCACAAAGAAGAAAATGCCTGCTGTGCACTAATCCAGCTGCCAATTGAGTACTTACATATTGATGCATCAGAAGAGCAGAGCAGCTCCGCTCTGTCTTCAGAGCTGGCAAAGCCCGTTGTTGGTGCGAAGCACTATGGGTTTCTGGTCCTGCAGAAAAACGGAGCTGAAGAACTCTTTGTTTGTACAGATGCGCATGTTCAAACACAAAGTTATTTAAAAATTATAGAGATATTGCATCATCATCTCAGTGAGACTCCAGAGCAAATACATAAAAGACCATGTCTGACCTGTCGCCCAGGGAGGCATCTAGATGCCAAAGATTTGCCAAGAAGGACAGATGGATCCAGAAGAGCTCAACAGCTGGAAAACTCTAGAATTAAAGAAGGAGAGCCAACACTTTTGCTGTCCGGGTTTCCACAGCCTGTTGAGAACTCTGAAGTGATTCTAGCCTTCAGGTTTTAAATTCAAAGGGACTGTGTCAGGTCATATCTGAACTCAGCTTATAGAACTGGAGAAATTGTTGTTGGTTTTGTTTTTAATTAAGTTGACAGAAAATAAAACATGGTTCGGTTTCTACAACATTTTTTCAAAATTTTGTGTCTAAAATATTTTGTGTTTATTGGCCTTTTTATTCAAAATGATAATGTTTGTAGACACAATTGCTTTCAAATTATTTTTTTCCTGAACAGAAGAGAGAATAGGGAAAGAAAAGCCACATATTTTCCTTTCTTTGTGTTTTAATTTTGATTGGGGTTTTTTTTGAGGATATGTAAGATATAAGTTTGCATGTGTGTGTGTGTAGGTAAATAAACTTATACATAGAGATATGAGAAACTAGATTATACTGGCCCGTTTTGAGCAATGTATGAATATATTCAAAGCATACATTTAGTGGTCCCCAAATTGGTAAAAATATGGCACATACTGCTTTTAGACATCATATTGGCACCTCTTGGAACTTCAGATGGAAGTATTAACACTTTTGTCATGTACATATCACCTCCATGCATATTGAGACTTCTATGCATAGTAAGTAATTTTTTTCTCTAACAGACACTGTATGTTTTTGTATGTGTATCCACTGTAAAAAATGTCATTCTCCAACACATCCTTCTCTTTCTTGAATTCTAAAAAAAAAGATTTTTGTTAAAAACAGCATTCTAACTGTGAACTGAATTATAAAACTTAAAGACAAAGTAACCATTAATCAATGTAAAACTGAAGAATACATTTTTATTACCCAGAGAAAGGCGGAAAGACTCTTCTCACTTACTTATAAGTTCTCATGTTCCCAGCCTCCCTTTTAACAGGACATAATTTTTCACGGAAAAAAAGCGGTCTCCTTTGTACCTAGGCCATCAAGGTGTTCCCAGCGTGCAGAAGCCCTGCAATACCTCCCTAGAGAGATATTCTACTGAGTAGTGGAAGACTGCAGCAAAGTTAATATATTCCCCTCTGACAGTAATGAATTTCCTCTCTCTTCATTGTGATATTTTGTTGAGAGGATACATATTCATACCTCCCTAGTAAGTCCAGACACTAAAGGTAAAACTACTGCTCTTATTTCCCATTCAATTTCCTACATTTGTCTATCAATAAACATCCTTGTGAAGCTTAATGTTCCCACCATATTAATTGGTTCACCTATGTTAGTTATATTTAATATTTGACTCACCATGAAACATGAAACAAATCTAATTAGTTCCATCTTTGTTTCCAGCCAGGTTATAAACAATTCATTATTAGAATAAAGTAGCTTTTATATACTGTATTTAGCCATCCACAAGCAAGGACTGCATTGCTAGCTCTGCTGATAGCCTGCCAAGTGAACTGGGTTAAGTCATTTCACTCCATTCCCTCATCAAGAAGGAGAAACATTCCACATTAAGTCCTTAGAGCTTGTTCTGAGCTCTGGGGAACAAAACCCCTGTGCATTATGAATATTTGTGTTGCAATCGGGTAACGGTCCCCTGGTAGAACAACTGGGTGAGATTCATCTTACTTGACACTGGCTGAAGAAGAACTAGGAGTCAAGGCTGAGTTAGTTGGTCAGCCATTAGGACCTGCTCTCTACAGAGAAGGGCAACCTTCCACAAGTGACAGGTACTACCTATCTCAAAATGGCATCATAGGCTGAGATGAACTGCCTTTGGGAGGTGCCTGCTTCTTTCCGTTGACAGAGCATCCATAGCCTGCTTAAACTTGAAATCTAGGGAACGGATCAAGTATCTAAATATATGTCCATAATACATTTTGAGGTGCTCCAGAGTATCATAACTCTGAAAGGTGAGAGTCCTCCATCAGTCCTGTTTCATATCTGCTAGCTCCATGTATGTATCTTCAATTATCACAGAGCATCTCCACAGACATTAAATGCCTATGTCTAGGTACCTGAATTACTCTTCAAATTTTTAGGGTACTGCAACTGAAGGAATTAGTCCTTCTCCCCACGTAGCATACACTGAGTTTTACGCACAGGCACAATGTTACAGTGTTTGAACAAGAGATGCCTTGAGAACATGCTTTCACATGCAAAAGCATAATTTCCTTGAATTTAAAAATATTGGTCATGTGAATAAATATTTTTTGTCAGTCGACATTATGTATATCCACCCTAATACGTCACTGGTATTTAGCTTGCCCTAGGTAACAAACTCAGTCATGGTAGTACGACTAAAGCAATATTTGTGGTTTAGACTCTTAAAATAATTATTCTGGTCTGGTTTTATTTTCTTTCTTTTTTAAGAACATGTTCTGTCTGCAAACACATGACTTGTTCTCTAAAAGATTTCTTCTTTCTCTAAAAGAAAAGAAAATCAAATAGTATTGATCTAATTGTGAACTTACTAACAAGCACCTCAGAAAAGCAAATAATTTGGGAAAAGGAGGTGACATGTTTGCAGTTTGGCCATATCTATTATCCTCTTAATTTCATAAAACTATAGACTGACCTCAAACTGATCATGCCATTTATAAACTCAGATGAACAGTTATGCAACCAGATCAGCTACCACTCGAGAGAGCAAAAGCAGTCAGCTGACCAGTCAAATTCAAGAATAGACAAATCATAAACCTATAGATTTTGCATACAGTTTTAAAATAAATCCTTACAGTGGTTTTGCTTTGCAGCTACATTGCAGGCACTCTATGGTTTGGGCAGCTTTGTCATGTCCTTCGAATCTACCTTTACCAATCTAACAAGTTCAGCTTTCATATCCATAGCAAAACGTCATATTGGGAGGCTCGTTCTTTCAGATGGCCTAATTCAGCTCCCATTAAAGTCAATGAAATTACCTTGTTGGCTTAAGTGAAAGCTGAGTTACGTACTGCACTCAGAACAGCTGTGCAGGATCACCTAAAAGTGCATTTACTCCAGTATCCCATTTCTGACAAGAATAGAGAAAGTGTGCTTATGGAAGAAGTCTAAGAAACAGGGCAAATACAGAATGATACTTTAACTTGTACCCTTGCTACTCCCAGTAATTTGCATTTCAGAGACTTTGTGAGCTCTATGTCATAATCACTTCACTGTGTTTAATAGCTTTTGATGGATTTTTCATTGAAAGTCTTCAATCTGCCTTTGAATCCACTTATACTTTTGACATTCACAAAGAGGTCCACAACTGAATTATGCCTTATGTGAAAAAGTACTTCCTTTTGTTTATTTTAAACCTCCTAATGATAATCTCATTTGGTTCTTCCTAATTCTTACATCCTGAAAAATAATAGATAATCGGTCTCTTGTTCAGTATCTCCATGCAATTTGTAATTTTACAGACTTAAATCATATTTTCCTTCTACCAATATTCCTTTTTCAACCTGAAGATTTCCAGTTTATGTAATTACCCCTCACAAGGAGGTCATTGCCCAACCTTATTGTTCTTCTTTGAAGAATTTGTACTTCTACTTTGTCCCTTTTGAAGTGACACAACCAGAACAATCTGCAGAATTCAAGATGTAGACACACCAGGAATGCACACAGTGACGTGATGATGTTTCCTCTTTTATTACCCCTTCCTTTTCTACCATTTCTTTGTTATTTCAACTGCCCTGAGCACTAAGTTGACATTTTGTGCAGAGCTATTTGCATTCATTTCTCCTGATGGGCAAGAGCTGATTTTCATGACTGTGCTTTAGTGAGTATGTATACTTAAGGCTGATCCTACCAACATACATTAATTTGCCTTTTTCGACATTGAATTTTGTCTGCCATCTCATTTTCTTGTCATGTGGTATCATGAAATTCCTTCTGTAACTCTTCTGAATCAGATTTGGGGCTTTTTTAGACTAACGTGAAATTTTTGTCATACCAACTGTTTCGCTATTCAAGCTTACTATTCAGCTCACTATTCAACTCAGTTTCCAAGTCAGTTTTGTCTACGTGTAATGACAAATCACAACAGAGACTCTTTAGAGACATGGTTATTGCTTATTAGTGATTAAATCAATTCATTAGAAAGAACCAGAATTTTGATGTAGTCCTTGAGCTGAAGTTTTAGGGTGTCCTAGCCTCCCACCTGTCTGTGGAAATGCATCCTCCAAGATGGGTCTCTGCGTGAATCCCAACTCCTCAAAGTTTCCTTTCTCTGATACATCCTCACCCATTCCCTCACCCCAGGCAGGTGAATATGCCTTCGCATTTTTAATTTGGGATTAAACCAGTGTTTACTTCTTTCAGCGGCAATTGTGAGCATTCAGGGGTGATGCCCTCCAGCCAGTCCAACCACCCTTACGCCAAGCCTTCCACGTGGCCACAGTCCCCCCCTCCAGCGAAGCTGGACTCTTCTCCGCACTGAGCATGCAGATTTTAGTGCCTCTGAGAGCCCTATCAGTGCTGGCAACAGAGCTTGCCTGAGCAAGGCATTTGACAAGTTCTAGTCTGGGTGGTACGTTTTTGGGTTTGTGCAAGACTCTTTCTGGTAACCTTTTTGAACGAAAGCCTCTCCTGTGCCAGATTTACAAGTGCTCGTATTAGTTAGTATGCAGGGGTATTAGTTTCAGATCAAAACTCGGATTATACAAGAATATTTTCCTTGAGTAGGCACAGCCTAAAAGGTCCATGCATAGCCAAGGCACAATTTTTCTGCATCTATCTACAGAACTGTCCAAACAGTTCCTAATACAGGCCACAGGGAAGCCCACGCAGCAGTATAGGTGTGTCAAGGAAAATGGCATATGCCAGTACAGGGAGCAGTAACCAGGGGGTAAGGTGAGGCCGAATCTTGCTGCGCGTGGAGGATTTCTCCATGCTCCAGGAAGAACTGTGGACCTGAATCTCTTGAGTTAAGGAGTTGTGGAACAAGCAGTAGGCAAACTCAGTTCTGTGGCTTTCCAAAATATTTTAAAGCTCTGGATAAAGCTTTAGATGTGAATACCAAATCATCAAGGGATTTAAATAGAAAAAGATATATGAAAAGTAACAGCAAGAGAGCTAGCATACCATATACATTACTTGGTGAAAAAGCACAGATATATTAGGTGCATCCCTGCAGGGAGCTGTGACAACAACAAAACCCTTGAAGTTAAAATACTATCTAACATTCTTTAATCAAAAGCCATGTGGACCTTTTGGATGCTCTCTTCCATCATCGCTGTGATTAACATCATCTGTTCTTCCTGGCAAGCAAATAAATAGATAACTAAAACATGCTCAGATGCTCTTGCCTGAAATGTGACAAATATGCCTTGCCAGCAGATGAGAAACATCTCTTTCCCAGGGATGGACCAAAGTCAAAAAGTTGTAAGGCTTTTTTTTGTTTACATATGCATCTGAAATTTGGGAGTGGTACACTTCTTGAGTAAAAAAACATCATATATGTGCGTACCTCTTGAGTGAGAACTGGTAGCAAACATGTCAGGCTATGTGAATTACTTGATGAGATGAATGAAATCATCTGCTTTTTTATCTTTTTTTTTTTTTTTTTTTTTTCTGAAGAAGATGTTACTTACTTAAATATGCTGTCCATATTTGTCTGGCAGGCTTTTATGCCTTTCTATGAATTTTTGAACCCATTGACCAAACTTGACAGAAGGTAGAATTGAATTAAGTTTTTGTTACAGTTATTATTTGGGTATATAAATTGGCTATTTTCATGATTAGAATATTTGCTTTTACTATGTGGAAGGGCTGTGTGCCTGAATTAAAATGGAAAGTGTTAGAAGTCATAGTTATAATGAAAATATCAAGGTTTAATTGAATTTTGTTATCTGCTTCATTATCAGCTTTAGAATGATATTTAGAGCGTTGTATTTAAAAAAAAAAAAAATATTTTTTTTTCAAAACAAATCCCTCTGTACATGGAAAGTACAGTGCAGGCTGCATGTTCTGTAGTGTCTCAGTGAAATTTTTACACCTAAAGAACAGCTAGATGTCCCAGATCTGTTGTAGCATTTCCTCTGGGTTAACTTATCCTTCTCTCCAACAAATTACAAGATTGTACTGTGTACTCCACCTTGTAGGTACAAGCAGCAACAACCACAAAAAAATGAGAAGAAAAATGTTTCAAATTGGTAGGACTGTAATGGAGCCTACATTTAAGAACAGCCTTTATTAAAGGCTTCCACATATTTTCCATGTTAGTAATACTGAAATACTATCAACTGAATACTGTATTTCCTGGTAGATCAGGACATAATTTGAATTTCCTTTCATGTAAAATATGAAGCATAACTAACATGCTACATGACAGTGAGAAGAGCTGTCATTTTCTTGGTAGTACATAGTATGATGTGTGTGAGTTTCTGCTTAAAAAACCAAAAACTTTCTTTCATAGGCTACATATTGGCATATTTAAAAATGTGTACGTTACAATATCGCCCCAAAGAATACTCGTTGTTCACATGTTGTTATTTCAAGAAAAGAGGTCACACTTCTCATGATTCAGTTTGTTTCACAAGCTAGATCTCAGACATGAACTTTTCATGGAGGAAGAGCTACCTAAAAATTGCAGATTATCTAATACCGGTAGTTTTCTTGCAGGCAATGAATTAAATAGACCTCTGATTTAATCTACCTTGGCGATTCCTATGCCCCGTGTTTCTTCTAATCTCTTCAATGTAGCTTCATATTGATAGAAATCCTGAAAGTGTTGTCTACATGCTTTACCCAAGAAAAGCGAATTTATAATTGTAGGATGACTGGCTAACATGGAAACAATGAAAGGTGAAGGAAAAAGAGTTTCTTGTGATTGGTATGTATGTGTGCTGCCCACAATGGAGCACATTAACAGCATAGTTAACAGTAACCACTTAATTAGTCTGCTTTCACAGGTGTTTTTGCAGATGCTTTCACAGCAATCCTTCCAGAAATCCTTTCAGATAACCTTCATTCTTTTAAAATGCTTTTCCTTGAAAGCAAATATTCGGACAATTTTCTCAGAAAGCCCACGCTGAGGGAAATGACTTTGGTCAATGCCATGACAGATTAAAAAAAGGAGTTTGCTTCACGCTAAGAGAAAGGACTTTGTGCTAAGGGATGAAGTCAGGAAAATACTCCAACGCAAGTAAAATATGATGGAGATAAACAAGAATTCACTCTGTGATGAGGGAAGGGACTCAGCTTCCCCTACCTGTACAAGTGCAAAGACCTTTTTAATTTGTAGGTCACACATAAAATATAGTAGTAAGGAAAAAAGATTTTAAGACAAAATATTCATCTAAAAACTGCTATTGACAGTTGGCAAGATTATATCATGGAGTAAAATAGGGTAAGAGGTTTCAGGTGAAAATTTTGAACTTAATATTTGCCGTAACTGCAAATAATTCAAAAACTAACATAATTTTTTTTCCAGTCAGAAAAAAAAAAAAAAAGAATATTTCTCTTCAACACTTTTTAAACAGAGTATTTCAGTCTTCCATGTGATTGTTCCCTATTTTTCAAACCTTAATACCAGAAAGTCAGCTCATGGTTTGGAGGTTGGGGGTGGTCTGCATATTTGGAGTTGTCCCCAAGATGTCTGAATTCATGCTGAAACCAACTGAATGGTTTGCACACCTATAATGATTTTTACTTTCAAAAAGTAGATAATCATTCCCACTTCAACAGACTCGATAAATTGAATAGATTTAGAGCAGGGACGTGTTTTACTAGCAAAAGAAACAATTCTTTAATATTCTCTCAAATGCAATCAGGAAGAGATGACAATGAGACAACGCTGCCTTATTGCCTACCCCTTTGCAGCTGCAAGTCACCTTGCACAAGTTTGATAAAAGACTGCGTGAAGTAACTCCTAGACATATACTACACTCTGAAAATGGCAACACAATTAATTTTCATTTTATGAGCATCCTAGCACTCAATTCAGATCCTATCCTCTGCCTCTGTGCACACTTATTTCTTTCATACCCACTCTTTCACTTACTCTCCTTGCTGGCTTCTATACTTCTGCCCCTTTCTCTGCCCTCTCCATCATAACTTCCTTCTGCTTTTTTCTCTTTTTTTTTTTTTTTAAAGAGGCACAGTTCACTACTGGTTCTTTTCTTGTTCTCTGAAACAGCTGAATTATTTTGACTATGAATTTTCCACACCCAAAATTCAGCCTGAAAAAGACACTAGATGTAGAAAACTCAAGTCTGCCTCTTCAAAATCTGAGAAACTTTGAAGCCACAAAAAGCATGCTCTAGTGCTAGAAAATATCAAGAAATCTTTAGTAAGGCCAGCAATATCTACCTCACCTTTATTAAGCCCTTCCATTCTAGTGGAGCAAGGTATGTGCCTAAAGAGGCAAGATAAGAGAAGGGTCATGTCCAGGTGGTAAAAATGCGCATCTGTTGGACGAAAGACCAAATAACAACCCATTCATTTCATTGCCTGAATAATGCCAGGATTTCACTCAAAATCATTTCAGGCTTGTGATGCTGAATTATTTTTATTCATACTGAGTTCAAAGGGAGCTAATGACTCCCAGCCCCTTACACAAGTGGGCATTAACAAACAAGCTGGCCAGGCAGAGATAGGACCTACAGGAGAAGTCCCTCTAGACAAGGTACCCGACTGCCTGGAGAAGAGAGGTTTGCCTCGGGGCTGGCACCCTGGAAAACAGCTGTCTTGGAAAGCTGAAAACTCCTTTGTGAGCACAAATGTTGGCATCAGGACGGCTGTGGGGCTTGGAGTAGCTTTACCCTCGGCAGCAGTTGCCTTTAGCTGCCGAGGGCTGCCTTCAGGTCCTCTGGATGCTGCTGCACGCCCCTCTGGCTCCCACTCCACAAAACTGAAGAAAGAACAAAGCCAAACCAGCCTCTTCTCCCCACTACCTTCCTGGGCCACTTACTGTGGAAACTCCCATCAGCAGGCGGCAGGAGAGGCATGCTGCTGGTGGAGAAAAGACCAGGTCCCTCGCCTGAGGCTGGGCACTGTGTTTCCTCACGAGACATCCCTGGTCCAGCACCACAACCCCATCCCCTTCCGCAGTGCCCAGCGCAGCCACCTGCAATGGACCTGGGGTGACCGTGATGCTCTGCAGGAACGTGTGCCACGGAGCAGGACGGAGACACCAGGCTTCGCTCTCGGGTGTCACGAGCGAGTGCAGCTCGACAGGTCTGACGGATGCAGGTGTGACATTTTGTGTGTGCACATGAGAAGGCCTTAGATAATGCGTACTCTCTCTGCAATATAATTCACTGGATTAATTACTCTGATAAATTCAGACTATATTTTTTTCCTTATATCTAGCAGGAAACATAAGCTATTTTTGGTTCCAGCAAATGCTAAATCCCTTTCTTTTGGTGAAGAAAAAAAAGAAAGAAAATATTTTAGGTTTGCATGTTCTCCAGTAGCTGAAATTTTGAAAAATGTTTAGTAGCTTAAATCCCCAAATGGTCTGTCTTATCACTCAGCCGTAAAAGGCAATGTGAAACAGAAAGTTTCATACATTATTTAAAGCCTTGTAGATTTGTTATTTCCTGAAGGCCATTCTAATTTCATGCTGCTGTTCTGTTTGCTAGAATTTTCTCAGTGTAGCTGTCTTGAAGATTTAGGTTAAAAATAACAAATATATCACACAAATAGTAAAAATGTCAGAAATTGGTAAAGGAAATTCAGAGGATTCTTAAACGTTAAAATCAATGTGGAGGACTGATGCAGTAAAGCAGAGATAGATTTTAATTTCCAGAGACTTCAAAAGTGGTTTTCCCTAGTTTGGGTTACTAGTATTATTCTTAAACGAGTGCCTTGTCAATCAAGTGTTAATTTTTAAAACTTCCTTAGATAGATCGGTAAGACTATTGGCCCTTTAAGTCTTCACACGCTATCTTTTTGCATGGAATCTAATAAGCAACATCCCAGTTATATTCCAGATTTCCATGAGCGTAATTGCTTTTTCCTTAACCTTTTTTCCTGGTCTTGGCCCCCGCAGAAGGACGCTGCGGAGGTGGAGGGGGTTCCCCTTGACCCCGCAGCACCACAGCGCCCGCGCACCGGGCAGGGCGGGAGGGCTCTCGCGCTCCTCCGCTGCGCCGAGCACCGCAGGCAGGCCCCGACCGTGCTGAATGGCGCGCTGCGCGAAACGACGCAGATAGCCACAGTCACGGGTTGTTCTGCCCAGCGTCACTTCTCGTCTAAGGTTCTGGTCCTGTATGCAGGGAATTGCATATGGGTTTTTTTTTCATGGAAAGTCTCGTGCCGCAGTCTTTATAGGATCTAGGCTTGCCTTGTATGAAAGAAAAGAATACTATGCCCCCCTTATAAGCAGGGCATTATATACCCCAAGTAACAACGACATAATTAGCAGAGCCAGGAAAGGAAGCTGGAAATCATGCTGTCTAATGTACTTTAACCTTAAGGTTAAAAACAAAAAACAACCCACAAACTTTACCTTGATGCAAGGCAAGTGGGAGGCAATACCCCTCAGGCCACTGCTGGCTACAAATGTCAACTTCTTGGAAAACCAGAGGTGCGGTCAGTGCCACTGTGGTCCCCGCTGCCACCAGAAAAGTGCAGCCAGTCAAGAACTCCCTGCGAACATCGGGAGTAGTCAGTGATGCAAAAGGGAGCTTCCCAGCACGAGTTCCCGCACCTGCTCACTATGCTGGGGCTCTTCCTTCCTTCAAAGGCTTCTTTTTGGTCTATATATAGAAGAAATGCAGATGTCTGTTGTGAGGGGGTGGAAGGCACTGCAGAATAGTTGCTTTCCAAAGCTACAGAAGTTAAGGCGCCTGCAATAATGCGCTTGACTCATCCTGTACTTGCCACTGAATCAGCATCTTAGAGCAAAGGAGGGATTGCGTGCAGCAAGGTCATATGCAACTAGTGACAATCAGCCTTACAGTACTAAGAAGCAAGCCCAGCTTATTTTAGTCACTTTAGTAAAATCATTATGCGAAAAGGTTACCCAGGACTAAAGGGATTCTACACTCTTCCATTACCAAATTAATGTCGTGCAACGGGAAGAGGTTGTACGCTGAGACATAGTCCTCAACATTGTGCCTGAATCCTGCTCTCACTGCCAGGGTTTGCCCTAATGAACGAAGCAGTGCTGCCCTGTGGATGCCCTCCAGGCCTCCACCACACACCTCCACGTTGGTAGTGATACCAGAGCGTGATGAGCATACCAGAGACAGTATGCTCGCTGGTGAACCGCCCACACATTCATGTAGGAGAGAAAGGGATCTCCTACCACTTGTTCCTGGCGTACTACTCTCAGCCTTGCCTTGGTGAAGACATTACAGTAGGCACGGATAGGAGAAGCCTTACGTCCTCCTTATGGACTCTCTCTTCAGCTGTTACCAGGGGGGATATAAAATAACCTTCAAAGAAAGATTAGTATAAGTTTGCTTCCTTTTTCAATCAGGAACTTGAACTTTTCTTTGACTTGTAGCTATACATTGGAAGACTTTTTAAAAGGACTGTCACTACTGGGAAATGTTCACACGCTAACCCCCAAGCTGACGCAGGAGCACCCAGCAGACTCCCAGCTCTCCATTCAGCTTAGTTTTATGCAAGGTAACTTGAGTTCAACAGAATTGCTTCACCAGCCTACAGGCAGAATCAGACCCTCAATGTTATATTTAGAGTTTGCTGGAAATTTTTCACCTGAAAAGATTTTCAACAAAAAACCAGGAGCATTATTGATGAAAATGTTTGTGATTATAAACTACATTATGAACTGCCTCTTGAAATGATTATTTATTTGTTTTTGCTGGTATCTGTCCAGCTGGCTAGAGAAAAATAAGTATCTTCCAGATTTTCTTTCTATTATTTTTGTCAGTCTTCTGAAGGAAAATGTTGAGGGGAAAAATGGCAACAATGTGAAACAAAGGAGCATTTTTTAAAATACTGTTTGTTTAGAAAAAAATGCCCATTTCTCACTCCTTGAAATTTTAAGAGCTCTAATTCTTATGTATACATGAAAGGAAGAGAAGAATTGTTCCGCTAACTTGTCCCCTTAAGCAGAAAAGCTTGCCCATATGTCTCGCTTGCTCATGGCTCTTAGCCATTTTTCATCATATTTTGCCCATTTACATCCTTTCTCCACCCCCTCCGTAGCCCCGTGCCATTCGCAGAACACTTGCAGGTGCTGTTTTTCACTGGCGTTCCCCTGGCTGCTCCTACACCGGGGTGACTGCTTAATGCAGCGTGCTGGCAGGGCTCCACATGGAGCCCTCGCCAAGATCTCCCCCCCCCTCTCCCTTGGTATATGAATGAGCACAAAATAAACTCAGCAGAAATTTGCATTCAGGCTTACATGGACTGAGCACAGAGTTTTGACGGACTGACCAAATGTGTCACAAGTGTTCACTTTTCTTTCAGTCACAGGTAGAAAGGTTGTCACATTTTCAGTTTACTCTATATAAGAGCTACACGCAGTCAATGAAAGTCATAGGAGCAGTTCAACTGTGCTGTTAGGCTCAGAGCATGAGCGATCATATATCACTGTAACCTACCTAACCTTCTCTGTACTAAATGACAAACTGCTGGAAATAGCCTTTGGGTCAGGGCTCACATTCACTAAAATACTTGTCCTTCAGCTGAGGACTCTGTTGAACTCATATATCATTCAGCATCTTAAATCACAGAGACTTGCATAAACCCTAAATACTAATTAAGATTAAAAAAAATTAGTGAAAGATAAAGTCCATGAAACAGGTCAAATCAAGGCTTAATTATATTTAGAATTTATCTTTTTAGGTGACCTTAGGAAGATATAAGACTGCAATTTTCTAAGAGTTTATTAGGTTGCTACTGTACTTCATGCTGCAACTCATATCACCCTCAGAACCCATTCAGACTACGGCTTGTGCTCATCCAGAAACGGATTTCCAGTTGAACACTTTAAGAAGTGGGACGTGGTAACGTGGCTGAGCTCACAGGGGCTTGGCTGCTGCTGAGAAGCTTCTCAAATTTTCCTTACATAGTTTGACTAATGGATATCAACAAGCAGTTCTTAGAAGATGTTATTTCAAAGGTTTTATTTCACATACAAGGCATCATTTGCTGGGAAAATATTGTTATTTGAAACATTTCAAGGACCGATATAAAAATGCATTTTGGAATAAAGCAGGAACTATAGGTGGTGGCTTGTGCGGTTAGTTGCACAACGAAGTCAGTAATTATTACTTAAGCACTGCTCCATGCATGCTAAATGTTTTCTGAGCAGTGTTTCTGCCCGGAGGAACAAACAAGCTAAGAGGAGACAGCTAAATAGTCAGCAGACACTGGAAAAAGGAAGACAAATGACAATTTATATATCAAATCAGTTAATTCTCTGCAAGTAGCATGGTAGAAGTGTTGGAGGTTTTTAAGTGGCAGAAGGCAGGAAAGTAGCAGATATGCTCAGGGAGGTCGGGCAGTGAATATAGAGCTTTTAGGTGATGGAGAAGCTGACAAACTGGCTGCTTTGATGTGAATTGAATTGCACTGGCGTTTTCAGAACGGAGTAACACGACTTTGTGTAGGGCACATGGTATAAATAATGAAAAAGAGAAGGAGACATGGTACTGAGTCATATGTTTTGAGATAAGATACGAGTTGCTGGCAGTGAGATGCAGGACCTATTCTGAGCACAACTGCAGAGGAGAGGACTCAGACGAGACAGGTGACGAGGGAAGGGAGAAGGAGATACCGTGCAGGAGGTCAGGAGGAGTTGCATACACATGAAAAACACTTTTCTTATACATTTCAAAATGTGATGTTAGCACAGTGAAGATATTTGAAAATAACAACGCAAACAAGGTTGTTCCTGCACTCTCCCCATTCCTAGAAATCGGACACAAAGGGTGGCACAGCACTGTCTCGATTTACTGTCTGTCGTATTCCCTCCTGCACTTGGGCTGCTGCAAGTGTGTTATTGCTGCTAGCCTCTGAGCCTAATTCAGCAGCTCCCGATGCAGAGGTGTAATCGTCTCTGCCAGCTGAGCTATGGCGTGTGCTGTGCTGTCGTAGTCCGCAGTTGTGGGTTAGTCCCTAGGAAACTATTACCGGCCGGTGGAACTCGGAGAAGGTCCAAAGCTGCTCTGAATTACACCCCAGCTGTGATTAATGCAGGCATGTAGCACAAACCGAGCTTCTGTAAACTGCAGGGCAATGTGGTGCACGGCACGGAAGGAAAGAACCCGGGGTAATTTTTCCCCTCTATTGTTTAAAAAGTCACAATATATGTGCAGTTTTTTAAATCACAGTTCAAAGAAATTCAGACAGAATTGTGATTCTTAGGTGTTTGATATGTCTTCTGATTAGTCTTTGTTGGAATTTCCTGTACTGCAGAATGACTATCTATACACAATCCCTTGTATTAGCATTATAACCTAATCACATCTATATAGCTTTCTGTCTGACTTTTTTAATTGGTTCTGTAATAGCCTCAGTGTAAAAACAGCAACCTGAAGTGATTACTCATTCATGATTTTCTCTGTCCCTGAGTCAAAAGAAAAGAGATGAGCTCATCAAATCCATATCACTACCCAGTCTTTTCCAGAAGTAGCTAGAAGTAACAGAAGTTGCTTTTACAGGGCAGAAAATCACTTCAATTCTTTCCCCAAATGACTGCACAAAATTTAATGTGGAGCTCTTCCTTGAAACTACTGTGGGTTTATTTACATCAGAGAGAGAATTCATGTAATTGTGTGTAAGTCAAAGCCTTATTTAACAAAAAGGACAACCATATTCCTTTTATGTCCAGCACTATCTTATTGGCAGGAAGTGTTTTTCACTAGGTTAATAAATATTAAAAGGTAAAATCAAACAATATAAGTGAATATACACAGTATTTATAACATGCATTTAACTACCTTGGCTTATATTCTGGAGTGAGATAAACTGGCACTGTTTTATAAAATTAAAAGCATTATGGCTAAACAGCTAGCTTTGTATCTTGAGACAGAAAAAAAGAGACTATTTGCAGCATCTGTTGTTTCATATTCTTAATTTTGTACACAATTTTACACATCTGTATATATGTAATTCTATTCAATGCACAAAAATCTGAGTATAGTATACACACTTATGACAATATTTCATATTATATATAATTCATGTACGCTATGACAATGTAGTTTTATGTTAAGCATTATTTAAAGGTATAGGTGACCACTATTAGAGGTTAATGTTATTAAAGGTATAGATGTTACGATGTAATTTACTACTACTCTATCTATCTCAGCTAAAACCAGCACACCAATGCACTCAGTACAACAGATCTTTTTATGTTAACCACTGTACGTAGCTAGGGAAAGTCCCTAACTTGAACAGTTTGAAGCTAATTAGATGAGATGGAAAAAAGAAATATTTTAGGATATGGTGCTGAGGCACAGATACACTTAATCACTTCCCCAATCAGCTGATAATCATTAGGCGAAGGGGAAACCGGACTTGGATGTCCTGAGTCCTAATGAAGTACCTTAAATTCAATGACCGTCCTTCCCTGCTAATGCCCATCATATTCTGTTATTCCCCTTTTTATCTTATTTTACACAGTGCTGTACTTCCTTTTTCAGCCAGAGTATATAATGGTCAAAGATAATATTGGTGCCAGAGGATAAAACTTCCATTAACAAGCTGATGATGTCAGATGCTGTTACCAATTTATTTGTTTAAAACTGCAGATCTGTCAACAGAAAATTAAAAGGGAACTTTTAGATTTCCCTGAGTCATCCCCAAAAGATTTAACAACTAAGCCAAGGGCATCAAGCTGGACTGATGTTACACAAAGTCTAAAGAGCTGTTGGTCAGCATCGTCAGGGCCCCGGTGCTCTGCAGCTTTGTCTCTCGTGGGATCCCTCCCGATGGTCTGATCTATCATCTCCCCTGTCCTCTTGGTCTCTGGGATGTGCACTGCAGAGGTACCCTCGGGCACCAGGACCAGCGTTCCCCTTTGCCCAGAAGAGCACCACCATAAGCCTTTCACAGCCATGCCCTGCTGAATAGCTGCCTTCTGGCATAGGATTTACTTGGACTCAGCATGGTCAGCCAGAATACCTAATTAGGCCCCAAAAATCATGATAGTGCTAAAAATTATTGGAAAAAAAAATGGCTTTCTATCAGCCTTGAGCTTAGCTTTTGGACAACCCTTCAATAATGTTTGCAAGCTATTCTCCGTGGCCATGAAAGCTGGTTAATTGGCTGCCGATAGGTTGAGTGGATTTCTTTTATTCTGTCTCTCCTCTTTAATCACCTGGATCTAGGAAATGAGGCTTTATTAAAAAAAAAAAAATAAATCACTGAATATTATCAGATGAAGGTGGGATACACAGAGAAAAGAAAACCTTACCGAGAGTAACAGAAATTTGATGCTTGTAAGGGCAGCAGGTGTGATTCAAATGGAGCTGTACTTGCAAGAATATTTTTTTTCTGCAGAATTTATGAGACAAAGACCTTATTTCCCAGCTATGTTTTACCCAAATACCATTAATATGTTCCATCTAAATGGTCACAATGCTAACAGATCAGAACAAGGTTTCCACGTTCTGTTATTAAAACACCCTTTTTCTCCCTTGTCTGCACATCTTTTGTCATTTCAAATAGTAACATTTGGCATTTTTTAAAGCTAGAGCCTACAGCATGCAAATTTTTCACTGTGATTTAGATGTCCAATTCGTGTAAGCACATGTTGTGTCAGGAAGTACAGGGGAAAATAATTACAAGGAGGGGGGAACAAAAAAGATGGGCAGTAAGTGTGAACCTGAAGACTGATACAAGAAAACAGAATACCTGTCTTGTCACTGTGTTAGCAGAAGCCAATACTCTGCTACGTTATTTTCTAGTAAGATATACTTTGTAAAGATGTACCATTTTAAATGACATGAGAGATTAAGAGGAAAATAGCACAGGTTGAAATCTTTGAGCAGGAATTCAGTGGAGCTTTTCACTTAAAACTAAATGTAGGAGCCCTTTTCTTATGTTCCTGAGTACTGCTACCTGCTAAAAAATGTTGTTAAACATCCAGATTAAATGATACCATTGCAACAGATTTTATTATGATATAGAAATGAGGTTTCTCCAGAATTCAACAGAAGCAGATATAATTTTCCAAGCAAATATTTTTAAAATATATACAAATCTTTATTTACCTATGGGTGTGTGTATATGTACACCTATGAAGTCCTTTGTGACCTCCGTACTTTTCAGAGAGGAAAAACTCTGGGAATTTGACCCATTACAAATCCTAATCTTACCCTCCCACCACACACTAGTTTATCAAAACAATTTTCCTAAGAAACAGCTGTCTTCTGAAAATTAAAAGCTGTGGACTACACTCTGCGCTCGCACACATGAGTCTATCATCTATTCCAGTTGCCTTTAAGGCGGGTTGCAAGGCAAGCGTAGTGGGGGACTCATTGAGGTCCTGACCACAGTGGGACAGGCGAGCATTTGCTCTCACAGAGAGGGACAGAACCTTAAAGAAAGCACAAAGAAAGAAGGACTTTGGACTTTCCAGGAAGGAAACTGGATATCTGATTTATCTACAGCAAATTTCCTAGTTCTGTCCCCAGTTGCGATTTCAGGAGCTGGGGGAAGCAGCAATGGTAGACACTATTGTAGAGAAGCAGCACGGTAAGTCTGTTTGGAGGAGCTGTTTCCCTTGCGAGAAGTAAAAGAAGGCAGCACCCTTGTGCACCAAGGGAAAAGCAAAGTACAAAACTACAGAGTCCAGGGTGCTGCCAGTGGAGCTGCTTCTGCTGGTTCAGTAGTTGTACAAGCACTAGGGTATACAAAATAATACGGCTGGTTTTCATGCACCTTACTTTTAAAAATGATCCGTCTCTGGATCGAGACAGTGGCAAGAAGTTAAGAACAACAGGTAATTCTCACACTACCGTAGCTTCCTCAGAAACAGGTGGGTAAATCTTCTGTCTGGAGCTACTCAAAACTAGATTGGACACTTCATCAAAAAGTGATTGTTAGGAGAAAGCCTGCATGGGAAAAACACACACTGACACGCCGCTTTAATCTTTCCCTCCTAAAGAATAGCTCAGTAATTGAATTAAAATTATCCCTGACTTTCACAAATGTATTTCCTATAGGAACATGTTTGATGATCCTCAACAAGTTTGTTTCTAGGCCTGGTAAACACAGGAGAACTTTTATTTTATGGAGCAGTAATACTGCAAAACCATAGCCTTGTTTTTTCAAAAGGCTCTGTTTCATGTATATGTATGCTTACCTGATGAATATAAATACCTGATGCCCATACACCAAGCGATCATCTGTGTAAAAGTTAGTGGCAGGCAACACAATGAGAATCTTTCACTAAATCGATGACAAAAAGTAATAAAACAAGTATTGTAGTACTTGGTAATTGTGGTGTAACTTCACCAGGCAAGAAATGAGTGGAGAGGTGGATGAAGAGTTCATTTTTTTTTCTCCCTCCCACCTGCCCAGCCCCTAGATAATCTGATCTCAGTAAAGGTCCAAGATTTCAGTGAAGGACTTGGACTGGTGGCTGGATGTTTTAGCTCGTTGGGAGATCTTTAGCACAATACGATTGTGGGAATGCTTATCTCCATCATATGAGCCTTCCTATCTCAGCGTAGTCCTTTTCCTTCCTACCCCTTCTCCAGGACCTGCACCCCCCCAGTATTCCTGCTCCAAGACCAGCTTTGTTGGGGAGAGAAAAGAAAGCTTCTGGCTGGGAAAAACTGTTTTGCAGCATCCCAGCCTTGTGAAGAAGCCTTGGGGATGAAGCCAGAGCCGCAGGCAGCACCGGCGGGAGCACTGGGCTGTGCGGAGCAGAACAGCCTCAGGCGCACAAGCACCACGGGCTGCACCTGCGCCAGTAAGACAGTGCCACGATACGGGCTCCAACACTGTCCTGCGGTTGTTCACGAATGGCTAGCGTGCTCTCTGACATGCGCTTGGGTTCGTGCCAGCTAGCGTTCCCTAAGCCAATGCTCCAGCACCATTCAGGAGGCTGTAAACAAAACAGATGAGGTCATGCTTATTTAAAGAGTATTTAGCTGTGCGGGTGCAAACTGCTTCTAAGGCCAGAGAGTGGGCCATGGACTGCTTTATTTACTAGCCCAAATGTAGTGATGGATACCACAATAGTGATGACACTTCATAGCTTTAACATCTTTTGGTACCATGCGCATTCAGCTTTGTAGTGCTACTGCATGGTGGAATATCTGCCTATAACATGAAGGAGTTGCGCATCTAGCCACGTGTGTGGTTGTGTGTGTGACTGCTGTGGATACACTGGGAGAAATGCTCATGTTAGGACAAGTAAGCATGCACACCTTCTAGTGGAAAATCCATCTCTCTAATCTTGTATCTCTAGAGGGCTATTTAAAATGTTTTTTAGCAGTATAAAGATGCAATATTGTGCTCACTAATTCTTAGGACTGCTTGTGGCAGGAAAAGTGTTCTCCTAATCTCTTACTCCTGAGAAGCAGAAGGGAAATAAAGCCATTGTTATTAGTGCCTGGACTCTGAAGAGATGCCATTGCAATTTTTTCACTACTCTACAGAGACCTGTTCATCAGCATCAGATTTTTAATTGTTCCAAACTAATCCAGAATTCAGTTAATTGTGTGTCTTTTAAAAACTCCCTTTCTGCATAAAAGTAGGTTAAAATATTACCTTAATATGTTCCCCTTATACGTGTTTACGTTGCTGAGTAGCCATGTCTGTTATCCTTATTTTGCTTTGTAAGTTTTACCTGAGATAAAAGGACATAGATATCTCGGCAGAGCCAGGATATGCAATATTTATTTGTACCTTTGCTTCTACTTATCTATTTATGTCCCTACCTATGACACTCATAGAGCCCTGCTTACCATCATGCATCTGGGCCAGGATTATAAATATAAATAGGCAGGCACTTGCTTGGCTTTTCAAAAGCAGACCTCTCCTGTCTGCCTTTTCCACGCACAAGGCAGCAGCGTCTCAATGGAGGGCCACGCTGCTCACAGGTGAAGAGGGGGATGCTGCTGCCTCGCAGGCCTGCTGCGAGGCTCCTGCGGGCGGGCACCCCTGAGCGGCAAAGGACGGCAGCCTTCCTCCTGCTCCAGGATGCTACGTGTCAAACGCAGCTTGTCGGTAGCTGAGGGCAACCCTGACACGTGGGGCCACAAAGCAGGGAAGGGGCTGTAGCACAGTCCTGCAAAAGGGTGACATGCCAGCCTGGCTGGAGAGGAACAAGTGGCAGACGTCAGTCATGGCAATCAGACACTCAGGCCAAGACAACTGTCAGAAGTCCAAAATGGCCTAAGCCTCGAACCCATGTTTAAGTCAAAGGCCTCCTACAAAAGCCTTGCCTCTCTGAATCTTTCAAACACCTAGCAGTCTCGCCTAGCCAGTGCCCCTGGCTCCACACAAAACACTCCTGTTTCTAACACCAATATAACATAATGTAGTCAACTGCAAAAGTTTGAAAGATGAGATTTATTTAATAACAGTAAAGACAGGAAAAAGAGGATACTCCCCCAAAACTTTTCTTCTAGCTCTGTCTTGCTTGCCTTCGGACTCTATGGTCTCAGGATCGGAGCTGTTGCCATTCTGAACTTCAGACAAAGCCAAACCAAAGAAGTCATAAGCAGAGTTTTGCCCTGGGTTCTCTGACGTTCCCGCTGAGGCCAGAAGTGTTCAACTCTGTGGAGTTTTCAGTTCAATTCACATACACCTGTGTCTTGGAATCGGACTGGTTGAGACGGGGTGATTTTTTTTCAGTTACATTTCACCATAAATGAATGCAAAACCTGATCTGATTAATAACCAGTGTGTTGCAAGCCCCAACTGACTCAGGAATAAATGATTAGCCAATGGAGCTTGCTGTCAAAAGAAATGATTGAGGGCATGAACTGAATAGGATTAAATACATTTGACACATAAGCATGTAAGCAGAAAAGTACCATGTACTAAGCATAACTCAATCACCTACTGAAAGGATTAGGAACTAACTTCCCCATAAAGCGGGTTCTTCTACAAATGTACACTTTGGTTATATTTCACTATGTTGTTTCTTACTCATTTTGTACCATTCAATTCCAGGGAGAGGGAGAAGGAGTATAAAGGAAAAAGCCAGCAGACTTTGGACTCCATTGGAAACTGCTGGGAATAACTTGCCCAGATTCCCTCAGTACAGGGGGCAATAATAGTCCTGAAAACAGGGGTCGGATCCTGCATGCCCGGAGGCAGCAGAGCCCGCGCTGAGTCAGGCATGCCCTGCGACGGGGCGATGGCACCCGGGAGCAGGAGGTACCAGAGGCACTTTGGACACTGGTTGGGGTGCTGGCAGCTGCTTGGGCTGAACTTTCCAACCTGCCCACGGCACAGTCCTACCTTGACCACAGAAAGGGAACCACTACCTAGGCAAGCTGTCAGTCTGACTTAGTCTAGTAATATCCCTGTTCCTCATGGCAATTTCTGGGATTTTTAACAATATGTAATGAATTTCAATAACGCTAATTGATGTGTAGCTGTACAGATTTGTCACTTAGCAGTTATTAAACTTCTGTGCATGTAAACAGATGTAAAAAACTCAAATGACTAAAAAAAGAAATTGATGTAATTTTTTTTCATGTTACATCAGCCTTTAATCTTTCATTTCAGGAAATGTAATGTGAAAGAATGGGAAAACCTATGGTGGAGTATTGTATTGGAAATCGACCTAAGTACGGCATTGGGTGTGGTCATTTGCAAGTATTGTGCCAAATATATTGTGTCAAATGTTTTATACCAAATGGCAGATCATTCCAAGAGTTGTGCCATGCACAGAAATCATCTGCCTCCGTGAGCAATCATAAGGCATTAAAAAAATGTAATACTTGGATCCTGGAAGTAAATCCTGGAATTGCAACCCCAAGAGAGAATTTTCTTTTGCAGATTGCGTGCCAGGCTTTTTCTGAATTACTGTCACAGATGGTGAAAAGTTCCCATGGCCTTATCCTCATGTTCTTTTTCGTTCCAAATGGAGTCCTTTGTGAAATACCAGCATGACTGCATATGTTTGAACTCTGACTGTCCACTTAAACGTATGTTGCACTTCAGTGGTGTGGTCTCCGAGAGAGAGTGTTAGGCTCTGTTTCAGGAGGTTTAGAACAATTTATTTTCACCCCAAGGCCACTGAAACCTTGCCTAGTATTATCTCTGCTAGACTATACCGCTAAACTAGAACAGTCAGAGTTGAAACACAGTCCATCATGCTGTGCTTAATCCAATGGACCTGCAAAAGCTGCAAAAAGTCAATTCCAGTCTCTCCCTGTCCTCTATACCCAGCTCCATATGCCCATTGCTTCCTTCAGCTTTCCCCAGTGATATTTCAGCTGCAGAGTTCATGGGATCTGCTCGCTGATCCTCTGGAAAATGGTGCATGGCTGGCTCTGCAATCTCTTGGTCATTGGTCTGACGGATGATCTCGGACAAGATGCTTCAACTCCCTCTCCCTCCCACTTATACCCTGATAAAATGGGGAAATGATAGTGGTGAGGTCACTGTAATTAGTTTCTATCCTGGTGAAAGATCTTCAGTGACAGCCTATTTCTCAGTAATTAGAGTGAGCCTATCTCACTGACAAGAAAGCCAAATTTAAAGTTACTCAGGTGATCTTATATCTTAGACCTCAGATTTTCTTCTGTTTGTATCAATAGCTATATAATGCCCATTTGTTACTTGCTATAATAGGTATTCAGAATGAATTTTGAAAGTACCTAGTATCAGAGATCTATAAAAGAAATCACAGGAGCTGCGAGTATTCTTACAGTGGGTGTGAAATTTTATATCTGCTATAAATTTGGGGACGAAAGTACTGCTCACATTTTGCAGCTAAGCAGCGGGTGAATTTCAGACAGGGTGTGGGGGGAGCTGGGCAGCCTGACTGCAGCCTTTCTGGTGTGCCCACTGTTTGTCACCCGATAGGGGTGACAGAGCTGACTGCCCAGCGGTCCTGCCCTCGTCCCTCACCCTCCCGCTGCTGCTGCTGGGCTGGGGCACAGCGCTGGCCGCCATGGTTGTGCACTGCCTGCATTTGTAACCCCTGGGTGACAGCCCATCACCCTGTCCAGGGGTAATTTACCTCGACTGCTGGTGGTGGAGCAGTATAAAACAACTGGAGTGTGCTTATGGACATGGCATTTAATGGGCTTTTTGGTGAGTAGTGGTACAAGCCTTATGTATCTGGTACTGGTGCGTGGTGTACAAGCTGTATTGAAATGGATCTGTTCCACAGGAAATATAATTTTATGCTTCCTAATTAAGCAATTAATTTGAGTTTTGCCTACTATTTTGCAAATGTCAGGGGACAAAGTTGAGAAAAAGCGCATGCTGTATTTGCACCAGGGACTGAGGGCTACAGAATTGTGCAAAACTGATAGTGTGCAGAGTTGATTTCCAGATTAATGTTTGGATGCATTTGAATGGATAGTTATTTTTACCTTTTTCTTCACTGATTTGTTATAACCTGGTTTGAACCCCCTCAACAGACTAAGAACACAGATTAAAAGAAAGTCTTGGCTGACCGCTCTCTCTGAGTGTCCTTGAAAGTCCTTCTTTATTCCTATTGTGACTCTGTTCTTTTCCACTGGGAAACGCATGTTGTCCTGTAACTCTAAACTCGTAAGAGACAAATGTCAAGAAAACTTGGATGGTTAAATAAAAATTGATTTGCACGGTCTGAGACTGACATCTGTTTCATACAGTTTGGGACAGTCTATGGAAATTGTGAAAAATTAATAACCAGCAAAATCTGTCTCAAGTAAAATATGCTCAGTGTGTTCCATCCAAATGATACTAATTTTATCCACTGAAAACAGAGTCTTGGATAAACCTTGGTTCATTCACAGAAAGGAAATCAAGGGTTTTGCTTAATAAAGTGATAGGAAACTTGTTTAGTATGAGCACGTGCTCATTTACCATACATTATTTTATTATTACATGTATCTGTGTATGTAGATAATTAGAGGCCTAATCCAGAAAAGCCCAGAGAAGGAGAGGCAATATTGTGCTGGGTGTTACATCAGTTCTGCACCACTGAGGAATCCACTTTATTTAAGGAGAATCCCCAGGAAAGCAATGAAGGGAGTCAATGAGCTGCTTTACATGAGTGGGAAGACTCTGGTCATGCATGTCTAAAATGTGCCATAGAAAAAGATGTGACTCCCCATTTCATGGCCTGTTGGACTTCACACAGAGTCTGCTTCTAGCAAAGAACAATTCTGAGGTATTGCATGCAATAAATGAATCCTCTAGGCTCTTGTTTTCAATGTTGCATGCACTTCTCTAGTGTGAAAACTTCTGTGGAGGCTTCATGAGCTAAAAATTCTCTGAAGTGAGGTGCTGAGACTCTAGGAAAAAAAACTGGTGATGTTGTACCTCTGGGCATCTGTACTCCTGCTCTTCTATATTCAAAAATCAATGTATGAAAAAGATGTGGTTTTAGAAGGCCCACTGTATGCAAATGGCTATTAAAACGGTATTAATAGATTCTTAAAATCATAGAATCATAGAACGGTTTGGGCTGGAAGGGACCTTAAAGATCATCTAGTTCAACCCCCTTGCCATAGGCAGGGACAACTTCCATTAGACCAGGTTGCTCAAAGCCCCATCCAACCTGGCCTTAAACGCTTCCAGGGATGGGGCATCCACAACTTCTCTGGGCAACCTCTTCCAGTGCTTCACCACCCTCATAGGGAATAATTTCTTCCTTAGATCTAATCTAAATCTGCCCTCTTTCAGTTTAAAGTCTTTACCGCTTGTCCTATCACTACATGCTCTTGTTAAAAGTCCCTCTCCACCTTTCTTGTAGGCTCCCTTGAAGTACTGGAAGGCTGCAATAAGGTCTCCCCAGAGCCTTCTCTTCTCCAGACTGAACAAGCCCAGCTCTCTTAGCCTGTCTTCAGAGGAGAGGTGCTCCAGCCTTCTGATCATCTTCGTGGGCCTCCTCTGGGCTCGCTCCAACAGGTCCATGTCCTTCTTGTGTTGAGGGCCTCAGTGCTGAACGCAGTACTGCAGGTGGGGTCTCATGAGAGGGGAGTAGAGGGGGAGAATCACCTCCCTCAACTTGCTGGTCACGCTTCTTTTCATGCAGCACAGGATACAGTTGGCTTTCTGGGCTGGAAGTGCACATTGCCGGGTCACGTTGAGCTTCTCATCAACCAACACCCCCAAGTCCTTCTCGGCAGGGCTGCTCTCAATCCATTCTCTGCCCAGCCTGTATTTGTGCTTGGGATTGCCCTGACCCATATGCAGGACCTTACACTTGGCCTTGTTGAACTTCATACGGTTCACACAGGCCCACCTCTCAAGTCTGTCAAGGTCCCTCTGGATGGCATCCCTTCCCTCCAGCATGTCGACCACACAACACAGCTTGGTGTCATCAGCAAACTTGCTGAGGGTGCACTCCATCCCACCGTCCATGTCGCCGACAAAGATGTTAAACAGCGACGGTCCCAACACCAACCCCTGAGGAATGACACTCACCAGTGGTCTCCATATGGACATTGAGTCATTGACTGCAACTCTTTGAGTGCAACCATTCAGCCAATTCCTTATCCACTGGGTGGTCCATCTGTCAAATCCATGTCTCTCCAATTTAGAGACAAGGATGTCATGAAGGACAGTGTCAAATGCTTTGCACAAGTCCAGGTAGATGACAACAGTTGCTCTTCCCTTAACCACCAATGCTGCAAATCCATTGTAGAAGGCCACCAAATTTGTCATGCACAATTTTCCCTTAGTGAAGCCATGTTGGCTGTTACCAATCACCTCCTTATTTTCCATGTGCCCTCCTAGCATAGCTTCCAGGAGGATCTGCTCCATGATCTTGCTGGGCACAAAGGTGAGACTGACTGGTCTGTAATTCATTGGGTTTTCCTTTTTTCCCTTTTTAAAAATAGGGGTTGTTTCCCCTTTTCCAGTCAGTGGGAACTTCACCAGACTGCCATGACTTCTCAAATATGATGGATAGTGGCTTAGCAACTTCATCCATCAGTTCCCTCAGGACCTGCAGACGCATCTCATCAGGTCCCATGGACTTGTGCACCTTCAGGTTCCTTAGATGGTCTTGAACCTCATCTTCTCCAACAGTGGGAGGTTCTTCATTCTCCCAGTCCCTGCCGTTGCCTTCTGTGACTTGGGCAGTGTGGCTAGAGCACTTGTCAGTGAAGACTGATGCAAAAAAGTCATTGCGTTCCTCAGCCTTCTCCGTATCCCAGGTAGCCAGGTCTCCCATTTCCTTCCGGAGAGGGCCCACATTTTCCCTAGTCTTCCTTTTTTCACCGACGTACCTATTGAAGCTTTTCTTGTTGCCCTTGACATCCATGGCCAGATTTAATTCTATCAGGGCTTTAGCTTTCCTGACCTGATCCCTGGCTGCTCAGACAATTTCTCTATATTCCTCCCAGGCTACCTGTCCTTGCTTCCACCCTCTGTAGGCTTCCTTTTTGTGCTTGAGTTTGTCCAGGAGCTCCTTGTTCATCCACGCAGGCCTCCTGGTGTTTTTGCCTGACTCCCTCTTTGTTGGGATGCATCGCTCCTGAGCTTGGAGGAGGTGATCCTTGAATATTAACCAGCTTTCCTGGGCCCCTCTTCCCCCCAGGGCTTTATCCCATGGTACTCTACCAAGCAGATCTGTGAAGAGGCCAAAGTCTGCTCTCCTGAAGTCCAAGGTAGTGAGCTTGCTGTGCACCCTCCTCGCTGCCCTAAGGATCTTGAACTCCACCATTTCATAGTCACTGCAGCCAAGGCTGCCCTTGAGCTTCACATTCCCCACCAGCCCCTCCTTGTTGGTGAGAACAAGGTCCAGCATAGCACCTCTCCTCATTGGCTCCTCTATCACTTGGAGAAGGAAGTTATCATCAACGCATTCCAGGAACCTCCTGGATTGCTTATGCCCTGCTGTGTTGTCCCTCTTGTTAAGCATATGGGTAGTATTACCAGCATGACATACGCCTGGCATTTGAGTACCAGTCATCAGTATATCTGAAACAGAAGGTGCCTTCTTCATGGGTCAGTTCTCTGCTGAAATCTGTAGAGAGCTGAATTGAAACTAAATAGCTATTGAACCCAGTGCAATTTGGAGCAACTACCTGCTCCCTACATCTCACATGTAAACCTGAGATTGAAGGAAAAGCTGCAGTTGACTGAGGAGGCTTATTCAACAAAAACAGCTGAGGCGATGCCTTCATCATGCGAATAAAAACATGTAATAGCAGCCAGCGCACCTGCAGTGTGATAAAGTGCCCGGTGTGTGTGTGGCAGCAGCTCCGCAGGCTGTGTACTGTGTGTTTTGAAACTAAATCTTTCTTCCTCCTATTGACTTCTTGCCCTCTGGTACATTGAGTTGGCTGCTTGAGACGCTTTCACTAAGTACAAAGTCAATTGACTGTAAGTGGTGATGAAGAAAACGTTGTGTGATTAATATTACAGTTCAAGCTCTTCTGATCAGTCACAGAAAGAGCAGTCAAATAAACTCAACTTCATTTTGAAGAATCACACACTGTTAATGGTGGAGAGTCTGCCTGGAGCCCAAAGGGAAAAACAAGCCACTTGAGGCAAATCTCTCTTCTTTTACATAGAACAAACTAGTTGAGCAGTGTTAAAAGCTGCCTATTGATTTGTGCCCAGACTGAAAGCCATGCAGTGATGTAAATGAAAATGTGTCAAGAGTCAATATTGATTTTTTTTCTTTTTCTTCTTCTCTTTTTTTAAAGCAAGGCCACCTCCCCTGGGAAATACTGTTAGCTATACTGCTAGGCTTGTCAGTGAGTGAAGTAAGACCCTTTTCCACAAGACTACATATGTCCAGACATCAAATTTCCTTTTTTTACTGAGGTAATATGGACAGCATGCTGAGAGCAGCTATGTTGACAAAATTTCTTTTTTGAGAAAATTGTTAGATGAAGAAAAAGAAATGGCAAAGAGAAAAAATCAAATGTTAGAGAAGATAAATTTGCTGCGCTGAGCTTGCAGTCTAATACTTGCAGAGTAAACCCAATTTAAAAAAAAAAAATTGCTTGCAATAAATTTGTGTAACAACATAAATTATACTCAGCAAGAGTCAAGGACAAGGAAAGGGTTGAAAGGGAGTCCTGCTGTCCCTAGAGAGGTGTGCACTCAGCTGAAGGAGACCTGGCATGAGTCTCCCTTCAGAAAGATGGAGGCCCCAGCAAGAGGCCCTACAAGAGTCTCCCTTTTGAGTGAAGGCTAGCAGAAGAGAAATGGATGATCCCTGAATCCAAATATATTATTTGTTGAGTTCACATCATCGTCAGCTAGGGATATACCAAGCAGTTTAGGAAAATACAGCTGGCGGTTGCCTATTTTTTTCCCTGAAGAATTAGACACAAACTGCAGATACCACTGTTCTCAAAATCAATGTTACAGCTTTTTCTATTAGATAACAAATAGCAGCCAGGCTCTTTCAACCAAAATTTCTACCTTGCTACCTCTTAGCAAGTACTATGCTTCCAGGTCTTTGACAAAGACTCCTTCACTGTTCTTATCAATCTGTGCCACCAAATTTGGCAACTAATCATCTACGCCTCACTTAGAGGTGACAACAGGATGTGGCAGACAGCCTCTTGCAGCTCTGATCTTCTAAGGATGAACCAAGGCCCACAAGGGAGGGTTGTATTTAGTGTAGAGGCAGCCTTGTGAGAGATGCTTTTTACTTTATTGGCACTTAAGGCTTTGGATACTTCCAGAGCTCCTAGCTTTGCCTTCTGGACAGAAGAAACATGGCTCCATCTATGGTGGTGGCTTCCTTCTCTCCATTCATCCATCTCTGTTGGCCTCTCTCCATGAAAGAGAAACATTTCTCCTGACTCTATATCTACCCCTAAGAAATCCTCAATTCAACTATAGTTTTCCCAGGGTGACAAAAGAACCATTTCAAATTGAAAAGAAATAAATGGAGAAATTAAATTCTAAATTGTGTAGGGAACCAGACCAAGTACCACAGCAGCAAACTGGCAGTCTTCCAGCTACTGGCAGAAGGCGCCCCAAACTAGGAAAATGCTGTGGCAAATCAAAAGTGCAACCCCAAACATATTAAGGAAATACTCCTATTGATTTCATGTTGATGAGGTTCGGGTTCCAGCTGATTAAAATAAAAATTCATTTTTAAGACTCTAGCAAATTGAATTTGGCCTTCTATTAAAGGCTGCAACTGAGTTATAAATGGATGCCTGGTTATTTGGGCTGATGAACTGGAAGTAGTTGAATGAGAGATGTACACATGGCTCCATTTATTTTTTTCATCATCTCAGACAGGTTTTAGACCCTTTTATTTTCTTTTTCTTTTTTTTTAAAAAAAAAAACTTATTCTTGCCAAACAGAATGAGAACCATAAATGTAGTAACTTTTTTTTTTTTTTTAGAGAAGAAACATGAGGATAATAACATCTTCTGTATAAATTAGATGTAATTTGTCACAAATCTGGAAAGTAAAGCAACACTGAGGTTGCTCATGCATTCTGCCTGGTTTGTCAGGCAGGTTGCTTTCAATTTTGTGTTACAAACATTCAGACTTATTATTATTAAAATTCAGACAGAGGGAGAGAGAAGAAGATATAAAATTATTCCACTGCTATATTCTGTACATAATGTGCAGAGATATTAACTCAGTGGAATTCTGCAATAAAAGAAATTAACAAGAAATATGAAAGGCAAAACACTTATGAATTGGATGCATTTTATAAATCTGTTTTAAAAATGTATGAATGGGAACGATCTGACATTAACTACTTTTCAAACATTTTACTCGTCTCATAATAATGTTCTTTGCATAAATGGTTTTATTTTGTCAACACTACAATTTCCAGTGCTGTCTCACACTTTTCTTTTCTGGGAACAGCAACTGAAAATAATATGAGTGATTTCAGCCAACTTTGGAAACACCTATTTCTTCTGCACGTCTTAAGAACTGAACAGGAGAAGGGCTGTAGGTTAGACCCACTTACATACTCAGGCATGTAGAAGACAGCTACTGACATGGAGAGGATTCAACTAATATCTCCTGGACCCCTCAATCCCTGGTGCGGTGCTCCGCCTTGGAACTGCACAGGAAGCCACCTGAACTAACCAAGAATGAAATGAAGGGGCAGGAAGCACCTGCCTCTGGCCAGACAGACATCTCTTTTCTCTTGATATTCTTGGCTGCAAACTCTGCCTTACAGCTAGGTGCCAAAGCCTTCTTTCTGTATTTGATGAACCAGACACAATGATATTTCACATTTTGCCTTGATATTTCTTTCATTCATTCATTCATTCACCCACTGTGAATAGAGACTTGTGATTAATTATTTGTTCTGGAGCAGGGACTTAAACCTTGATAACCCAGCTGAGTGACCTAGCTGTTGGCGATATTTAATCCTGTAACTCTTAACATTGGCCTTAGACATGTTCTGAAGGCACCTTTGTGATCCAGCACAGCTAGAAAAATGGGTGGAGAATTGCCTTGTTTGAGAATTCAGCTTTAGGGACTCGGGACCTTTGCTTTGTGCTAGGATCGTTGCCTGGGATGCCATCACTTCTCTTTAAGCCTGCCCAAAATGAGGTACTGACACAGTTCTAGCATCTCCTCCACCCCATGGGAAGAGAAGGCAATCTAACACCAGTACAGCATAAAACCAACACGGTTGTAGCTGAGTCCTGGGCTTTCTGAGATGCTGTTTGACTTTTGGGGGTACCTGGCAAGGTCGTGATCTGAGCAGATGATGACCTAGTGGACACTCAGTACCAGGAGCTGCCCCAATGCAGACACAAGCTGCAGCAAATGTGGGAAGCTCTCCTTTCCTGGAAGTCCTCCTGCTGCACTTAACCAGTCACCTGGAATGTGAGGGCTCACACGCTTCACCAGCCAGGGCAGAGGGGAGGACTCGGTTACGTGTTTCATTCAGAGCCGTCACTGGTTTAAATAGCAAATAGCCTTTGAAGCAAAAAGCAGAAAACAGGTCTCTTTTCCAGCTGAGTGCCCTAATTGCTGCCCTATGGTCATGCTCTGTCCTGCTCTCTGGCCTAAGGAATCCTTAATTGTTTAATGTAAAATAAAGCAGTTTTCTTAGGAGCAGCACAGAGTGCTCTGTCCATTTCTCTGTCTCTGCGTATTCGCGTACACATGTGCATACATAAAGACACCAGTCCATAGATGGAGAGGTTGCAGTTCTCTTGGGAGGTGAGATATGTGAGTTTGAATCCTCTTAGGCTGGAGGGCAACGGAGGATTAATTTTGTTTTGTTAATAGTCTTATACTAGAAAAGGGTTTTAATGGGAGGCTTGAAGGAGGATAGTAGAGTGACCTTGGGAACGTTGTATGCCTGATAGTATTTGGTTGAATACTAAATTGTTGAAGAGGGGAAAGGATAATAAGTAGGGGAAAAGAGGCAAATGAATTTATCTCAAAACTGTATTGGTTAAATTAATCATGTAAATGATCCAATCTGGGTACTTTATAAGGTGCACACTTAGATGTGTAAGTCACTTGTCTTTTTTACAGATGAAATGTTTTGGAGTCAGTATAATGATATGGCCCATTTCTCAGCACAGGACACAGAGGGTAGACATGATAATAGCTTATCTGTTTTTATTTTAAAAGAAATCTATTTGAAATATCTTCAAGATGCAAGAAAAGAAATAATAGTATGGATGAAATAGCAGCTGTCTGAAAAAACTGTCCAAGAGCTCCAGTTTCTCTGAGAAATCTTTATGAAAAACAACATAAACAATTGTGTTGTTTAATATTTTCTTTGCTTGTTCAGATGTTACATTCAGGAGTGAATTCAGAGTGTAAAAGAAGAGGCTGTGCCTGAGTTTCAGAAAATGACTTGATATGTGACTCACATTTTGGAGAAAAGAGAAGGAGGAAAAAACGTTACTCTTCTTCCTCTAACCCAACTCTTTAACCTTCTTCTAACGCTTGCCTTATTTCAAACACATGTTTCTGTCCTCTTGAATCCAACACTGAGTCTTTCATCTCTCAGCCCTGGAAAAGGGAAGAGTATGTCTGAGTCCCATTGCTTCGGGTGTATGACAGAGGGGGGAGAAGGAAAGCAGAGGTTTGTGGGTTTTTTAGAAGAAAAGGAGACACACATGGAGAAAAAAATATCGTGTGAATAGGAAAAAAAGATTATGCATTCAAAAGCCTTTCAAAAATCCAGCTCTCCTCCCTTTTCCCTCTACCCACCCCATGAAATTATTCTGCCTTTGATCCCATCTCTCTCTCTCTCCCCCTTTGTTCCGTGACACACAAGTACGTGGCCCATGCCCTGAAAGGTATCAATTCCCGTTTCCTTTCCTGCTTAACTCAGATCAGGAGGAGGAACTGTTTGAAAAGCAATGGTTATGAAATGGATTTTAAATGTGAGCTCAGTACTTTCTGTGAATGTTTGTGCCAAAAGAATTTAACCTGCCAGATTACTTAGAAACAAAAGCAAATAAAAATAGACTGGGAACACAGTTAAAATGTGATTTCTAATTTATTGTAGTGGTTAGGAGCATATTCTAACTCCATTTGCCATGCTCTCCATGATTACTGTAGGCTTGTCAATGAGAAAAACTCTTCCCAGTGAAATATCTGGATTCTTGCCCTTAAATAAACCAGTATTGTTTATGACTTCTAATCAAGGGTATTCTTTACAGGGCAGATAACTGTTAAGTCTTCTTTCCATTATTGACTATATGATTTATTTCCTTTTGCAACTGCATTTAGATGTGCTAAAACCTCTCCCGACTGTTTATAATCTTCTCAGTGGCTTGCTCCAGTATGTGAATGCAGCGCAGCTGTACCAAAACAGCTAAGTACGGAGCAGCGTCCAAGCTACCGGTCACCTGCGTCGAATAGCTGTGGTAGTCTTTTTACTGTTTGTTTTCTGCTCTGTAGCAGAGCATGTAAAGACGCTCAGGGAATAGTGTGTTATTGGACATGGGTATAAAGACTTCATCAGCCTAATGGAACAATTAACTCAACCATTCTGCTGCTCTTGATCTGCAGAATTTTGCCTTAAGATTAGAGTGATAAGGTGAAGATTAACACCTCTGGGTCAGTGGGGCTGATGAGACATGATTTATTAATCCTCAAAGAAAACCTTAATTGGACACTGGAGCACTCTTTCCTTCATTGTTAAACACTGCCAATTCTCTGGATAATTAGGGTAGATGGTGACTATGATAGAGACTTATTGTAATTAGATGCACCAAAACTAAGGTAATGATTTTTTCCCCTGGGAACACCATGTGTTATTTTCTCCAAATAAACCAGTGCTGATGTTTGTGAACAACTGAAAAACATCCCCTACAAATGGACATTGACTACCCAAACATAACTTACAGGCGAGAGCTGGAGAACAGGATTCATGAGAATCCTTTGATTTAGAGGAACTGTCTTAAATTCCAGCCTTCAGAGCACAGAGAATTTACTCTGCAAGCAGGTTAACGAGCAGGTTGATTTATTCTTATTTTTTTACCTATCATTACTCATTCTTTCATCAGATTCTTTCCATTAAGAGGCACTGATTTATAGGAAGAAGCGTTCCTCTAAGGAGTTTGGTAGGTTTTGAAACCAAATCTTGGAAATACTTTCTTTTTCAAAGAAATGCTTTTTTGCGGGCAGTATAATAAATGGGTTCATTATAATGCAGCATGCAGCTAAAGATGGGAGAAAAGTCCATAGGCATACATTTCTAGCTACTGTACCCCAGGCTCAAGAAACTGAGCCGTATGACTTGAGGATTCATTAAGACGCTTGGTGTAGCACAGCCCTGATGAAGTAAATTAACATTCTCATGAGGGGGTTGGAGCCATCATTTGGAAAAAGCCTCCTTTGCTACATTTGTTTACTGTGTCACAGGAAGCGTGTCCTCAGTCAACTGGGGTAATCATTCTCAGGGTTTTACATAGTTACAAAGCAAACTAATAGGCCAGATTGTCGAATTATGTCAATCATGTCTAAACATCAACAAGCAAATTGCTGTATGCAGATGGGAAATTTGTAAAAAAGCCTAGATATTCAGTACAGTGTGAACAGGGCACGTTGCGAGATCACGATTTAAGACTAATGTCCAGGGGAATGTGACTTTCCACCGTGTGGCTCTGAAGCCAGATTGCAGTCTATTAAATTGTCTGGTGAGACTTTTGACAATTAGGGCACTAACCGAGGAGAACTTGTGTCATTAAGTTTTACGTCCTGCTTCTCCTATCCCATCACTTTACCCACCACATTATCACACTGGTATATTAGTTGTCTTCTTGTTGCCTCTGCTGGAGTCCTCAGGATTTATTGCAACTTCACACCTAGATTGACTTCCCAAGGCTCTAGCTGGAGGAGAGATGAGAATGAAGAAGTGGTGTCAGAATTTTTTTGGCTAAAGACAGAGGAAAGTTATATATATTCCTCCCCAGCCCTGCTGAGGATTGGAGTCAACTTTTAGCCCAGAGATCCTGATGTCAGCTTTCTGAGTGACAAATCCTTTAGACACTTGTCATCTTTGCACCAGACACCACCCCAGGGGGGAAGGGACCTGTTTGTGCTGGTAGTTGCTGAGTGCTTGTGTGATTTCACCCCTGCCCAGGCTGGTACATAAGGGACAAAAGAATGAAGAGCTTAAAAAATGCTATAAAGCTTTTGGAATGCTTAAATAGACTGAAGTGAAGATTGCACAAAGAAGTAAGATAAAAAGAAAGACATTAATCTGCAGAAAGAACAAAAGATCTATTAAATTAATCAATAGGTCTTTTACAGTGGCAAATATAATTTAGTTAAAGAAAACATAGGTAGTGCAAGAAGAATATAATGAGTTTTCCACCTCTCCTAAAAGCAAGGATTGAGACGAGCAGTTATTGACTGATAGGTATGTTTTTCAGAGAGGAAAAGCATGCTCTGGAGGGGGGTCTCAGATCTACGCTGAAGTTACAGAGCCCCCTGCACCCTACTGTCCCACGGGAATGCGGCCTTCGACTCACAGCAGAGAGATATCACCTCATCAGGAACTCTGGAACGCAGCTCACACCAAAGCCACTTTCTGTCTTTCCTCATATTTAAAATGAAATAGCAAGGAATAGATATTTATTAATTCCACAGCAACTTTAGCTGTCCTTTGGGAACATGACCAAAAAATGGTAGAAAAAATTATGTATATTGTAAACAGGGACAACTGTCCAGGGCCGCAGGTAATGGGAAGATCTCTCTGTTACTGTAGGTACCAATGTAAGTCACTCTTTCCATTAGGTAAGTCCCAAAGGGTTTGGTGTTGGTTCTGCCCAAGACGTACACTGGATTGTTCAGTCTCAATGAAATGTAGATTTGCTTTTTACTGTGAAAAATATAAGTGTCTCTTTATCCAAAGTTTTTCTACTTTGATACTGAAACCCCATCATTTTGATGGTCATTCCTTACTGATGAATGACTCTTTCAATGCTGCATTATTTTTCCAAGGATTCACTCCCAGAGCTACAGATTTTCCTGCATCACTGTTGCATGGCCTATTGTATTGTTTTCCTCTGATCCATGACCATTATTATTTGGGATTCCTTCATTCATCCTGCATAGCATGGAGCGCTTGCTCCATATTGTGTTTTTTCTTTACTAACCTCTCTTTGAAATACAGTCATGCACTACCCAGAGCCCAGGAATTTGGAGACTCAGAATTTGCAACAGGTCTCCCCTGTAGCATCAAAAGACTTACCTCCAACATTATTAGTTATACTGTTACAACTTCCCAAGAGTTTAAGCATCACAGTCTGAAAGGAGGTGCAGTGCGGACTGTCCCTCCTTCTAACTCTGAATGTTCATGGCCAAATGCAGGCACCTGCTATTCAACAACAGTTTCCTGAAACTTGGGCAAGAGGAGAGCCAGAAGCACTAAATTAAACTATTAGTGTAACACACAGAAAGGGTGGGAGTGAACAAACTTAACACCTATATCATGCCCCATCTGACTGGAGTACTGATGTTATTAATTTAAAGCTGAACCAGCCATCTGGGCTCTTTAGCATCCATATATGTTATGTTGGAGTCTGATCCTCAGAAAGGGGGAACCAGGGAAAACTTAATCTGCCATTCTGAAGAAAGGCGATGATATTTCCTATTCTCAGTGTGAAGCAGCCTTTGCTGAGCAGGAATTTAGGAGGCTCATGGGGTCTGTATGTGCTAGCAGGCACAAAGGTTCATTTTAACTTCATCTGGCCCTTTGGGAGAGAGTAAACACATAGCGCATCTTTCCTTCCACACAGCTTCATAATAAACTTCCAGAGGAGCGTGAGCTTGACAAATCTCGCTGTACAATTCTAATTAAAATAGATCTTCCTTTAAAAAAATCGATTCCATTAAAAAAAAACCCTCCACAGTTCTGCTTCAATCTCAGTCTCACTAGAAAGACAAGTATCAGTAAGCTGTTGGGTCTGGTGAAAAAAACATACACAACCTGACATTGATTTTAAAATGCAATCAATTAGAAATCACACTTGACTTTTTTGATTGGAACTTAATTTCATTTGGAATGGGTTTGTGTCCTTGTCTACTATTAATTAGCAATAATAATAGTATTGTTCTTCTATGGGAATTTCAAACAGATCTGCCTTCCTATCAGGCAGATGGTTGGTACAGCTCAAAGCACTCTCAGTCGCAGCAGAGGTCTCAGCTCCATTACTTCTGTTACAGCTGGCAAGGGAAGGCTTTGGTGGAAAAAATAGGTAACCCTGAACAGAGGAAGAAGTTGTCAGTGGAATGAGTTTATCTTTTCCAGGCTGCAACCTGAGAGACAGCCACAGGCCGGAGCAGCTGCGGCATCCTCACAGCGTTGCAGCCATCAAGGCTTGGGTGCTGGGGCACTGCAGGGAGTTGTATAGGAATGCAGTAAGCTAGCGGCTAGAGCCTGTTCTATAATTCCAGGTATTAAACTGGTGTCAAACAATCTGACCCACATTTTTATCTAAAGCATTAGGCCAGACCTTCCTTGGCCAAAAGCAAACTCAGTTGCATTATCTTCTGTTTGTTCAAGGGATAAGCCTAGCAGCTGTTCTTGTTGTGTAATGTTTATATCTTTACAAACGCTGCAACAGCAAGGGAAGCTCCATGTGCGGGGGCTGGCCCCTTCGGTAACCTCAGAAGGAGCGGGATGCACAGGGCTGTGCAGAGCAGTCTCTCGCTGACAGGACACAATCGGGTGGATGGCTTAATTTTCTTTTTTTACCCTTACACTGCAGACTAAACACTAGCCTGCAGAAGTGCTTTCCATTAATATTCAGCTGACAGACTTCATTTCAAAGCAAGTATTTGTTATTTTCATAGATTGAAAGAAGCTGTTAGTATTCTAAAAGATAAAAGAATGGTTTTTTCCTTCCTTTTTTTGCCTGGTGCATCAAAGGGTACAAAAAAGTTCATAGTTCTACGTCTGGTTTTAGGACAAGGAGTGTGAATGTATGTGGAGCGTTGGTTTCTTTTTAATCAGCCCTGTTCTTCACACAGTAGTGTGAATAAAGCCTGAAGCTGGGCACTGTGAAAACTGATGTGGATTGGCACCTCTTGGGGGACGCTAAGCAGAATGATGCTTAGTGCCAGTTATTATGCAGTACTAGGGGGAAGCTAAGCAGAATGATGCTTAGTGCAGTAAGGATACACACAGAGATCCACGACCCGTATATATAAATAGCACAGGGAGCCCCTAGGGATCTCAAGGTGGCCAGGTGCAAGGAAATGCCCTCTCACTGGGTCTTACTAGGTTGGACTTGGCAGCAGCGGGGACCAGCTACGTGGCTTGTCCCTGGTGGCCTGGGAGTGTGGGCAGACTGGGCAGGAGCCTGACAGCTTCTGCCTGGGAGAAGCTTCCTACCAACAGGCAACTGGGGAGAAGCAGAGAGCAGCAGGGAGCAGTTGTCTCACAGCAAGGAAACACTGTTTGCCTAGGATACATGTGCTTGTGTATAAACTTTGCTCCTGGAGTCCCAGCAGGACCACAGGAATGGTTCCTGTGACATGGGGTAGTCTGAGAAACCTACTATTGCTGAGGCATCTTTTCTGCTGGTTGCTTTAGCTGGCAAGGGCACTGAACCACCACCTTTCGAAAGACAAAGAAATATACCTACAAATACAAAGGGGAAGGGCAGAAGCATATATTGCAATGGAAAACAAGGTTCTCTGCATATATAATACTTCAACTCCATGGAACCTTTTTACCTACTATATACCTGTGTTTTACAAAACAGAAGTTAGTAACTTCCCTAGTTCACCTAATACAACATAAAGACATCTCTACAACTACATGGTCTGTTAGGCCACTATTAAATAGATAGCATTAGGGCCATTAACTTGGAGGTAAGAGATGCCCCATCTCATACCCCACTCTCCAGAAGTCTGATTCTGTTGATAATAACAATGTGGCCACTGACATCATCCCACCTGCTTGGATTCTTATTTGTGATCAGTCCCACAGAACTACTAAATACATAAAATTTAATCAGACACAATACATTTAATGCTCTTAGAAGAGTAAAAGTGCCTGCCATTGAGAATTGCTCAAGGAAATAATGCAGGACATTAGTATATTAATGCCCACAAAACCCCAAATATTTCTAGAGAAAAATAAAGTGGTTAGTTAGCAGCAAGAATGTTCATGGAGTCATGAGAGAAGCATCTTCAGAGATCGAAGGATTAAAGTGAACCTGCAGATACGACAGAGTGCTACTTGAAAGAAAGCAGTGAATTAATCCATATCTGCTACCAGAAAAATAATCTTAGGCAATACTGTAATATTGTTTCCTTCTTCTAGGCTGTGATCTTGCATTTGCAGAAAACGAGGCCTGTTGCAGAGATGCAGGGAGGCGAATTGTTCGCCTGAGTGGCTGTCAGCACAGGGGAAGGAGCGTGGCACTGCCATCCATCCTCCATCCTGACAGGGGCCTCAGGTGGGGACGTGCCACCGCTCTGCAGCACAGGCAGCTCCATCACAATCTCTCACAGCCGCTTTTCAGTACGGTTACCACCTCACAGCCGTGGATTTTTAAGCAGATATCACCATGTCTTCTTCGCGTAAGGGGAACCACAGCTGGACAGAAATGGCCACAAGCCCTCTCCCACCAGAGCTTCTCCTTCTTCCTCCTCTTTTGCAAGAGGGCTTCAGCCGAGGAGCCCTGGGAAGGGGCAGGAAAGGGATGTGCTGCACAGGCACTTTCCAGCAGAGGGGAAATTATTTTGGACCAGCGTAACTGAATCTGCTCAAACAGTGAGGATCAAGTTTTCCACTAAGCTAAGCTATGGTCTGGCTCCAGTCCATTAGCACATTGGTTTAGGTGTAAAGCTACCTGTATATATTTTTAAATGGAAATCTGCCTGGTAGCCTGCTACCTGGTAATTGTATCAGCAGAGCAGGGTGAGAGATGGCTGGAAGGGATGTAAGCATGTTACGGGAGTAAAACAGGAAGAAGTCAATCATAATAAACATTTGCTTATATATTGTACGTTCTGGCATGGAAAAAGACTAGTGTCTCCTTTACACTCTGTAAAGTGAAGTAATTGAGAAGCTGTTCCATTCAGATGCTATTGCAACTGGGAAGTTATGAGATGAACTGCCTCAAAAAATTAACTTCAAGGAGACAGACTTAAAGTATATAAAAGAGGATCCTTCTCTGAACTTAACCAGCATAGCACATAATTCACTAAGCTTTAACGGTGAATTTATGATGTGGAAAAATTTATTTCCTATCCCATCTTCCCACCTAAAAAACAAAAAGAGAGAGAAAGGAAAATAGAAGTATTTCTTACATAAACTTTACTTATATCTTCCGGTGAAATGGCAGGATGAAAAGAGTAATTAGGGTTCAAGGTCAAAATTAAATTCTGTTCACATCTCAGTCCTTCACACATCATTCTGCAAAACGAGAGCTGAATAGAGGAAGAATTAACTGATTTCTTTTAAGTTTAGTAATTGCAAATGCAAAATGAATATCATTCTGCAGACATGGTGCCAGAGGACAACGCCAGCTAACGAAATAATGGTAGTCCTGATAAATAATTTATGCACCATATCAAAAGCTGAATGAGATAAAGAAATGGAGAACCCATTCGAAAATTTGGAAATTGCTCAAAGCTCTTCATCCAGTGACTCCCAAGAGGATGAGCACAGAGCACTAATAAACTCTGTGACCGTGTATAATTCATAAACTTTCCCTCATTTTTTGATTTTCAGTGCTTACAGTTTATAGTTAACAAAGGAACAAAGAGTGGAAAAATCCTGGTAAAAGTTGAGAGGAGAACATAAGCCAGCTGATTCCTCCACTTAGTCTATTCATAAACAGCATCTGTTTTCATCCCAAACTGCACATATATCCACCATTAAACTTAGTACATCGAAACCAGAAAAAAACCCTTCTGCTCACATCCTCATGCCTACTTTATATTTGTATTTTTATGACAGCTATTACAATGTGAGATTATAACACAACAAAAGCCATTTTGGGATGATTTTTATTAACAGTATTTTGTTGTGGCTCTTGGTTAATGCTCAGACTGAATTTGTTATGGATTCGTTCAACGGCAGTAGAGCAAACTCAGAGCAAACCGGTGGATGCCATCTGAAGGTAGTGGGGTGTTTCCGAATGCATTACATAGCAAGAAACTTCCCCTTCACATAGCCACATTGGAAAGATATTACTAAATTAAACAAACCTAAAATTTACATTCAGATAAGATTTGCCTTGAAATGATTTTGATGGTTGCAGTAACAAGCTTGTGAAGTCATATTCTGAAAAAACATGGTGGGCAAGAGGGTTATTTTTAACTCTTTGCACGTCAGCAATCTGTTTCTTGATTTCAGGCACAGCGCAATTCAGTTGCACAACCAGGCTTTTGTAATCTAGTGTGGATCTGAGTAGCTTGACGATTTGCCCTTTGAGGATGCAACATGAAATATTTTAAGCTGTCAAGATTTTTTTTTCTCTAAGATGTCTTAGCGTTTTAATTTTTATTTTTGCGGTCTGTCTAGAAACAGGGGACAGTGTCCTCTGGCTTTCTGAGGGAAACCCTCCGGTTCCTACTTTGAGTAGACAAGCAGAGCACAGCACACTCCTCAGCCGCATGCCAAGTTTCAAGCTGCTGAAAGGCTGCGACGGCGGCCACAGCCTCTGCTGCCACGTGTCAGAGCGAGCAGCGTCCGGCTTGAGCGGTCACAGCAGAAGCCGGTGGAACACCCGAGGAGGAATCTCCAAACCGCTTCCCACCGTCATCAAAGGCACAAAGAAATCACGCAGTGCTCTCAGGGCACCTTTGCAGTTCTGTTGTCCTGGGTGGGTAGACGGGAAAGAAGGTGACTACTATCAGCAAGCTACAGACGTGGCTACAGGGCAGCTGCCCTTTGGTGATCCCCTGTGCTCGTGCACAGGCTGTCATCAGGCTGACGAAAGGGATCCATTCCCTCAGTTCCTCCCTGGCTGCCCTGCCTGACTCTGAGAGCCTGTTGAGTGTTACTCAAATATTGTTTACTTCATTAATTTCCTCCTACCATCAATTGATGAATAAATTATTCATAAGTAAATTTATAAATTATTCTACCAGTTCTATTGATGATTGAATAATATTGACCAAATAAATTATTCACCTTTCTTTTCCCCCACCAAATGACAAATAAATTATTTGTGAGTATTCTTTTTTTCATTATTAGATCAACTCTTCCATCTATTGAGACATTTATAAGATGTCACTCACTCTGATAGCTACACAATTTGTAAGCAGGACTCTTTAGGACCTATATTTTCATAGACACACAGAACTGGTTTAACTTTATTGTATACTTATATGGCAGTTGCTTTAAATATGAGGTCCTTTTGAACATTGAGGTGACATGTGGAGGTGTTTTTGTATATTTCAAAGCCAATTAAACAAAACATTGAGATATTTTCAGGTTAATTCTCACCCAACCAATATATTTTGAATTGTGCAGATTATTTTACAGTTTTCTCTATTAGTACAAAATAGTCAGTGTTAAGGCTGCATGGACAGTCCCTGTGGTGACTGTCGTTATGACGGGTCAGGGGAAAAAAAAAATACATCTCTAGGAAAGTGATACTAAGTCATAAGCACCTGTAAAGAAAGGATTAGATTCTCTCTATTCCATGGAGCTCAAGTTAGATTAAGTCCACCAAGTCAATCAAGCTGCATTAGCATGAAATCAGTATAAGGACTGTGAATAGTACACTGAAAAGTACTCTCTAAAAAGGTGCACTAAAAGAGACAGAGCGAAGGCATCTCATGCCAGCAGAGGAGCAGCCCTTCTGTAATTTTTCAGGTGTGACTGGCAGTGAGGATCAGAAGCGCATACCTCTCTCTGCTGGCATCGTTCTTGCCTCAGAGACCCACCAGTAAAGCATGTGCAAAGAGGTTTTGCTTGACTTTTTATGCTTTTATTTTTTTAATTTAAAACTATGGAGCAGGCGTATTTGCCAAGCTGGGTACGTGTAAGAGAGCGAATACAGCCCCAAGACAGCAGTTAGTTCTGCAGCTCGCACTGCCCAATGGGAGGAAGACGAATGGGCCGTGCAAGGGAAGCAGGACTGCTTAGCGAGCAGAGAGCTCATTTATGGGGAACTCTCCGGCACCGTGCAGCTCTCTAACATCTGGCTGCTGCACACATGAGCTGTCTCTCCTTGTTTCCCCTTTCTTTTCCACCCAGAGGGGGGCTGTGAGCTGTCACTTGGGCCAGTGTAGCAGTGCAATATTGGCCTTTAAAACACATGCACAGCAGAAAATCACAGCTCTCTCATTTTCAGAGAAAACTGTTAATAGGCCTCCCTCTCTCATGGAGGCATTGTAACAAGTCCCCGGTTAAACTGGCATTGATATTTTCACTTAGATTTCCCCATTAAAATAGGCAGCACTACTTAGGGAAGTGTTGTGGTCAGGACTTACAGGGGAAGCACCGAGACTTTGCATTCTGAAAAATAACTCAGTGGTCTTTGGGGTCAAGTTTTTAAACTCCCTTTCTCCCTGTTCCCCCACAAATACCCAGACACAGGAATATACAGAAAGGTACGATAGAGAAAGTGGGAAGACAATAAAAGGGTGTCTAGACAGATGTGGTGTGGTCAGAGAGATGGACTGGAAGAATGCTCTTTGCAGCGGTGTTCAGAATGGATGTGAATGAAGCAAAGTCATATTGGTCAAGGCCAGAGAAAAGACCACTGCAGTAGTTAAGATAAAATGGTGAAGGGAATCCATGGGAAAATTTTAGATATATAGGTATGTAACAGACTATCTTTGGGACACTTATGCAGAAAGGAGCTATGAAATTTAGCCTGCATATGAGGATTTGGAGAGTAGTCTGAGCTGAATATGTGTCAGATTAAGGGTCTGAGTAAAAGACAGAGATGTTACTGATCCAGAACAAACATAAGTGCTCCATATTAGACAGTACGATGTCTATTCATTGGTAACGGTACAGTCCAGAATGTGAGTCTGGACAAGAGAAAAGAGATGAGGAAGCGATCTCCATAAAGACATGCAGGTGGGCGAGAGAGAGCTGCCCGCTCCACAGGACGCAGGGGGAGCTGAGGCTGCAGAAGCAGATCACAGAGTCACAGAAGCTGAAGGAGAACAGGACCACAAGACGGTGTCATCATATTTAGTTGTCTTGCATCTCACTGCACCTGGTCATTTGCATCAATAGTAGGAAAAAGGACTTTTGTCACTGCTGCTTACTGCAGTTTAGCAGCCAGAGCAAGACAGAGCTGTGCAGGCGGTAGGTATTAGCGCAGCACTCGGAGCGGTGGGGTTGGCAGCAGTGTAGCTAGGCCAATGTATCCGGCCTGAGGAGCAAGGACTAAGATTAGGCTGCAAAAAAATGTTCAGACTCACCTAAACTTTTTTTTTTAATAACATGTCCATATATGCACAGAGGGGTGGGTGGGTGTGTTATCTCATACATTGGAGTTTTTGCTCACTGGGGAGTAAAAGCCACGAGCAAAAACCTACTTTGGCGTTTCTCACTGTACCAGCAAAATATATTTGCAGCCTGGTTAAGTTTTTGCTCTTAGTTTTCCCACCTATGCTTTTGACTCCTAGTAATGTTTTACATTTAAGTCAGTTTTGTTGCTTTTCTAAAGGAAAGTCACAGAACACAGAGCTGTAAGGAGCTGCAGGAGGCCATCTAGATTTTACCACCATAATAGCTAAGAGGAAAATTAACTTAAATTGTCTGCCACTTTTAATTAATTAAAGAACCTTCAAACAGTCTTTCATATGTCTTATTTCAGGTATGACATTATTTGGGAAATGGCAAATTTTTCCAGGGGGAAAAAAAAAAAAAGACCAATAGTCTGACTCGAAGTAGTGGAAAAGAACATTTTAAAATTACAAGTATGTGAAAAGATGTAATTTTATTTCACATTGAATCATATTAAGCAATACCTCCCTGCCTTCACATCCTACTCGATTCAGTGAAACTGTTCATGACAAAGATTGGACTCTAAATGAAGGACAGAAGAAGAAAGTTCTGGATATCTACCTCCTTACCTTCCTCTCTAAGGACTCATAATCTTCTTGTTCAAGTCTTTCCCAGAGCTGAAAACCAAATTGTTTACTCCTAAGGTCAGGCTGGACGGGGCTCTGTGCAACCTGATCTAGTTGAGGATGTCCCTGCGCATTGCAGGGGGGTTGGACTAGATGTCCCTTAAAGGTCCCTTCCAACCCAAACTATTCTATGATTCGATGATTCTATGATAATGTGACAGTGCTATTGGCCTCCCTTTATGATTTCTTTTTTGACTTTTGCAGCTATTCTTTCCCTCTCTTCCATTTCACTGCATTTTGCTCCTCAACCTTCTTTTTCCTTTTTGATTGTTATTTTTGGTTGCAGCTGTTGTAATGCCAGCTGGAAGAAATGAGGCTGGCATTCTCTTTTGAAGACTGTGAAATTAGTATCTATTATAAACTTTCTACAGACAGAATTGCAGTTCCACAGGTTTTCTATCTTAGCGTCATCAGCTCCACCGTTTCTGAGAAATGGAGCAGACAAGGAAGGTGATCATTTCAGAAGAAAAGGAGGGAAGTAGCTGGGGAAATACCATTAATTCGAAGAACAGGGCCAACCCTATCAGATTAATCTGGTGCTCTATGAAGAGCAGTGCAGGGTAATGTACTCAGGATGCTGGCAAGGAGACAGGCATCTGTATTTTGGACTAATGAAGTCCTATTAAGATCTATGTGCTTGGAAGTGTTCCTGGAGGACTGTAGCTAAGTGTGGATCACGGCAACCTAGTCATCATTCAGCAGAACGCGGCCGCCTGCCTCGACGGCTCAGATGCAATAAGGCAGTTTTCCTAAGCAGATGCGTCTGAGACCTCAGGGGCATCAAAGCGTCTGAGATTCCTAACTACGCTGACAATCTGGCAGCAGATCTGTTTGGCACAGGGCACCGCAAAGGCAATAGCGAGCTTTGGAGTTGTTTCTCTCTTCCCAACACCATCTTGCTCAACGTCTTTCAGTAAAATGCAAAAAAAAAAAAAAAAAAAAGAAGGGGTCAGGCTGAGAAAGGAATGTGATAAAGAGATGGTTATGGCCTTCTGTACTGCTTGACACAGCATCTACCTAGAGATAGTAAAACTATGGATAGATGAGTCTTGAGGGTGTCTGGAGTCAAATGTCCTGCGGGCAGTGGACTAAATAAATAGCCATTACCACTTTCTATAGGCTTGAGAGACCCCAGATATCTGGGTGTACCACTCAAGCCAGCTGTGATGGGTTTGGGATGACGAATCACAAACGCTCTTTCAGCACTGATAGTGTGCTAACGTCTGTGAAAGGAACATGTGTTTTCTTATTTGGTATCCACATACAGATGCTGATTTTGTGGATGGTCTCCCAGAGTAAAGCAGCCTTTCTGGAGAAAGGGTCTCACCACTTCTTTACACAAAGAACTGGCTTCAAGGTAGCTTAAAGGCAGCCTTAAATGTCAAAACTCTACAATAGCAGACAAAAAAAGATATTTTTAAGTTATTGTCACAGCTGTGGCATAAGATTATAGGAAATCTTTATGTCGGAGTTTATCTGCATCAATTCCTGTTTTCTGTCAGCTTTACTGACATTTTCTTCTCCACTGTTTCAGTCAATATGAGTCACGAGGAGAAAAGGACATGTTTAGTACACAGGGACATTTACCTGAATCTGTGAACTTATTCTATGTTGTGAACATATTCCCTTCTTTTCTTCCTTCACAACCTGAATTGAGCAAGTGTGCATTGATCTTATTTCATCCCATCTCCTTCTTATGCTAGAGAGAAAAAAATGAAACACTGCAATTACTCATCAGAATTAAATTTCTTTTTGATATCAAAACCAGGAACCATTAAGGAAAATTAAAAAAAAAAATCCAAATTCCATTTCTGCAGGCTCAGCATTTTGCCATTCCCTCAGAAAAATGGTATTTTCAAAGCTTTCAGTTCCTATTATCCATTTCATTTTACTGTGTCAAAAAGGTGAAGAATTTTGTCTGTTCTTAGGCTATTCCGTGCTATTAGGAATGAAAAATCCTCTCTCTAATGAAAAATCATGTTCGGCTTTATCGTGATTGTTCTAGCTCTTCTTTAATACAGTCCCCGTGGTGCGGTAGTACTGTTGCAATTAAGCCATCGAAGAGAAGGGTACTGGGGAAAAAGTACAGTGGGACTGTGTCTTTTCCTTGCCACTAGCCTGGACCTTCTTTGGTGGTGAGATAGCGCAAGGGGAAGGGGAGGACCTGGAGGAGGCTAAAGAAGGAGCACGAGCATGACCAGCTATTCCAGTCAGACCATGAAGGTCATGGGCTGATGAGCTGATGCACACAATTTGAGGGATAAATTCCCTCCTTTCCCAAATGCCATGTGATTTCCTACCCCAGAAAGCCTAAGTGCTTGATTTGTACGAATTTTACTCACAGTGACAAATGCAAGAAGTTGTAGTTAACATTCAGGGAACATAATGCAGAATGAAGAGAAATGGAAACATGCCAAGTGATCGGTTCCCTGACTTCTTTTCTCAGTCACTGTATTTGAATCACACATAAGCTCAAAGATCTTTTTGCAGTGTATGAAGACAAATATTTGTTGGTCAACAGATGACCCCTGCTGGTGTGCAAAATCAAAAAAATCTCTGCCAATTGATTGATAAATTAAACTAAAACACCACCTCCTATTTATTATTTTTCCAGCCTCCTTTGTGCATATTTGCCTATGGTTTCTACTTCACTTTGATTAATCACATCACTCCATCAAGACTGTATCTCTTCAGTCTGTTTACCAAAGGATTCTAATGTTGCCTTCCTTTCTTACACTTCTCTCCATAATCAACCACATGCTATTCATTTATCAATAGCATCTTTTCATCTCTGCTCCATGTGTCCAAAATTTCCCTCTGATCATTTTCAAACAACTTCCTGGTGATCTTCTTGTCTCATTGCCTGTTTATTTGGAATAGGTGATTATAGCAACAGCTTCTGTTTTCCATGCTTCTGCACAATTTGTGGTGTTATCAAATTCAGACTTTTATCAGTAACAGTGTCATTATTGGTATGCTTTTTTTCTGTTTTCTCCTACTCATTTGACTTTGACCTAACTTGAAATTAAAACTAATTTTCACAAGAGTTCACTGAAAATTCACATTATTTGGCCAGCACATGCAATATCTTCCTTTATCCATGATTGCTTCATCTTGTCAGGAACAGTCCATCTGTTTTTCAGTTGGTATTACCATCACAGTTCTACATAGTTGTACTGTCTTCTCTTGGCAATTCGCTCAATAACCCCAGTCCTCTCACCAGCAGGGACTGGAACACGGGGAATGGGGTTGGGTGAGACATTCACATCAATACGCTGATAAGGCTACTTTCTAGTGCTAAATGAAGCTTCTTTATTTAACTTTACCATGCCAATCTAACAAGTTAGATCAGCTGTGCATCTGAAATCACAAAGCACATTACATTTTTTTCTCTGCATGATGTTGCACACACTTTCATTTCTAGAAATTATGCATTCCACGTTATGAATTGCTTGTGGTGTTTGTGCATTGTCACTCTCTTGGAGTCCAGGAAGGGACTTTCCTCATATGCAATTTAACTAGATTGTTCAAGATAGATATTTCTGATGTAAGCCCACTGGAGATGTGCAACAGCATACTGTCATCTCTCTTGGTGGGAGGTTCCACGTCCAGCATCCAGCTACTGGGAAAGTTCTGCCTGTGGCTTTCCCAACCCTCCTCCTACCGGTCAGTAGCTTGTGTGCCAGTTCAGCCCTCATCCCTAAGAGAGAGCAAAATTTTTTTTAAAACCACCCTTATTTGCCTCAAATAACTGCTAAAATCTTGTCACTTTGGATTACATTTTATCTTGCCTTCCAGCTTCTTGTTAAGTTTAAAAGTGTGTGTTCTTTATAGAAAACTTTGTGCAGCTTATAATGTGTCCCAGGATTTTCATTTCTTCCTTTTCATTTCATTTAAGTGCTGCCATGTTTGTCTCCGGCAACATTTCCGCCTTAGGGACCTTCACCTTAATCACATTCCGGTTGTATTAACTCCATGGCTTAAATAGAAGTGTTTCTTCAGTCCTCTCCTCTGTCTTGTAGAGCTATCTCAGTACATCCATTGCAAGATGTAGTCTTTTCTGAAGCCTCTACATTTTTCTACATTTCTACATTTCTCTACTTTTTTTTTCATAAAAAACCCTAACATCCAAGGAAAGTATTGTAGAAGTCACAACTCTCTGGAATAAAACTCCTTCCATAAACTTTAAATTAGATGCTGAAAGTGGTAACAAAAATGAAACAAGCAGATAAATAATGTTATATTTGCATTTCTAGTGGGTGTTTAGTACTTGTCATTCTGTGGAAAAGTTTTCTGTACTCAGGTACATGCAAACACAGAGCAAATGGAACTGGTTTGGGTTTGAGGTTTTTTGTTTGGTTCGTTTGGTTTGGGTTTTTTTTGCATTGAATCTTATTGCAAACATGAATACCGAGGGCATCAGACCTTGTGGAATCTATTTCAGGAAAGAGCTTGCCATTAATTTGATTTCATTATGTCCTGATGACCTCCACAGCCTTAGTGAGGCCTGCAGGTAGGACCTCACTGGGATCCAAGAGCCTGTATAAGGGAGAACATGTGGACAACACTTTAGTTTCATGTACAGAGGGCTGCGTATGTACGTTTCCTGAGAGATTAAGTTCAGAACCAATTGTTGTAATGCTGAAGTGACACTTTTATTTAGAGAGAGCAGCAATGAAGGATTTAAAACTGGAAGCTTATGAAAATTTGCTATCATCATCATCATGTCCTTCTCCTTCCTCTTTTTTAATCAAATAACTTAATTCAAAGAGTAATTAGCAGTAGCATATCAATGTAAAGATACAGTATCTGCATTTTTCCTAATAATTAAGCTTCAGGTATAGGTTTTCTGCCTTGCTTAGTGTCTAGAATTCCTCATTTGTATGTCATTTTTATGTTTATTTTTCAATGTTAAGAAAAAGCATACTACAAAAAAGGCAAAAGTTTATCATGTAGTTAAGGCACTAGATAGGAATTCAGACATTTCACACTGAATCCCACTGGTGTTACAGGTTTTCTCTGTGACCTTGAGCAAATCACTTAATCTCTCTGTACCTCTGCTCCTCATTTATTTTTTAAAGGATGATAATACTTCTTCTGTCTCTGTATTTACATTGCAAACTCCTTTTACTCTGTGTTTTATATGACTCTTGTTGCAATAAGGATCTTATCTAAGAATTCTCATTATGGCCTTGCTTTTATCTATGTAAAAAGCACTATATTCTGTATGGTAGGTTATCCTGTATGATAGGTTACCCTGAGCTATGACCTGGCTGTATAAGGAGTTACTATTATTATTAGCACACCAGAAGTGTGTTAGAGACTCAGTCAGACTCAGAGCTTCAATGTTGCATGGCTCTTTTATCAAGAGATGATGGACTGGTCTTACAAAGGCTTTCTCTATAGAAGTAAAACAAATGTGCTTGGGCATGACTATTCTACTACCCTTGAAGACAACCAGTACAGAGTGACCTGCATCCATACCATTAAACTCAGCCAGCACTAAGGCAGGCAGGCTGCATGCATATTGTCTATTGGGAATGGTCCCTGACTTGTAGTAGCTCCCAAACTGTGTCCTGGAGATCACAGATGACACCAAGCTGAGTGGTGCGGTGGACAACAAGGACAAATGCAAGGACAAATCCTGCATCTGGGTCGGAGCAACCCCCGTTATCAATATAGGCTGGGGGATGAAGGGATCGAGAGCAGCCCTGCCAAGAAGGACTTGGGGGTACTGGTGGATGAAAAGCTGGACATGAGCCAGCAATGTGCACTCACAGCCCAGAAAGCCAACCGTATCCTGGGCTGCATCAAAAGAAGCGTGGCCAGCAGGTCGAGGGAGGTGATTCCGCCCCTCTACTCTGCTCTGGTGAGACCCCACCTGGAGTCCTGCGTCCAGCTCTGGGGCCCCCAACACAAGAAGGACATGGACCTGCTGGAGCGGGTCCAGAGGAGGGCCACAAAAATGATCAGAGGGCTGGAGCACCTCTCCTATGAAGACAGGCTGAGAGAGTTGGGCTTGTTCAGCCTGGAGAAGAGAAGGCTCCGGGGAGACCTTATTGCAGCCTTCCAGTACTTAAAGGGGGCCTACAAGAAAGCTGGAGAGGGACTTTTGACAAGTGCATGTAGTGATAGGCCAAGGGGTAATGGTTTTAAACTAAAAGAGGGGAGATTTAGACTAGATGCAAGGAAGAAGTTTTTCACAATGAGGGTGGTGAAACACTGGCACAGGTTGCCCAGAGAGGTGGTAGATGCCCCATCCCTGGAAACATTCGAGGTCAGGCTGGACGGGGCTCTGGGTGACCTGATCTAGTTGAGGATGTCCCTGCTCATTGCAGGGGGGGTGGACTAGATGACCTTTAAAGGTCCCTTCCAACCCAAACTATTCTATGATTCTATGATTCTAAGACAAAGAAACATTTGCAGGCTCTGTTTAGCACAGGATGTGCTGGTGTTGAAAATCATCATTGTGCCCACCCCAGCTACATGCTTCTCAGGTCTATCATCATGGGCTTGCTGGCACAGATCAGGAAATACACCGTTTTAGATTTCTCTCCAGCTTACACTCTAATAATAACAGAGACACAGTAAACAAGGCCCCATACACTGTGTGCACAGGACCTGCAAGCCTAACTCCTGGGTACTGCTGCCTCACTTGGCAGCAGAGCACTTAAATCTCTGTTGAAATCTAGCCCAGGCTGATTCTGAAGGGCTTAAAGTCTAAACCTATTTACCTAACAAGAAATCCTATTACAATACAAGCCTCTACACAGTTAAGATTCACAGTGTGGCTATCAGACGGCCCTAGTAATGGTGGGTGTAGCTGAACTATCACTTCCAGGATTATCACCCTCTCCCAGATACGTTGCCTGATGTTACCATGCGGGACAGAAAAACAGTAGCAAACAAAAAGTTTTAACTACTTATTTTGCAGTTTGAAAAGATTTGCAAGTGTAGCTTAATCATGTGCAACAACTGATTAAACATTACCCTGCATATTGCTTTCTGATGAGTGTTTTATGTGTTCCTGTCTCTGCAGACTGAAGAAGTCCTGAAGATTGATGGAGGGCCATGCTATTCAAACAGCAGGCGTTGCTGAGACAGAAGCTCTTTGTGCTAGGCAGCCTTGCTATTGGAAGTCTCCTATATCTAGTTGCCAGAGTTGGGAGCTTGGATAGGTAAGTCATTAAGTAGCTGCTCTCTTAAGTATAAATGGGCTCAGATTGTCTGAGTTTTTGCTTTAAGGGTCTAATTTTTTTTTTAGTGTCTACTCATGTATACAAAGACAGAAAGACTGTCTATTCTAGTAGTGGTTTTCATTGTTCTTTCCTCCCCTTTGGAGAAGAGAGTAGGAAAACAGAGTTGCGGGTCATCCCTGTCAAAGTATTTCTGTCTGCCCATTTGTATTCTAAGCACATTGGCACTTGTTTTCAGAGAAGAAATGAAGCAGCATCCAGTAAAAATGTCATTACAGTAGCTCATTTTTGTCTGTGTGCATCTGTGTGTTGACCTCTAGTTTCAGCAAAACAGTTATGATGTATTTATATATCATCTTTTCTAAATTTACGAGCAAGCAATTAATGTGCTACAGTGGCAGTTAAAATTAAGTATGAGCCTGCAGAGTAGCTCGTCAAGTTTTGAATACTATTTCACTTGAAAGATTGCTTCAGGGTTTGAGAATTTTAACTGTGTTAATTAGCCAGTATTTTCTGGAGCTGAATGCGCTAAATAAGTGGGTTTTCTCTGTAAGTGATTTCCTGGAGAGCAGTAGAAAATCCAGCAGAGGAAATCAAAGAGTATTTGGTACTTTTGACCAGGCTGAGTTTTGACTGGTTATTGACAGTGCAACAGTAGTGTCACCTGCACCGACACTGCTGTTTTTGTCACCTTCAAAATGGCCTGGGATTGCTCTGGTAGGTGCTACACAAAGACAGGATTAAAAAAAAAAAAAAAAAAAAAAAGCTGTTTCAAAAGAATGAATGAAACAAGACTTCAAGATTTCCAGAATCCAGTAGACAGCTCGCCAGTGCTAATGCTCTATTAGTGCTCTTCTTTTAAATGACGGAAAACATTAGTCGAGTTCAAAATTGTGACACGACGTTGTGTGAATATGCAGTGCACTGAAAGTGAACTGAAAACAGAGCTACCTAGTGTCCACTGCTAGGTAATGTTGAGCTCCGTCTGAGGTCACTGGGTGCCTTCTTCAGCTGCTTAAAGCCACTTCAGAGGAAGAGGGAGACCAGGTACTCAGCTAGGACTAAGTGCATTGCAAATTAAGCCCCAGAATTTATATCTTCTTTCCGTTGGTGGTCAAAGCATCTCTGATACTTCAGAGGTGAAAACTTCACTGAGACTAATGTGATTCTGTAAATGGAGGCAGAATTCCTTACTGGTCCCTGCAAAAGTATATTTTATGCTCAGAGGCATGAAATCTAATTAACCTTATGCTATTATCTACGCTTGCACATCTTCAGAATTTACTGATGGCTATAAAATTATCTCGCCACAGTATTTGACTCGCTGACCTCCTGCGGCAGTGAATTCCACCAGTTTCATATATAATGTTGCCAATGGCAGTAAAATTCAGTTTCATTCTCTTGCATTACCCAGTGTGAAAAATACCACACTGCTAAAAAGCAGCCCTTTATTTGGACTGGTTATGAAAGAGAGAGAAGGAAGCACTAGAAAGGATAAGACACAGATGAATTAACTGGTTCTTCTGCCTCAGCACTAGGGCACAATCCAAACTTGTTGAATCTGTCAGTAAAAAGACATTGAGTGGCTTCAATAGACTTTGGAATAACTAATTGTTCAGGAAGAAATCCAGATTCATTTGTGCTTAATTTATGCTGATCCAATTTGAACAAGAGAGCTGGGGATGGCCCACATTTAATAGCCTCAGATTAGGTTCTTCAACGGGAATGTTTTGACTTTTCTTAGGCCTGAAGGGAAATTACCACTAGCTTATCTGATTCATTGAGTCATAAAGTCCGAGAAGCCGAGCACTTCCCTCCAGGGGAGGCTGCCGTCCTTCAGATCCTGAGTGCATGGAGCTGCTTTACGTGTGGAAGCTCAAACAGATCCTGTGCCTGGCAATTTTGAGAAAATCTGGACCAGTCTTTGGGTTGCCTGGCTCTCATTGGCAGTATGGGAGGCCTCCGCACCTGATTTCGGTGTTCCGAACTGCTCCTGCTGGAACCAGGCTCATAATCTTCTGCCACTGTGACACCTACATTAGAAGCCAGTTCGCAAGTATTCTGGATCAGGAGAGACAGCACTGCTACTTGTCATTAAGATTGCCCAGCCTTATTTCAGCTGTTTTGAAATTTGTCAAAAATAGAGTTCTCTGGGGTGATTTGCTCTACGGTGGGTTTTCTCAAGAAGAATATTGTGGAGTTTTACTGTAGCAGTTTGAGAAATTGTCTGTTTTGGGACAGCAACTTCAGCGATACAATAAATGTCATATACTCTTTCTTTGCAAAGGACTCTGTTATTTTAATGGAAAAAATTACTCAGAGAATCAAAAATATTAACATGTTCCGATATAACAGTAAATAGTTACATCTGGGGACTCAACTACCGAGATCCAACAGCATGCTTAATATCACCACTGCCAAGATCTTTTAAGTTATATTTCTTATTGTTTAGAGAGGAGAAGAAAGGGGAAAGAGTAAAAAAAATGAAATGTAAAGTGTTGAGGAAGGACTTTTAACAACGCGCAATCTTTTCCCTTAGGCTAGAGGATATCTTGAGTATTTATTTACTTTTAAAGGAAAGCACCCTGTTTGACAAGCTGTTGTGTTACACTGAAGGCAGTGCTAACTGTCTTTTTGAGCAAAAGAGATAAAATTAGTTGAGATGGGTCTGGAACTGCTGTTGTGGAATCCTTTTTGCTTGAAAACAAATAACAAATACACAGAAGGAGCGGGAAGAGAAGAACAGAGATAGCAATTGCAGCTTCTGTTTCTTCTGCTTTTAACCGCCACCTTGCTGCTGCAGAAAGACTGTCTTACCAGCCACACCACAGTCTGACCAAATTGTACCACCGTCAAGTCAAGACATCATTGCTTTCTGCTTGTTTTGGTTGCTTGGTTGGTTGGTTTTTTATTGGCAGGTTTGCAGCAGTGTTGCAATGCTTCAGTCTTTGCGACCAAGTCAGGCTCTTATTCAGTAGATGGCAGAGAGCAAAGGAAAAGAAGAGACTGGAAACTTGAGAAAAGCAATAACAGGAACTCACTTCTCATCACACTTTCTAATTAGTCTGAAGGACTTAGCTAGAGCTCACAGGAACCCAGCAATGTCATCTGGGTTGTTTCTTCGGCTCTGTCTGGACAGGCTGTCTCTCTCAGCATCTGGATAACCAAGGAAACGGCTAGCGGGTCAGCCAGGGGGATCAAACTTACTTTGTCCCAACCATCCATTGTCCTAGCATCAGTGTCAAATTAGAGACCCCAACAAGCAGTGATGGATGGAAAAGCCATAAAGAAATAAATAATTCTGTCCTGAAAGCAGGCTTTGAATAATATACAGTAAATGAGTGAGGGGCCACATGCTGAGAAACCAGAATAAATACTGAATACCTAAACAGCTATTAATGAGCGTTGCCCATCTGGTATACTGACTGAGGCAGGGGTCCTGTGAAAAATAATAGCATGTGTCCGTGTAATTTAAAAACTGTATCATAATATATATGCACAGCGAGCTCATATTAAAATTGCCTAGGCAACCTTTGTTCTTACATATCCTAAATTTTAGAGAGCATGGCTCTGCAAATTATTAATGATATTTTTCTGTAGGACTTTGGAAGCTCTCTCTATGCACCAATTTCATCTTCAGTGCAATACTGGCCTGTAAAATGACCAAAGCGCTGATTTGGGAGTGGAGGTGAGAGCTTATTCAAGGTTCTGTAGTAGCAAAATTTTAACATTTTTCTTACTGAATCATTTCTTGCATTCAGTGACATCAAATACAAAAAGGAAGCATTAGAAAAGTGGAAAACAGGTGAAATAATTGCAGGTGAATATACCAGAATAGCACAAAAGGCAGGGGCAAAAGAAGAAACAGTAAGGCACAAATGAGGTTCAATGACAGGATGCATAAGTGATGATAAGAAAATCATGGAGGTAATGATGCAATAAATGCATTTTTAAAACTTTTCTTGCCATTCTTTCTGTGCCTTGCTAATCATGCCTGATTCAGAACCTTGGTCTTTCTGACTCTGTCCTAGCAAAAACACCAGACACCTTCTAAAGAGGAGGGAAATATTGAAAGGTGATGCCTAGAAAGCTGTTTGTCATTTCTTTTGCTCCTCTTCACTAAAAAGGCCAACTCTGGATCAGCAGCTAATAAGTCAACACAGTGAGAAGCACAGGAAATACTTCAGGCTAGAATAGGAAAAGTGTTGGAAAGAGATGACTTAAATGAACTGGATTTTCAGATCAAAATGACCAAATAAAACTCATCTTAGAATGTTTTAAAAACTGCCAAAGCAATCACAAAGTAATCAGCAACATGGGAGGTGAGGCAAGGTTCAAGAAGCCCCGAGAACAGTAATCATAGTGCCTATGCTTGAAAAGAGCAAAGGGTGGAGTTAGGAGTTACTCAGCCAAACCACAGCAAAATGCTAGAATAAATAATCAAAACTATTTGCAATCAATTTAATCACTGGCAGAATAAAATAGAAGTGAAAGATGTGCATATCACACCACATTGTGAAAGGTTTCCATGAGCATGACTGCCTTATACAGAAAACTTGCCTTAAGAGATACCCTCTTTTTACAAATACCTCTTATTTTGCTTGCAGACTGCAGCCCTCTGCCCCATCGATGGTCGATTTGGACCCCGTGGCCAGGACGAAATCCCGTTGCGAGCTCTGCAGTTCAAGCGAGGGCTGCTCCACGAGTTCCGAAAGGGCAATGCCACCAAGGAACAAATACGACTGCTCAATCTGGTTCAGCAGCTTCCCAAGGCCATTATTATTGGGGTGCGGAAAGGAGGCACCCGAGCACTACTGGAGATGCTGAACCTTCACCCTGCAGTGGTCAAAGCTTCTCAAGAGATTCACTTCTTTGACAATGACGAGAACTATGCCAAGGGGATTGAGTGGTACCGGAAAAAAATGCCTTTTTCTTACCCTCATCAAATAACAATGAGAAAAGCCCTGCGTATTTTATCACCCGAGGAAGTACCTGAAAGGATTTACAAGATGAACTCATCTATCAAATTATTGATCATTGTCAGGGAACCTACCACAAGAGCTATTTTGATTACACTCAGGTGCTGGAAGGTAAGGAAGAAAGAACAAAACTTACTACAATTTGAGAAGCTGGCTATTGATCCTACTACCTGCGAAGTGAACACTAAGTATAAGGCGGTGAGAACCAGCATCTACACAAAACTCTGGAGAGATGGTTAAAATACTTCCCGATCGAGCAGTTTCATATCGTGGATGGAGACCGGCTCATCACAGAACCACTGCCAGAACTCCAGCTGGTCGAGAAGTTCCTAAATCTTCCTCCGAGGATAAGTCAGTACAATTATACTTCAACGCCACCAGAGGGTTTTACTGCTTGCGATTTAACATTGTCTTTAACAAGTGCCTGGCGGGTAGCAAGGGACGCATCCATCCAGAGGTGGATACCTCTGTCATTACCAATTGCGCAAGTTCTTTCATCCTTTTAATCAAAAATTTTATCAGAATCACGGGGAGGACATTTAACTGGCCCTAAGCTAAACTTCATACAACACTTTCTGTTGCACCTGAGACATGCAATAAATGTCTCTGCTAAAATATGCACTTTTCATAGACACGGCTATCAAAGTAACTTTTTTCATGCATACGTGTACATATGCAGTGTGTGACCAAATATACGGTGAGATCAATTTTTTCTACAGAGTAGTAACTAACATAAATTTACTGTCAGCATAGTTACATCTTTTAAGATATAATAATAAAGGGAAAGGAGGTATTTAGGGACATAAAGTCAGACACCGTTAAAAGGGTCAGTGTTCCTCTCGCTTAGTGAAGTGTTTATGTGACATACTTATTGATCTCAGCAGAACGTTAGTTTATGCCATAAAAATTCATGTCAAAAGTCTGTGAAGCTGTGAGAAAGCATAATCTTCAGGCTATATTGGTATGTATATTGCTAAAGGAATACTGACACTTTAAACACAGTGCTGAATTTTTACAATGAGAGTGGATAGTACTATTTTCTTATTATTTGAAATTAATATCTTATCTCATACAAACACACATTGTTTCAGAGTTCCTGTGGTGAGTTGCACTATTGTTTTATTGTATGGACCATAGTGTCACTTGTAGCATCGTCAATCATGTGTCAACAAAAAGGTCAAATGATTTTTCTTCTATGCTTGTGTGTCGACAAAGCTAAACATCGTGTACATAGTGTACAATGTTGTAAATACCGGTTTCACACTAAGTAATTCTATTTTGTAAACTGAATATGGCTATTTAATTTATTGTGAAAATTAAATTTATTGTGGTATTTAAAAATGGAATGGATTAAAATTACCTATATGTGCAACAGCTTTCACCTTTGCGTGATGTGCATCAGTGTGGTCCCTTAGCCAGACAAATCATGTGCAAACGTGTGAGAGCGAGCTGCGTGTGTAAACTTGGTTCCTAGACAGTTGAGAAAACCGATACATGCGGTGAAGCTGAGTTATTAAAAAACTCATCCATCTGGGAATCCGGGGTAATAACCACCTCAAAGAACATTATTGCTGTTCTATTGCAGCACTTTGCTCTAATTAATTCAGTTGCAGTAGCCCGTGAGGCTAAGAGTGACTGTAAAAGATTACTGTAACCAGGTATATCAGAAAAGCAGAGCTGCTATTAAAACCAAAACGACAGACAGACAAACAAGATTAGAAGAAGAGTTACAGCGATTTCATCAGCCGAAAGCTGGTGATGTTTCAGAAGCCAAGGAAAACAGTTGTGATACCTCTGCTTTTATCTGGTAACATATGCACCTGCTCCAACCAACCAACCACAGTGGTGTATTCCTGGTATAAAACGTATAGCTCATGTTCCCCTTCAGTAAGTGACAAGAAATTAGTTCAGGAAATTAGTCTTTTCACGCTTTATATATTGTATGGCTCTTAAAGTTTCCTAAGAAAAGAATAAAAGCAATTGAAAAATGTATTTTAGAATAAGAAAAAAAGAAAGAAGAAAAAAAACCCAATCAACCACTGTAAAACCAACATCTAAAGATTGATGGGACACAGATTTTGGAAGGTATCCAGAACATCTGAATATTCTGAGCTACGGCAGCAGAGTAGCTGGTAGTTCAGATTATAATAAGATCAAGTTTTCCCTGGGGGGCTGTTATCTTGCTCAGTGGATTTGGAAGCATCGGTTTTCTAAATAAGTGATTTTTTAAATCTCTTGTGCGAGATTGCTACTTGTCTTGCTGTATCTTTAATCATATGTGCTAGCAACTGTGAGCAATGTGCCCTTTCTTCGTGCTGCTTCGGAGCCTTGCCAACACAACACGTAGAGCATATGTAAAATTTTCCTCAGTAGCTACAAAGCTACTCACTGTTTTCCTGTATGAGAGCCATTTATCCTGCCCACGTCCAGGCATAAAGGCTGAGACATTTAACTCACCTAACAGTGTTCAAAGAGGAGATTTTATCCAATTTAACATTCACACAATCTTCAGGTGAGCAGACAGATTCCAGACGGCTTTGGGTGATACTTACTGGCTTCGTATAGTCCTGGCTACAAACTACACTGAAGGCTGAGATATATACTTTCAATGAAGGGACAAATTAGGCCGAAGTTACCTCTAAGCATGAAATATGCATTTGAAATTAATATCTCTGCATTGATCAGAAAAATCACAGAGACTGTGATCTAACAAACAGGCACGACTACGCATATTCCTGTTAAAGTCAGCTGGCATTACTCCAGCTTATCGTTTGCAATTTTGGAGACTATGGATAATATTTAGGTGGCATCTTAGACAAATCTGGTTCAAAAAGCACGAGGAATAGTCAGGAATAGCAGGGGAGAAAGAGGCTTCAGGGCATTGCAATGTAATAAGAAGCCTAAAAGAGCAGGAGACTGATTCATTTCTCACTGCGTCTTCAGTGCACGTCTTCGAGACTTCTTGACATTACCTGGTGAAGAGAAAATTTCAAAACTGGTTCTTAATAAATGGATCCAACCACACCACTCAAAGCACACACTAGGTTAATGGGGATTTTGCTGCAGTATTCATAAACGGTTTTGAGAAGTTCTGACCTTATGGTATTTACCTCTCAGGAGCAATTTGTGAATAATCATTCAGCCTCTTTGCTTTGCTTCCCAAATCCTGAGTGACTCATTTCTATTCAAATTGATCATGAGTGTTCAGACTGGGAAGAGCGCTCATAGCTTGAGTTTATGATTGCAGGAGTGATGCACAGCTATATGAAGTCTGCAGCTGTTAACTTATGGCATCAAGTTCTCTAAAGACATTGATCTTTCCTATTTTCTGTACCGTAAAATTGCAGGTTCACAGCTCCTGATAAATGTTTGGATTAAAACTGCTAATATTTCTGTGCATTTTATCAGATTGTCCCAGCTGCTATTTAAACTACATAGAACAACAATTTGCAGCATTAAAAGAATATCAGAGATGAATTTGAAATTGTATTTTCAGAGATCAGTATATAGGTAGATAAAGGACTGACATTTGGAGATCACTGATTATTACCATTAACCCACCATACCGCCTTTTCTTAAGGAAAGCAGAATAAGCATGATGAAAATGTATTTGCTCTATTTTTAATGGATTTCTATTTTTTGCCATGATATCTAAGAGATACAAGAGACACAAAGTTTTTAGCACGTATTTCAATATACTAGTCCAAGATTTTAAGAGGCAGTGGGTACAAATGGAAACACGAAGGCCACCATCTGAACACCCGGAAAAACTTTTTTTACTGTGAGGCTGAACTAAGCACTGGCACACGTTGCCCAGAGAGGTTGCGGAGTCTCCATCATTGGAGATATTCAAAAGCCATCTGGACATGGTCCCTTGGCAATGGCTCTAGGTGTCCCTGCTTGATCAGGGGGTTGGACTCCCTCCTTCCAACCTCAACTGTTCTGTGAAGATCTCCCTCTACCATTAATGTTCTTCTTAAATATTGCCCATTAGTTCAGTGTTACATAGACCTCAGAGAAGGTCCAAGCCCAGTGTCACAAGCCAGTCCAATCACTGTTCAAACTCAAGCCGTGGAAGCACTACTGTGCACGTGTTTACTCCCTGGCTAGCTGACCTAACTCATATTGGGAGCCTGTGCAGCCTATTGGAACCCTCTGATTGGAGAAGATAAGGAAGTAACTTAAAGAAATCTTTCTTTTTCATATCCTAGATGGCCTCAGCAGTGATGTTGAGTGACAAAGGATATAGAAATACAAGGTCCATAGCAGGTAAACTTCCAGAAAAGAGAATTTAGTGAAGCTCTTTTCAAGAAGCCCACAGTGAGCAATGTCTCTTGCATGGCATTCTCTACAATAAGACACTGAGGTATACCCATAAACTTGGGAAAATAGAGCCACTGAAATTCGTTTCATAGATGCATATTATTTAAACTCTCTGCAGTTCCAAATTGTATTAGCAGCTAGTTATACCGGACACATGCCTTAGGGATATATCCAGAACGTGTGGGCTGATGAGTGAATGCAAAAGATTCATGTCTGAATACACGTGGTAAAGATTTAACTTATATTGCTTCCCTGTTTTGATTTGAGTTATATGTAAGACCAAAGTGTAGATCATAATTCTAAGAAAACAAAAGCAAAAGTTCAATCAACCCACAAACACATGACAATAAAGTTTTGGAGAAACTTCCTTTCCCCGTCCTCCATATAGGCTTCTTGGTACTAATGAGACTTGTTGAAAGCATGATTTAGTAAGCTAGATCTATTTTACTCTAAACAATCAAATGTAGCAATAGTGAGAGAATGAAGCTCCTATAAAATTACTGGGAGCTGGTTTGTGTGAAGCTTTCAAATGATGCTTTCGTAACAGATGAGACTTTACTACTTAAATCCTCATGCACGTGTCCAAGGTGGTAAACTCAGAAATTTCATGAGTTTTAGGCTCTTCTGAATCCCACAATTCTGTTTCCAGACATCTTCTATTTGATGGAATAAATTTATTGTTAAACTGGGGTACCTAAATCCCATGCTGAAGTCATTGCATCCAGTTATTTTGCAGACACAATTTCACACATGCAAGTGATTATCTCCCATGAGGTAGGGTTGAGTGCTCTAGCAAAGGTGTTTGCTTGCAGTTTAACTGATATATCTCATTGAAGCTTCAGCAGTGTTAGAGACTGTTCCAGCAATAGCATATCACTGAATGAATTATCTGCATCCTTGGAGAAGGCCAAAGATAGAGCCATCACTGGAAGGGATTTTTAATATCCACTTGAAAAAGTTCAAGGCCCACCTTCTCCTAAGGCAGCTGACATTGGAACAAGGATCATGCAGAAGCATCATTTGTTAATGACAGACTAACAAATCACTGCTGCTGGTTTTGGTACAATGACTGAGAAGCCTGCAGTAACCAGGAAGTTCACAAATGACCCTTCTTGACGAAGAAGAGGTCAGGAGCTGAATGTATCTCTGCTTTCATTTAAAATGGGATAAAATGCTATTTCTTTTCTGTGTAAAAAAAGAAACCAGGTTTGTAGAAGGAGCCTACAATCCCATGGCAGTTTAAGTCAACCCAGCTGATGCCCGCAAGATCCCAACCTCCCTGCCTACAAAATATGCTCTTTCCCTCTCCTTTGCACTGACTCTCATGCTCCTTCCACATGGAGCTGCTTCAGTTCACTACGCAAGCAGGAGACTAACCTGCCCTAAAAAGGTGAGTAACGTCACTAAAACTGTACTGGGTCAGAGCAAAAGTCTTTTCAAACCAGGATCTGTCACTAGAAGTGGCCAATAGCTAATACCTCAGGAAGGACTTAAAGACAAGGAAAGCATGAAGACATTTCCAGGCTCCAATGGTTTGCAGTCATTGGATGTCTCCAGTGGGACAGCGCAATCTTCAGATGTAGCACTGAGTGCCTTCCTCTTCTGTGTACTTACCCAGAAACCCCTTGAACTCACTGACAAGGTGTTCCAGAAGCCGCACTCTAACCCTCCTATGTTACCAATTTGCAAAGAACAGATGTATGAAATGAATCAGAAAGTTTAGGTTAGTACCTTTAAAATCTGCTGATGAATATATTGATATGGTAATAGAAGTTTTATTTCCTTCCCAACTCATTTTTTGAAAATACTATGGATTGTTTTATAGTTTCTCAAAAAAAAATACTCGCCATACTACTTTAAAATACGGAGATCCCTGAGCAGAATTGGTCCTCAGATTTGTAAGAGACTGCAGAACAGCCTAAAGTATGGTAAATTTTTACCTTTTAAAGAGCTTGTTTGCAGAGAAAAGACTTCAGGTAAATGCATTTTAAAGAGATTTTTAATAGTAATCTCAAACAATTTTTTGTTATTGTACCTGTCAACTCCAAGGAGACCAACTGGCTACTGGTCACAGTGCTGTTAGTCTTCTACTTCAGTGTCACTGTTTAGAGCCTGTCACATGAGATTTACTTCATAGAGGGAGAGAAAAAACATTATTTCAGAGCTTGGCAACATAGATCTAGTGACTCTCAGATTGCCATATAAGGACTTAATTTTGTTATTGAAGGATCACGCGTGTTACTGAAACAGTGATTTGCCCAAGCTAATCATCATTACTACTATGAGTTGATTTTTCCTTTGTTTATGAGTTTCTTTGAGGAGATCTCTACATGTATATTCCATAGCAGACTTCTACCAGCTGATCAGCTCTGGCTAATCTGTTCTTTAAAGCCTGATTTACCTTCTGACAACTTTGAGACATAATAAACCCATCTTCAGAACTACCAGCTATCACTCCACTGCATTTACATTTACAGAGAGAAAGGATTTTCTATTCTTTCTGCAATAGTGCACGGATGAAAGAGTCAAGCCCTTAGAGAACATCCATGTGTTATCAATCTGGATACCAGCCCTTTTCCCAGGGCTTGCATGACAAGCGCAAGGAAAGCACAGAAAAGACTAGAACGCCATCATCCATCTGCTGCACCGTGCTTAGCATATGGTAAATAAGATTACCTGCTGTTTTGAGAGCCCTGTTAAAACTGGCAGTAGCATGACTTTAGGAGCTGATGTTGACCAAGCTACCTGAATCTTTTTAGTTCATACCTAGCTTACTTTCAGTTCAGCTTTGACTCCATTCAACTTTATATCAGTTACAAAGTTCTCTGTCACGGTGCACAGTGATCCACAGCTCTCCCTGAAACGTATGTCTTGTGAGACAGAAAAAGAAACATCAGCAGAGGCTGTCACAGTCTTTGCCCCTGTACCTGCAGAGAAAGATCGTGGCACACCCAGTTTCATTCTGCTGACGTCCTTGTATTTAGCTGATTCCCTCTAACAACTTTCAGAATAATCTCCCCCCAGCAGAAGTGGTCACTACTTTAGAAGGTTAATGCTTCTGTGAAAATGTCCTGATTATTGATCAGGATTCAGGCAAAATATGAAATGTCTCTATTTTTAACAGGTTGCAGTCCTTTGATACAGTACATCTACTGTACACATAATACACAGCAAATCATAGGACATGACAAGGAAACAATGCCACTTCAAACCATCTAATATTAAGCCTCAGGCTGATTAAATAAACAAAAAGAAACATGACAGACTCATGCACATCTTACTCCTGGCCTTAATTGCAAACAACTGTTTTGTAATGTATGAGGCCTTTGCCATCCAATTCCTTGGCTGATTTTCTACTGATGAAAGACTTTCCACTTCGTTGAACTGTGAAGGCATCGTTTCTATTCCAAACCCATGGAGACAGAAGAATTAATTTACAATTCCCTACTATATGAAAAGAGTGATAGGCATTTCATAAGAGGGGGGACTAGCAGCAGCACTATTACTAACTTCATCTTCAGAAAATTGCTCCAGCTGTTACAAGCTCCTCAGTGTAGCTCCAGTAGTAGTACAGCTTTAGGAACAGAAAAAAGTCTTTTAACTTTGGATAGCTGCGGTGTATCACAGCGCCTTGCAAAGAAGCAGCCTGGACCTATAGGGTTAGAATCATAGAATCATAGAATTGTTCTGGTTGGAAGAGACCTCCAAGATCATCGGGTCCAACCATTAACCTATCACTACCAAGTCCCCCACTAAATCATATCCCTTAGGGCCTCATCTAAACGCCTTTTGAATACCTCCAGAGATGGGGACTCCACCACCTCCCTGGGCAGCCTGTTCCAATGCCTGACAACCCTTTTGGTGAAGAAATTTTTACGAATGTCCAATCTAAACCTCCCCTGGCGCAACTTGAGGCCATTTCCTCTTGTTCTGTCATGGTTGGTGAAGCGAAACCATCATTTGTCTTAAAAAAGGAAATGCTCCATATTTATTATGCATTGAAAGGGCCAGCCTGCATCAAGGAGATAAAGGAAATAATAGTTGGTTTTGTTGGGGCTTTTTTTTAAGTGAACGGTAGGGCAAGTCTTCTAAGAGGTAGCCACATGTAATTACCATTGCTATCAATAGTAATTAGCAATGTATATCCTATACAATGGGCAGTTACCGTTACACCTTCAGGCTCATTTAAATCAATTTGCTCTGAAGGCCCACAGGATTAACTGGAAGAGAAACTTGCACTCAGTGCTGATTAGGGAAAAAGCCTGACTATGTTCCCATCCTGGAGTCTAAAAGTGCCACCTGCATGCACGTGATCTGCCCTGGTACAGTGGCCTGCCATCCTGTCCACTGATAACTAAAGGGGAACAAGCACAGCTACTCATACAAGGTCTTTTATATTTAAGATCCAGTAAAATTTCCTTTTGCAAAGCTACACAGGCTTTATTTTAAAAAGTTGGAAATTGACGTTGAGTATTTCACAGCTGTCACGTTCGCTTCCACTTTTGACACTTAGATATTAAAAGAAATTCAGAATATAGCTACTCGGACATCTTATCAAGCCTTGAAGCTACCTAAACACTCCAGACTTCTATTTTCACTCGATTTTAATGGATTAGAATAGCAATGACAAAAAATGATAAGTTACTTTATAAATGAAAGTAGTAGCGATGCATTTTTATATTGCATAAAAGAGTAGAAACGATCACAGGAGTAGGCTACAATTGTAGGGACCTTCTCTTCCTGGTTGTTCCTAAGTGTTAGCCTACAAGACTCTTCTTGCCAGCTTTCTTCTTCAACCCAAGAAGTGTACTGAGCTACATCCCAAGGCAGTTTCTACTTGCACCATGGCTAGGATATTCTTTGAATATATGAGACAAGCATTCAAATTCCCCCAGGCTGAGGAAACTCAGTAATGTAAAGCAGCCATTTTTGGGGGCAAGTACAAAACAGAACTGCTGGTGAAGCAAGGTTGCGTGCTATGAATGTTTGCTAGGCTTGCTCAGCACCAGCTGACCTTGTACAACCTCCTCAGGAAGCCTAATGGGTGGATGCCATGAAGTCTTGGAGAAGTAAGAGGCTATACTGATATTTCTGGCACGGGTTGTATTGGTTGCTGAATCATTAGAAGGCACTGTCCTTAGTCATGGTAAGGGTAACCTAGCACCTACTTCTGAGTTAAAAATTTCTGCAAGGTGGTTACAAAGTTTTAGACATTACAAAAATGATCCCCAGTTACCCCAAATGCCTTGGAGTGACACCCTTGAACTAGAAAATCTCATGTGCGGAACCAGGCTCTAGGTCTGCAAGTTAGCAGCCAAGTTAAAACCATCTAAGCTTATGAACACCATAGCAGCCTGCACAATGAAACCAACACTATCACTGTTTTCAGAAGAGAGATGAGACCAGGTACTCTGTAATATTTCATCTCTGAAGAGCGAATTACCAGGCTGACATTGTAGGTGTTCATATGGTATGGGAAAACCTACAGTACTCTGACTAGTTTGGTCAAACGGTCAAGTGGTAGAACTGCTCTATTAGCCACCAAGCAATCTTCAAACCTAGCAATGCATTACGAAACAGCATTAGAGTTGTTTGAGTAACACTGGTGATCTCATTTCATTTCCTTTATGGCTCCTTATTAGTTACAATTCCGCAGCTCTGATGTCCTTTTACTTGCACAGCTTTTTGTGTAATCAAGCTGAAGGTTTAGTAGTAGCACTTTATATTCAATAATTCCAGGTTTTTCTTCTGCAGCTTTTGGAAGTGCATTCTTGAGAATCTAGAAGGAGCTCATTTTTCTCCCACTAGAAATAGAAGTCAAATCCAAGACAGAAGCAGAGCCCACGGGAATACAATACCACTGCCCTTTAATTTAAGAGACCCTGTCTGCCACACCTATAGTTAAAATCAGGGGAGATAGCCTTGTTAAGCCAAACTTTATGATCCTGTAGAGAGAAGAGGGAAGTTCAGGTGTGAAAAGAGGGGAGCCATTGTTCAAAATAATGTATCCTCAAAGACAGGCCAGGGCTGTGTCGTAAATATGCTTTGTTGATATCGATTTTGGTCCTAGCATATCCAGCCAGTGTATCCCAGCATATTTTCTGCTTGCACATAGATTGGGAAAACTCCGTTGGTGTCACACTGCCATGCCCTGAGTATGGTCAGGTAATTGACAGAAACCGTCTCGGGGGGACTGACGTAACACCCCTGGGAGCACGTGGCATCCGTTCTCCTCCTCCTCTGCCTTACCTATCCATCACCTTCCCACTCGGAGTCTCGCATCATTAGGCTCCCTCTACTCTCTACCAAAAGGAAACACAAATGCAGACTAATCCAACGTCTCCCATGTGGTTGGTTGTGGATGGTGCTGACTCGTAGCAAACGAACAAAAGCAGGGAAGCTGCTGAGCCACGTACAGCTCATGAGCGGCCTCCGGCAGCTCCCAGGGTTGGACTACACTTCCCAGCTGGCAGAGAGGCTTGGCTTTGCTGCGGGAACCCAAATCTGCAGTGGTGGGAGGGCAAGGGCAAAGCAGATTTGTTTGCTGATGCACCCTGGCCCAATACTCAGTAAAGGCTGCGCTTCCTGGGAGGGCTGCTCTAATCTTCTCCTTAGGGATATAAGGCAGGTCTCTCCCTTGCTACATAACCTTCTGCTACATGTTCATGCAGAGCAAGCCTTATTCTAAATCTTTGATATACACCTGCTCTTTCCTAGTCTCCAGAGCTCATCTCCATCATATCTGAGCTCTTTCCACCTGGGAGACAGACACCTGGCGTGGGTCTTCTCTCAGTCTCTCCCTAAGGCTGTTTTAAAAAATCTCTTTGGTAAGACTTTGTTTGTTTTGTTCACATATATTGTTGTGGGTTGCATTAGGGAAGGGACTCTGTGACTTTTGCGTGCTGGGCTTATGTCCTTTAGTAAAGCAGTAGCTATGTAATTGCTTCAGACCTTCTCACATGAGAGAAATCTTGCCCTTTTGCTGGGTTTCTTGCTTGATGACTCACTGAATTTCCAGGAGTGGTAGAAAGGGCAGCTTGTATGTCAAGCCAAAGGTACTATGAGCATGACTGACAAAGGTTATTACTCTCCTAATCAACATATAGGAGAAATAACCACTTAAAACGGAGCTAATTCCAGTTGTCAGCTCAATGTTTCAAACAAAGGGAGATGTCTGCATCCATTTTGAGCCACTCTAAAGCAGGCATCGCCCAAGCTGTGACTCCCTGACCCACATGAATTTCACTCAGGGACAGTTCACACATGCCTTTCAGGCAAGGATTATGTTATTTCTCCAAGACAGGGAACGCCGTAGGCTGCAGGATGCAAGGGACTCTGCAAAAGTTGGGATGAGAAATTTTATGTGCTGAGTAGCCAACTGAACTGTCCAAATGAATCATTGCTATAATCCTGCAGTTTGTACTCTTTGAAGGATAAACAGCTTCTGCAATCTCAGAATAAAAGCCACACCAAAAAAACTGGAGAAAATAAAAATTATAGACAAAAGGCACTAGTTTCTTGGAAAGAAAGACTATATACAAGAAAGCACAGATGTAATTTGACAAGAAATAGGAATAAAAATCTGTGGCTGTAAGTATTAAAAAAAATATATTGACAAGTCAGTTGCCATATGTGAAGGCACAACATAAGAGATGGAAACAAGCAAAACATTAATGCAGTCAAAGTATTTAAGACGAATCAAAAAGGTTTTTAGAGGACTACTGGAGAAAGGAAATAATAGAGAAAATAAGTTGATAAATAGACCAGGAATGTATTCCCTGATGAATGGAAAAATACTAAAGAAAGATTGAAAATTAAATTTAACACAAAAAATAAGAACTAAAATAAACTGAAGACACCTGTTGTAACTTGCATTTTCTGATGGCTTTTTCCCAGGTATATACCTTTGCCATGTAGGTCATGTACCCCTACATAATCCTGAGTATCTTTGCCAGGTTTGTGGCAATCTGATGAGACGGGCTGAATTCTGCACCCTTGTGTTGTGTGAACAAGGGGAGAGGCCCCCCAGCACAACTGCTCGGCTATCCCACTTAAGAATACAGGAGGCTACGAAAGTCTCATTCCTTCCTACCGTAATAAGAACGACCTACCTGAAGTGGACATGTCAGTTTATACTAGATGTTTTTTCTGTTTTCCCTCTATAAGCCAAACTTTCAAGAGGTCCACTTGCTCAGCTACGTGCCCCAGCTCAGCTGTGAGAGCCGGGCTTCCTCCCCTGCTCCCAGCAACTCCCCAAACCTTCCTGCCCTCAGCCCACCTCCAGCACAGAGACTAAAAAGCATCTGCACCAGCTGGATACTTAGGCTCGAATTTCCTCAGCTGTGGGATCTGATGTCTTGGCCTCCACATGCACTCTCACCATCAGGGTTTATCTAGAAAAGGTAAGCGTGGCAGTGCTAAATCCAGGTCTCTCTGGAATATCACCTGCCTCTTGCTTTGCTACTCTTAGTGCTGCCAAACTGGGTTTCATAATGGGGTCACTTTAAGCTGTTACAAAGGCAGGTAGTCCTAATTCTGAAGAATTAATACAGCTGTCATTCAAACAATAATAATCAATAATAATAATAATGTGAGAGATGGATTATCCAACAGAACCAGTGGAAGAGCTCTCAGCTCATCACTCAGAAGCAGAGATGTTAGTTCCTATTCAAAGGCCCAGAGATATAACTAAGATGAAAAATCCATAAGCAATAGGACAAGCTATGGAGCAAGAAGAGCATAACCCACAGACTAAAAATAAACAATCATTAATACCTCAAACTGTGATCTTATCCTCAAACTCCACTGCAGAATGCATTGTAATGCTCTAGGATAGAGAGAAACTTGTTTGACCCATTACCTGCCACAGAGCTTCAGATCATTCCTTGTCACGCAAACTTGAATACTTTTGAAAGTCAGAATTTCAGTTTGCAACATAAATCCTAATAATTGTAGCTGTGATGGGGTACTGCTGTGTATCTGCTTCAAGCCACCAACTCTACCCAGAGAAAAGGATGGATGTCTCCTTAAAAATCTGTCAAAATTGTAAGGCAAAGTGGCACCACAGCTCATGATTTTGTCTGAGGGCATTTCTGCTGGAAAGCTCACCAAATTGAACATAACTTCAGTGGTGCATCTCTTTAATATGCTATTTTAAATGCACTATTATTTAATAATTAATACATTTTTAAAACACAGAAGTTCAATGGCTCCATGATATTTAATATTTTACCAACATTGATGAGCATAAAAGTCTTTCCCCAGCCATTTCCAGATAACATAAAAATTGGCGAGAGGATAAATAATCAGGAAGTCAGCTACTGTTACCCAATGATTGTATTTTATCGTCATTTTGACCAACAATACATCACTGGTTTATTGAACCTGACAAAAAAAGAAGATCAAGATCAGTTTCTATGCAGAATTGCTCCATCAGTGTCAAGACCATTTACATTATGTCTCCTTCAGTATCACCATCCCTCCTTCCAATTTTGTTATCTGATAGGGCACAACGTCCCTTTTGTGTCATCTACAGGATGAGTTATCAGGATGCAAGGTAGTTTTCATAGCTGTCTGGGGGGTTACTATATTCTGTCTTTTGCAAATGTCTTCAGCATATGAGATACTCCGTTGTGCACAGCAGTTATGCTGACAAGGCTAAGATTTCCAAACATCTGGTGGCTCAACTGGCTTAGGCATAACCCGCTCGCTTGACATGCTGGATATCTGGAAACCCCAACCCAATGGCCAGGACCCTTAATCATGGCTGGGTCAAAATTGCTTGTACTGGGTTGAAATTTCTAGGCCAATAAAAAAAGTGCACATGCTCTAGGAGAACAGCAAGTCCATCTGTTTCAGAAGAAGCCCCAGAACTCATCCCACTGAACACATGAAAGAGGTTGGATTGACAGTCCTGTTGACTGAAAGCTGCTGTGAATAGCACCAAATAGCAAGAGCAGTGTGAATTTCTCTATTAGTTACCAATGAGTGCAGGACAAAGCAGGATAAGAGGAGAGAGACTGATCTAGTCTTCATGCCCCTTTTAGTCCTTTCCTTTTCAGCTGATTCATGTGACAGCATCTCTTGTTTCATAGAGAATAAGACTTTAGATTCTCAAACATTTTATTTCAGGAAATGAGCAGGACTAAGGGCATAAGCTGTCCTAGCCAAGGTTCTAAAGGTAATAGTAGTCACTAACCGCGTGTAAAATTTTAGTGGTAGTTTTTTAAAAAAGATCACTGAGTAAAAGTTCAACAGAACCCTTGAAGACTGAAAATGGACCAGTTTAATGTCATAATTAAGACAAAATCCTCTGAGTGTTCCAGAGATTATAGACACAGTTAGTCTAACTTTTTTTTTAGCAGAGCATTAGGTACTATTTTTTAGAGATCAGATGGGACCGCTTTAAAAAAGGACAATGTCTTGATTTAAGGGTAGGCTAGCCTTCCTGAAGAGAAGCATAATCATGTTTCACTTAGAAAGGGTAATAAGAGGGCAGTTGACTCCCATAATCTTGAGTAGATAAAAGGATACAGATAGCATAATTAAAATTTCAGCGAGTGCATAACAAAGTTTCACAGTGGTGTGAAGCGCTAAGAGTTGTGAGGAACAAATGGAAGAAATTTGTCTAGTATTAATGTAGTGTAAGCTTTTCGCAACAATGATACTTCTATGAATATCTGTACGGGTTTGCCTATTTAAAGCTAGAAAACAAACTGTTCCACAAGATTAATATTAGTGTCAGTTTCTAAATTGCAAATGAAACTATAGGAAGACTATTTTTACAGGTGGCTTTTCCGCTTTCAAGAATATATTTTACAACTCAGAGAAAACATCAACAAAAATCTCAAAAGAAGCAGCAAGTCAACAGCCGAAGAATCAACTGAAAAGCAAGATATTATGAAAGTACACACAAATATGGATTTAGGTTTCTAACCTTAGCATTCAAGCTAGAAATCATCGGCTTTTAAGCAACATATATGATCTGATAAAAAGGAGGCTCATCTTGCTATTAAGGCCCTGCCTGAAAACGCAGGCGCTATGGGTTGAATTTCTGGCTCTGCTCAGTCTCCCTGTACGACCTTTGGCAAGTCACTTGTTGTCTCAGTTTCTTCTCACCAAAGTGGGAATCGTGTTTCTGTGCTATGTAGAGGTTATGCCAGGTAAATTCATTAACATCTGAGCCTGACAATGCACAGCAATAAGGAGCAAACAAATTAGACGTATATCAAAGAAGTCGGTGGCTACAAAAATCCGTGTTAGTGTGACGGAAAAACAATATCACAAACATGTTTTATAATTTTTTTTTCCCCTTGACATTTAGAGTTGCTGGACTTTTACCAAACTGTAAAATGTCTTCGAGCTTCAGTAGCTTAGCTTCAGCCTGATAAGGCAGCAGATGCCACATGAGAGAAGGCACCTGTTCTGCACCCTTGCCGCATTAGGTAATTACGTGCAAACCAACTTAGACATGTAATCCCTAAAAGTCAAACCATTACCTCTATCAATATCTTGAGCTACTCACGGAGGCAGTGAGAGTGCGTTGAATGAATTTACAGCGAAGTATACCTCCTCAATGAAATTTTTGTGTGTGTGTGTGTGTCCAAGTGCATGTGCACCTGTTTCTATGTGAATCCATAGATTCATAGATACATTTTTTTTTTTCCCTCAAGAAACTGGTGGATAAAGCAGTAACGGAAAGCTCATATTTGTGTAAATGAATTGGAGCCAGATGGTGAAATATTATAAACTGAAAAGTTCATAAGGTCAAACAGCCATATGGTTGAAATGCCAAAATGTCACATTAGGTCAGAAAGCGTCACCACAAAAAGAAATACACAGGAGTATTTCTGCTACTTTGCAAAAGGGATAGGAAAGAGATAACGATCCGTCACTGGTACCTCCTGCTTTCTGTTCTCACAGGTCCCAAATTACAACTGGCTCTGGTCAATAGCACTCATTTAGCTAGTGGGCGTGACTGACTGGGACAGCTCATACCTCAGAATGGAGATGATAACACTCTTATTTTTCAGTCGAGGATTTACACTCCTGCTAACTTTGTAGTAATCTCAACTTTCCTTCTCATCAGCCTGTTTTACCCATGTAACTTTTCAGTCACTTGTTTATCAAACCCATCTGGCTTCCCCGAGGTAGCGTGCCCTAAATACACAAGTGTCATGATCCCCTCTGCAGGTGGTTCTACTTTAAGAATTTAGGAACATGTTCTTGTATTCTCAGTCACAGCGGTCAGTGATTTAGAAGAAGAATCATATTTGAAAGAGGTATCATCAGGGTCAAGTGCGGACTCCATTGGTGCTTAAGGGTCTCTTTCCCATTCAGGCTCCTTTTCCATGTGTAATTGCAAATGCAGTAGAGTTTCTTTCTATGGTAACTCTACCACTACGTCAGTAGTTGGGGACACTAAAGAATGAGAATGTAAAGTTTTTATGTTTGCAACTAAGAGCTTGAAATTCTTTGGGATACCTAAGGCTTTATGGCTCCTCCCAAGCAAAGATGATTTGGTCATTATTGTGCCATTTAAAGCAGGTAACTTGAACCAAAGCAATGATCAAAGTGATATATAAAAAAACCCAAAAACAAAACCAAGAATAAAACATGAATAAAGGGAAATTTGGAGAACAGGATACAATTATTAGCAAAAGAAGATGCAGAATGCTAAGTGTTGCTCTGATGCGGCAATAACATTTTAGCAGTTGCAGTTGTGGGATCTATCCTTACATTTTCTTTCTTAATGAAAGGAACAAAGGAAAATGTCTGGAAAACATCTGTGGACCCAAACTGTGGGAAACAGAAGAGTAAAGGTACAAATGTCTGGATAAAATGATACCAAAGTCAATTGTTGACAAAAATCAACAGTAGAACTGGTCAAAATGTTTTATTCTAAAAAAAAAAAAAAAAAGGTTTTGTCATCAAACAGATTTGCATTAAAAAAAAACAACACAATACAAAAATCCAAACCAGAAGTGTTCTTGCTTTATCTAATATAGGTAATCTCTGCAAAGAGGGTCTGGGAAGGAATAACTAACATACATTATCAGGAAGTCCCACATATATTCTGAAAAATAAATTATTTTTTTATTGAATGAATCCTGTCTGAATATACGAGCATCACCTACTTGAACCACAACATCACATCCAGAGTTATCAGGAAAATCAAGCTAAATGGTTCCACCCTATCCTATGTACCATTATGTAACCAGCTGTTTCTGGTCATCTTTGAACAGCATGCTAATAGCTAAATCTGAAGATTGGCAGCAGTCACAACACGTGGAAAAACACCTCAAATATTTTTTAGAAGTCTTTTGCGATGTGACCAGTGCATATTTTCATGAGGAAAGTACTAATCCACAGAAAGAATATATGCTTATATTGAAAGTAAAAGCAAAGAAATACTTACATTTTTCATATTTGCACATTTAAATATAATTTGTACAGTATGCCTAATGAACCATACATCTGCAAAGGAAAGGAACAATTCAGCTCTGTCTGCTGCCTTTTGTTTCCATTTGATTTATGTTTGCTGTAAGTGATGCTAGATTCCCAATGCTAGGTTTATTGTTTATAGATTTTTACTATTATGGGCTTGTACATACGTACAGGAACTCATGGTCCAGAGATTTTTATTAACTGTGCAGTGAGAACTGTACACAGGGACCTTTTTCATCAGTGAAATACCAAGGAGGTGGGGCAGATCCTAGGTACACCTTAGCACTCTGGGACTGAGGGTGCCTCAAAGGTGGGGTTGTCAAGGTGTAATTATACAGAACCATGGAAATGAAGCTGAAATCCTGTCCATGCTGCATATGTACCACAGGATAAAAGCTCGCAGATTTCTGAATGCTGTAGCCAGCCCTACTAGTGTGAGCACAGCGTCAGCATTAACATGCTATTCTATCTTCCAGCCTCCACCGCAGACAGCCAGGACCAGACCAGGTCTGGCTTTGCGTGGCAAGAACTGTAATGCTGTCATCCCGAATCATTTCATGTTTTTACTTACAGAGAGTTGTCAGGAAACTTTTCCATTCTGTTATAGTTGTGGAAAGAAATGTCCTAGGCCTGTAAAATGTATCCCCATTACAACTGCTCTCAAGGGCATGGTTGTCATGATCTTTCATTAAAACTTGATACTTTCAGTGGAGCTCGTGCTACTGTTCCAATAACCTGCACGAAAGACATTCAGGATTTTGAGGCTGGAGAAGACTAACTTGCCATTTTTTACAGCCTAGTAGTCAAAGAGAGGTTCATGGGTGAGAAACATGAAAGGTTTAGGTTACTGATAATAAAGTCTTCAAGAGTTGGATCACACACCTACTTAAGATGATAGTTACAGAGCAAGCTAGACAAGCAATTTATCATTGCTGAGTTGTTCGTCAGGGAAATAATTGATGTCAGGAAATACTGACAAATGTGGAAGAGCACCAGGTTCAGCAAGATACATCCCTACAGGCAACATCCTATCCTTGTGTGACGTAAAGGGCAGAAATCAGAAAAGTCATGTAGGATATAATACAGACTAAGTACCATTTAAGTACAGTTTAAGGGAAACAATAGACCCTTATACATTTATACTTATTTTATTTAGATTCTATAAGTCTAAAGAATAAGACTGAGGAACAAGAAAGCCTCATTGAAACAAGGGTATTGATACAATAATAGGTGTATCAAGAATTTGTTAGAAGGAAAACAACCTGTTGAGCACTATGGCTACATCTCTATCAGTCAACCTAATCAGGGGTCAGGTCTTAGTCTAGAGCACTGCGTCACCATGGTCCATATTGCTGGCACTCCTCATGGCAAGGCAAGTGATTTGCGGCAACAAGCACTCTCCAGACATCTTATTTATTAGTATATATGTAGCCTATAATACCAGGGTATGAAGCATACAGAAAAGCTAGAATATGCTTATGTTAAGATACATGTCACGTATACAACTAAGGACACTCTCAGTCTTTTTCTCAGTCTAAGCCAAACAGATTCTCCCTTTGCTTTTGCTAACTGTAACTTTGCCACTTTACATTCCCTACACAGAAGTAGAGAGGTCTCAGCCTCCTCCCACACTCCAGACACAAGAGTCTGTTGGCCACTGCCCAAAGGGAACACCAGAAGCCTCTTCATAACTAGAGTAGTTCAAAATAAAACAGATGACAGAGCTAATGGAAGGAGCTGCTTTGGAGATGGAAAAAACAAGAATCCCTGTTGGAGCCATCCTGTGCTGAAAAAAACAGGATAAGCAGCAATAAGGCTACTTTCATTCAATACCAAGCATATTCACACACCTGTGTGAGCCACTTTTGTCCCAGCTCATGAGCCTCAGCTCTTTACTGAGACACAAATAAAGCTAGAAACATTCTGCTATTATTACTCAATGCAAAACATCAAGCCCAGACAGCTACAGGTCAGTCTGGGGCTATAAAGTCTGCGCAAAGCTGTTTTCAGGGTTTCCATTTCAATGCATGCTGTGCTGTCCCTCTTCTTGTCAACATGGCAATATCTACCACATTTGGAGGGTATGCTGTCCCTTAGCTGCATGGATACAACCGACAGCATTGTCTGTCACCAAGATCACCTTCTGAAAGGAAACAGCTGCATTCAAAGCATTTTGCAGGACCTTGGCACAGGCAAGTGAGCATTTTGCATTTCTTTTGCTCCTCATCTTTGGGCACACTTGCCTGAGAGGCAAGATTCACGATGCTACATAGTCCTGTAAATCTGGCCTGTTTCAGCGCAGCAACCTTCCTCTGCCCGTCGTGATAAAGCCTTCCTCATCACGGTGAACAATGACTGTGTTTGACTATATGCTTCGCAAGGGAAGAATGGTGGTAAAGAGTGGTGGACATCTTTAGGCCAATGACTGCCTTATCACTGCACAACCCCCTTATGTTTCTATATGGAAAGCAAGTGGAAAACAGATAAAAGAGTAATACAGCATATTCAGGTTGCCATAAGGGAAGTTAATCTTGCTGCTTTTATTCGCATAGGCATAGACATATCTTAAAGACATAAAGATTCCTTTCTTTCCAGCTTACTGAAGCTCATTGATGCCTAAAGCCTGTCCAAAACAGTATTACAGTAACCATGTGACCAACAAAGGCCATAAAATTATTTAATACTTTGCTGTTTCTGTTGTATTGCAGAGGTTGTAGAGGCAAGCCAATGGTATGATGGTTCATGGCTTTCTTATCCAACTACTAGGCTTTTTTGTTATTTTGAAATACAGGGTAACAAGGATGGGAATCTTTGAGGTCTCAACTTTTATCAACTTAGCCTGTTCCTAAGCATAAAAGGCAAAACTAATGCCCAGGTACACTTGTGAGGGTAATCTATTTCCATGTCAAAGGCAAGTAAGATTTTTTTTAATACTCCTGGATGTCAATAATTTGTAGCAGTTAATTCTTAGGTTTGCAATTATAATTCCATGTTAAAATGAACCTTAAAGTAGAAAACAAAAAAAAAGGAGGTGGGGGAAATCTCTCTCAGTAAAAGAGAAAGATGGTTCCAGGAGAAAAATTACAGCTGGAAGATTCTACCTTACTATGAGAACCTCTGAACCTGCAGCTTAAAATGCAGTACTACATTCAAAAAGACCGGGGTTAGTACTCCATACAGAATTGTAGCACTTTTGTACCTTTTTCCCAAAGGCTGAGACAAATAACATTCCTTAATAGAGAAAAATTTAACTGATTTCTCTTTATGTGTCATAAAATAATAATTTTTTTGAAATTTAACTTAATGGAAACTTTTATTCCCTGGAGAGTAGCTGGGAACTCACCAAAAAGTAATATATTCGCTCTGGGCTGGGAGAGGCTGAGAAATTCTGTGCACACAAGGAGCACAAACTGAGAGCACAGGAGACGGCGGGACCGTTGTGCTCCCCTGAAGATGACACAGAAATCCTGGTTACAAAACTTTACTGTGTACTAATTGAAGGGGGACAGCTGGAAAAGCAGTGTATCAGCTAGAAAATTAAGCTTGTTGCATATGAGTGAGTGATTCGTTCCATCAATTGGCTTATTAGCATCTCTGGAAAATATTCCTTTACTTTGTAGACTTTTTCTTCAGTGGATTTCACTCTGAGTCGTTTTCATTAACTGGAGCTCCCCCTCAAGGAATACAATGGGAAACTAGTTTTGCAATAAAAGAGACAGATTTTTCATTTTGACTAAAACAATCCCGATATCCTAACCTACAAAATCTTAGAGATTTTCTTCAGCATATTCCCTCGCTTACGGCTGATATATAGTTTGCTAAACAATTTCATGTAGAAGTGAGGCTGTTCTTAAATAAAGAAACCTAGGCCAGAAAAGATTACAACATTGATCCGAGTGACTTTGGGGACTTAAGTATGATTTTACTCAAACTACAATTCTTGTACCATGAAATGGCCGACACCCACATTCTGCTCTAGTATAGAAAGCCTACGTTTTGGCTCACACTTCAGCAAAACTGAAATGAGACCTGCTAGGTGGGTGACTGCCTGGAGCTCCTAGCAGAACACCTCTCCAATTGCCCCACTGTCTGCCAAGGCAGTACCTGCAGAAGAGATGATGGGCCAGAAAATAATCCAGTGGCAAAAAGGGAGCACACGGGAGGACAAGTTGCCCGCACTCTGTCAGGGAGGTCTAGGCCATGGTGTCCAGAAATATTCTCTAGGTTTGGTCAAAACTGTGGAAGGAATTCTTCCCAAGACATGGGGACCCTCATAAATTTTACAGCCTTAAATTTTGCATTTCTTCTACCTTGATTCTCTGATATACGCATTTTGCAGGGTAGATAAAGAAACCCAAATCCTATCAAAACAATGGTATATATCAACAAACACAGTACATATAATTATTTTGGGGTGGAGGAGAGGAAAGAGTGATATATGACAAACGTTAG